>OZ023214.1:27561652-27811652 GCA_963995525.1 Escarpia spicata
TTCGCTTCAAGAATGTGTGCAGACGTGATGTGAAGGCTGTTACGATATTTACTCGGGCATGTGGACTTTAGAATATACAGGCAGACTAGAGACGATAGTTCTGGTAAACCAAACTGTATTAAACGTGGTTGCTACGACCATGCAGTGTGCGGCCTGTTATTCTTTCTGGGGAGACGTCAATACTTCCGGTTAGAAGTGGATACACGTAAACAATAGCACGTCTGCATACTAATTAATTTGTGAGCCGTGTCAAATGAAGAATACTAATAAACTATTTAATGCATAGTTATCGTGCAATGTGAAGAACAAGGAACAAGGTGGGCAGGATGGGCAGTATGTCAATAATAGTTAATCATTTTTGTTCCTGCTAATTATCCGTGAAACGTTTTGTGATGTCATTTGAACTCCTATTCATGTAAAACTTATTTGGACACACCAACACTTGGCTGTATATACAGGTAGTCTAATACACGTGTTAACTAGTGTAGAGCTGTGTGTAAGTGTGAGCAAACAATAATAAGATCAACCTGCCTATGTAAAAAAAAAAAAAAAAACCACCACTAACATAATAATCACATTTTAATATAGTGATTTTGTTTGATGTTGTTATATAGTAGAATTGACATTTGAATTATTTAGCTAAAATTTAATTAACTTATTTATTTAACTTATTAACTTGACATCGTTCATTGCCTTTTAGACACATTGCATTTTTCACTTGACTAATTGTATAAAAAATGTATTTAATTTTACCGTGTTAGTGCCTATGAGCAAGGTTTTCTTATATATGTACTTCTAAATACATTAACATGTTTCCCGGCATAACTACGTCTGTTTTTTACTCAGTGAGACTGTTGCACCCTTTCCCGTGAACATGTTCCAAGTGGATTATAGGCATTTCCCTCATGAACGCATATTTGGAATGAAACGGTTGTCAAAGAACTAACGAACAATACTATTGTGTTATTTCTAATGGCGAGAAATCTTGGGTTCGGTTCGTAGTGGATATCGGTGCAACAATTTCGGAAAATACGTGGAAGGATTGGAGAGATAAGTATTGTTATTACGTAAATATTATTCGTAAACCCTCCATAGACATGTATTAAGAAACAGTTGTAAGTAAACGGTAGTCAGAGAAAGTGTATTTGAGGAAGTTATTCGTATGCCATAGCCGAAGCGATACCATATAGCGATAGTCGGGAGAAATCAAGTTTGTTGATGTGGCTAGTGTCCCGAGTATTTCCTATGGCGCCGAATAACCGAAATAAACAAGGCAATCTAGAGTAAAGTGTAACGTTTTTGCAGCGTAAACATGCTTCTTAGAGACTACATAGTGAATAGTGTAAACATAGTTGACTAAACTATTTTGAATAGGTAATTAGATTATTATCATTATTATTAAATAAATTCTGATATGGCGCCTTGCAAGCGGCAAGCCTAGACAAAGCGACACTTGGTGTGCGATGACTGCCACAGCTGGGTGGATTTTGCCTTGTCCGGCTGTGTTAAGTCATGGGCAGATACGAAGGAAGAGGGATTCACCTTTCAGTGCGAGGGTTGTTGGAAGGTGTAATGTCTGCGGAAGGAGGTAGTTAGGTTGACAGATATTGTGAAGAGGATATAAATGAGAATTAGCAAGCAGACAGGTGGAATGGAGAGAGTTGGGAATAGTGGAGTAGAGGCAAGAAGTTTGCGGAAAGGAGATTGAGAGGAGGGAAGGTGATTGGAGGGAAAGAAATTGGAGAACGGACGGCAGGAAACGTGACAGGCGTGAAGGTGACAGGGGAGAAAGTGACCGCTGAGAAGGAGGTAGGAGGGAAAATGGGACGGGAGAGGAGAGAAGAAAATGCGATGTAAGGAAAGTTGACGGGACGAAAGGAAATGAAAGTAAATGTGACAGAAGAGAAGTCGATAAAAGGGACGATGACAGGAGGAAAGGTGACAAGACAAAGAGCGACAGGAAAGAATGGAACAGAAGAGAATGTGACAGGAGAGAAGACGACAGGGGAAAAAGACAGCAACCAGACGAATACAAACCGGAGAAGAAGCTACTCTGAGGCAGAGATTGAGGGGGCAATGAGAAAAGAGAGGGTGTTCATGAGCGAATCTATTCTGAGAAAGACAGATAAGACACTAAGCGAGGGGAAGGACGTCGTTGTTTGTTTGCCGGGGGCTAGGAATGAACATGTGACTGAAAGGGTAGAGAAAGTATTGGGGCATGGCAAGGGAGGGTCTATACTAGTATAGGCATTGACAAATAATACAGACAGGGAGGGAACAACTGGGATAGTAAAGAAGTACAGGCAGTTAGTGAGGAAGTTAAAGAAGACAAGGGTTGAACAGATTATTCTCTCAGGAATGTTGCCAGTAATGAGAGGAAGGGGGCCAACATATAGAAATTGCAAGAGGATGGCGATCAACGCACTAGTTGAGCAGATGTATGAAGAAGAGGGGGTGGGATTCATAGATTTATGGGGATACTTTGTTGGGAGAGAATATATATACATGAGAGATGGCCTCCAAGTGAAAAGGAGGCAGCAGTTTTCTCAGAGAAGCTGCTGCGATCTGTTGACAGTGGGACAGATTGCATTTATTTAAACTAGATGCGCGGGGGGGGTTCACAGAGAAGCTTGAAACTGGAGGCATAGATAAAGCAGCATAAATAAATCAACAAAGTACAGCCTGAAAAACTGCCCTGAAGCTGAAAATAAATGCGTTTATTTCAATGCAGAGAACATGGTAAACAAAAGAAATGAACTAAACATTATGGTAGAATCATTGACCCTCCCGGCCATAACAGGTATAACCGAATCATGGGTCACCACCGCTATATCAGATGTCGAATTGGGACCGACAGGCTATATAATGTTTAGAAAAAATAGAATAGGAATAAGGGGATGTGGAGTTATTTTATTTATTAAAGAATCTGTCCAGGATTATGAAATAAAATTAGAAAGACAAGCAGATTGCGAAGAAGCTGTTTGGTGTAACACAGAGAGTATGGGGAGTGAGGACCACATGTCTTTTGTTTTAGTACAAAACAGTTTCCTTTCTCAACATGTGCTAGAACCACCAGGGGTGATAATGTGTTAGACATAGTTTTGTCCTCACAGAATGAATTAGTTGACAATGTCAAGATATGTGAGCCACTGGGGAGTAGCGATCACAACCAGATACATTTTACCATCAAAGTAAAATCAGAAAGGAATAGTAAAAGGCAGTACAGGAGACATTTCCACAAAGGAAGATATGTGGACATGAGGAAATATTTAGCAAAGATAGACTGGAATAACACACTGAAGAATAAGTCAGCAACAGAATGCTGAACTATCTTAAAGAGTTAAATTGAGTGCATCGTCGATAAATTTGTTCCCTTGAAAAAACAAGGGAAACTGCCCAGAAAGAAACACTTATTGAAATATAACATTATAGGGATTCTTAATGGCAGAAGACCTGAATTAGTATTTTAGTTCGGTGTTTATCAGGGAAGATATTAGTTCACTGCCAGTACCAGAGGCTAAGTTCAGGGAGACGGAATCAGATTATTTAGGACAGTTATTTGTAACTTCGGAAATGGTAGCTAAGAAAATAAGGGCAATGGAGGATAATAAATCACCTGGAGTGGATGGGATTCCACCCAATCTACTATCGGAAATTGTAGATCAGATTAGCATACCGCTTGCAACAGTTTTCAACATGTCATTAAACGAGGGAGTGGTTCCTTTAGAATGGAAAGAAGCAAACATCATACCGTTATTTAAAAAAAGGTTCAATAAATAAGTTAGAGAACTACAGACCAGTGAGTTTAACATCGGTGATTTGCAAATTATTAGAAAAACTAATTAAAGATCACATGGTGGATTTTCTTATTAAACATAACTTGATAACCCCATCTCAACATGGGTCTCTAAAAGCGAGATCATGCTTAACAAATATGTTATGTTTTTCGGAAGATATCACTTAGTGGGTAGACGAGGGATCACGCGTAGATATTATCTACTTAGATTTTAGAGACCCTTTGACAAAGTGCCACATCAAAGATTACTGCTTAAACTAAAGGCCCAAGGCATAGGGGATGGTATAATTAACTGGTTAGAAAAATGGCTGATTGGCAGAAGACAATGGGTAGTAGTTGTTGGGGAGGCTTCAAATTGGAAATCTGTTTTGAGTGGGGTACCACAGGGATCAGTACAGGGATCTATATTATTCTTAATATATATATCAATGATTTGGACGATGATATAACAAGTAAGGTGTTGAAATTTGCAGATGATACAAAAGTGTTTAGAATGATTAAACGTGATGGAGATAGACAGCATTTACAAGATGATCTTGACAGTTTGATCAAATGCATGGCAGATGTTGTTCAATTTTTGGAAATGTAAATGTCTCCACACAGGACATGGGAACTAAGATGTACAATATACAATGCGGGGTACTGTAACAGAAAAAGATCTTAGGGTTAACAATTAGTGCTGATATGAAGGTTTAAGAGCATTGCGGAATTGCAGCTTCAAAGTGAAATCAAATACTTGGTTTTATTTGACGAAATATAGCGTATAAAGAAAATAACTACTAATACAGCTGTATAAAACAGTAGTTAGGCCTTATTTAGAATATTGTATACAAGCGTGGATGCCATATCGTAAGAAAGACGTAGATATGCTAGAAAGAATACAAAGGAAAAAGACTAAAATTATTCCAAAATTGAGAGATCTTAGTTACTAGAGATCAGGAGATTGAGAGGAGACCAGATAGAAGTTTTTAAAATATTGATTGGTTATGAAAATATTGATATAAATATTTTTCTCAGTTGTGAAAATAGATGGACTTGGGGACATAAAGTTACATTAGTAAAGGAACAGTGTAGATTAGATATAAGAAAGTTCTCATTTTTATAATGGACTGTAAATGATTGGAACAGATTACCTGCTGACTGTACGTGTGGGTGCTAGTAGAATGACACGTACCTTAGAAGGGCGGGATACACGTAGATAAAATGAGTTGGACTCTCTATCAGCCAACTGGTTTCTTTGCCAACCTGCCATCTACAGTTAATTATCTGGGTGACAATCTTGTTAAATCTAGTTAAAACACATGACGTTCCTGCGATGTTTCTACGTGACAACCAGTTGGACGCAGTCTACAACGTCCATGTAATCGGACGTCTTCTTATCGATGTATTCACGACGAGATATGGTAGAAGATAGTAGAAAAACATTACAGAAAAGCATAGTGGTGGTGCAGGTGCATGCTAGAACATCGTACTAGCTCAGTCGAGAGAACCCGGGCTCGAATCCCGTGCTGCCGTGTCGAACCTTGGGCAAGTTCGTTCACTCAAAATTGCTCCAGTTCACTCGGCTGTGTGAATGAGTAGGCTTAACTGGCTATAGACAATAGCGGATATTTGTGTACGATTTGTTTTCACGCAGTAATTACAGCGTGGCTGGATGCTTAACGGAGAACTCGATAGAACAGGTCTGCCAAGGATTAAAGTGTAAACCGCTTTGAGTAGTCTCTGGCAGTTTGGATCGCTGTCATTTATTTTAGGTAACCATGCATGGTTCGGAGGAGAGTAAACGCTTTGGCTTTTAAGCATTTGGTGCTAAACTTTTACATCCTCAATGGCTTATGTCGTGTCTTTATAACGACTACATTATTAATACCACAAACAACCATGTGCTTCTGGCCCGGAAGGACACACAGACATTTATTGTCATTTAATAATACAATACTGCGTAACCGCATATATATAACTAAGCATTAATACCTAACAGCTTATGAGTTGGCTGACCATAAATGTGTTGTAGGCGTACTGTTTGTTTCACTTATTATAAGGTTATCATCAGTTGAGCAGTCAAAGGAAGGACAGGCAACACCTGCGAACGAAGCCAGGTACACATGTCGAGGATGGTCATGGAGATTACATTGTATGTTAGAAAGAAAAGTTTTTAAATATGTTGGCCCCGTCGTCTATCACGACCAGGCATTCACCTACGCACAGACGCACGCACAAACACACACACGTCGGCCCATCCCCTAAACACTCACGCATTCAAGCAACCACGCACGCACGCACGGGTGCACATACGCACACATATACCCACACCCACGCACACTATGTCACTTGCACACGCAGACACACACACACACACTCATACACGCACGCACACACACCATCACACTAGCACACAACCCCCCCTCCAACACACCTACCCACCCATTAGGTACCTACACAATCATACAACAAGTAGGCCTACATTGCAATGTCCGGACGGTGAAAACAATCCTCACAACGGAGAACGATGCGCTAGTATCGATTTTCTTCTGCGAATGCTAACTGGTGTCAGTCACAACGTACACTCGTCTCACAACTCAGTCAGAGATGTAGTTGACACATGACGTTAGCGATGTGTAATGTGTCCGTTCTGCCGTGAATCACTAGACGGATGACGATGTCGGCTCATTCAAGGCGGTCCGGGCATCGTCTGGCTCTGTCGACCACTCTGCTCCTGCTTCGGGCTATGACACTCATTTGCGTCCGCTGTCAGATTTCGACACAACAACAAAGTAAGACAAACCTAATATGTGTCGTTGTTTGGACTACATAATAATTTAGGGGAAGGTTGAACCAATTTTAAGTTTTTCAGCGATAAACCAAAGACATAATACAGTACGTAACGTTTTAAAATAAATTAATGAATGAACGTATATTCAGAACATTGATAACAATATATATATATATATATATACAAGACAACCAAACAAGCTTAACTATAATACAAGTGTGAATATACAATGTTTGAAGCGCTTAATATGAAGTCATTGACTTTTGTGTAAAATTTACCCCTGACATATATTTATATATATATACCTCTATGTATACACACATATACATACATATACACTCATATATACATACATGTACACACATACACAGGTACATGTATATTGAGACATCGATATAATATTAATTGAATTTGCTATTCATCTAACCATCTAGTTACAATAATTGAAAACATGTAATGGAATATGTGCATGTTCAAAATGTTAAGTATGTAATAAGTACATATTTTTTTATACATATTTTAGTTTCCTCAATGGCATGATTATATTTGTGTATGATTTTGTTTATATATCCACAACCAGATATTTCTTAAATAAAAGGTTCTTGCATTTACGCTTAAATTCAGTAATAGTATTAGTAGTTTTTAAATTATCACATAAATAATTCCAGAATTTACACAAAGAGACATTGATCGCATGGTAGAACAGACTCTCTGTCGTTCTAATTCATGATTAGCTTGCACTGAGTATGCTATTTCCCGTCTAGTAAACAAACACTGAATATTTGATGGCAAACAGTACATACATAATAATGTTTTCAGTACTATGATATCTGGAAATATTTTAGAACATGTAATTGTTTCCAAAATTACACTATCATATAAAGAGGAATGTCCTCTAAGAGGGTATTAGAATTTGTGAAGCTGTGATATGTCAATATCCAGGTATATATATGCTTATTAGTGGAAGCATGTGAAGTAATTCAAGGGACCCAATCGTTGGTTCCCTAGAGCCACAACGACACTTGTGCATTTAAAGACACATTAATGATTTCAACATGTGATTTGTATAAAAGAAAAGCATGCGTTATATATATATATATATATATATATATATATATATATTTGTGTGTGTGTGTGTGTGTGTGTGTGTGTGTGTGTGTGTGTGTGTGTGTGTGTGTGTGTGTGTGTGTGTGTGTGTGTGTGTGTGTGTGTGTGCATTCACATTTTATAATACATGCATGTAACGCAATAGCAGTCTTATTGAAGCAAATTTGCCTCAGTTGACGTTTGCATAACTGTTATATATAATACTCTGTTTCGTTGTTAGTTATATCCTGTCATTGTTTCTTATACTTTCCTAAATGATAAATATCCATGTTTACAGGAAACCTCTTAATTAATTATGCTCTCTTGGTAGGACATCACTCACTAGCCGGTTCTGGAAGCACCAGTTAGCTTAACTGGCAATTCAGACACATATTGATGTCCTAAGCAACCGGATTTTCACACCTTACTCTTCTTTTAAGGATTAATAAAGGTTGTTTCCTATAAAACATGGCTCACGTTTTCAGCGATAAACCAAAACTAATGAAGTTTTAACATAAAAATTGCACTGTCATAAATATGCTTATGTCCTCTAAGAGGATCGTGAAATTGTGAGGCTGAAATACGTCAATTTCCCAATAATATGCAAATTAGTGGAAGCATGTGAAGTGGCTCAAGGGACCCAAACCCTTGAGTCATAACAACATTTTTTTTAAATCTACATGACGTTGGCGCGTTCCATATTTACAGGAATCTTGTAATTAATGTTGTTCTCTTGCTAGGACATCGGTCACCACTGGCAGGTCTGGAAGCACTAGTTAGCTTAAATGACGTCTCGGAACCATAATAGATGTCGCAGGCCTTTCACGCATTGCTCCTCATCTTGGGGATACTAAAGCTCAACGAACGTTTGCAACTAATACTAATTATGCAAAACTATGTGATATGGTAATTACTAAACGATCAACAACTTATTCAATGTTCATTTCACATTTCTCCACACTTGATATTGTAGCGTTTCGGTTTAATTGCTGTTATACTATCCTTAGCGGATCATAGTATACACTATACACACAACCGAACGCTACAAACATATCCCATTGAGCGCAATCCCTGGTTATATTTTCACTAATGGCTTCAGCCGTCTTAGTAGTACGAATTATGTAGTTCTCTCTTTTAATGTGACTAACAGCCCTATGATACCGAGTTCTTGTATTAATTTTGACCAGGGCTCTGCATTTCCCAAAATATTTACTTTGGCATAATGCAGGGCAACACACTAAACACGACTAGTTAAGAATCTACTCATTGCCAAATAGATAGCCATTAACAAAAGGCCACACACCCAATCACTTACCCAAACACACATCCAAACACACAATCAAGCATTCGATCAGACTCTCAACCAAACACTTACCCTTACACTAACTCAAATATACGCACACACACCCACACACTCACACACACACGCACGCGCGCGCACACACAAACACACACACGCACACATTTACTCAAACATTCATTCAAATAGGCCCAAACATTCACTCAACAATTAATTAAAAACTCCCTCAAATACAAACATACTCAAACACAGGCATGATTAGCATGAACATATGAATGGATACAAAAAACAACTTTGATGAAAGTGCTTTATATGCTATAAATAAAATAAATCGCTTTCTGTCTGTAACATCCCTAAAAACAATTTACTATGCATTCGTATATCCATATTTGACAAACGGAATAATACTTCTGGAATCTACACATAAAATCCATATCATTTAATTGTTCATTAAGCAGAAAACAATTGTTGGTAGTATTCTTCGAACTAGTTTCCACGAGCCCACTTATCCCCTGTTCAAATGCTTGAATATATTAAAATTAAAGGATATGTATGAAATAGAAATTGCCAAATTTATGTATAACTCTTCCCATAACAACTTACCCGTGTCGTTGTCTAATATTTTTTTTATTAACTCGTGATGTTCACAAGGCAACTTAGACATATTCATAAAATCAGCAGTTTTACTTTACGATCATCAAATAGTTTATTATGTAATGGCCCGGTGGTATGGAATCAAATTTCACTTGATAATCAAAATAACTCTAATATTACAAGTTTAAACGGTTTTAAGAAAACATTATACTACATATTAAGTTTTATTACTGGATATGTTCATCTGGAATCAAGTAATTCTTATCGTATATATGTGAAGAAAAAACAATAAATAACACAATAATTTTTGGTAATTTCTTATCAACCGACCATGTCACAATTGTTACTTAGTACTTATGCTAGTGTATTAATTGTCCATTTATAGTTATTGATTGCATGCTGTATCTACAACAATCAGTCAGTGGTTGGCAGCGACCAGTTACTCAACTTATGTTTCTTTATCAAACATTGTATACGCATATAAACTGGTAACAGCCTTACTGCCTTGCCATGACAAAAGCAAGTAAGTGCAGGACTGCCTACCATTACGGATTTTCCGTAATCACTACGGAAATTCACCTCAGATTATGGCATTACGGAAACTGCCGCCATATTACGGGAATACTCATATCCGACTACAGAAATGATACACATTAAAGAATTGCTAAATATATAAATAATGCTGCTTGAGATGCCCTGATTAAACTATCATCATTCACTTGTTACAATTTATCAACAAATATTTAGTCCACTACAAGTTCTACAAAGTCAGTACGGTGACGCCATCCAATGGTGTGCCTGTGTGCAATGTTACAACTTTGACTGCCAGCAGCCTGCTGATGATTGCCGTGGCACGTGGCACGTGAGCATATTATTATTTACGCAATGCAACAAGACAACACCAGATATGGAAGAAATGTGGCCAGAATAACCTTCTGACATTTATTTATTATTCACCCGATAATTGGATGAATTATTAGCTAAAACACAATACAATCAAATGTGGGCCATTTGAGGTCTTAAACATTGCCCCATTTATTTTATCTATACATTCTAAAAACAAGGGCCACATTATAGAATACCATATTTAAATTATGGTAATACACCAGCACTATTAAAAAGACGCCTCCCAGACATTTAGACGATTAAAACTACTAACTATTACCACATCCTAGAGAGAGGTGGGGTTATTATGTCTGCATCTGTCAGTCAACAGCAATTACAGCGGCCAAAATATCAATGTCATTAATGCGCATAATAAATTAAGATGACGTCAGGTAGAACCATTAAATTACATTAAATAGATACCGTTTTCTGAAAGTTACGAATACAATTATAAACTGTCTTAAACAAATATAAAATGAGTATTATTATTATTGCAATTGCAATATAAAACTATCATATTTTTATTCAAAGGTTTTATTTGAATACAACAGTTTAACTTTGTCATTGACTGTTAGTAATAATTATAATGTTTCCTGCTGTGTCTTGCAAATTTAGAAACTCGTAGGATGATTATTGGTTATTCATTGGCGCTGTTTTTCTCACGGTGATGGTCTACAGACGTAAACATTTTGGCATGTCTGGCCATGCATGCACTTTGACAGCTGTAATTAACACAATGTAACTTAATGGATGTTGCAAACAAGTATCCTTTTGAAGTGCTAACCGACGACCTTAACTGCCGACAGGAGTTACAGTGTAGCAACATTACGTTGAAACAAAGTATATCTACTTTTGATGATTAAATTATAAACTTCACTGTGAACAGGTTGGGCTTGTCACTGTATCTATTTCAGAGAAAGGTTTGATTGGCAACCTTGTGGACAGGGGAGTGGGGCGGGATGCGACGTGGGCGGCGGGGGGGGGGGGGGGGCGACGGGAGGGGGGTCATTACGGAAATTGTTTTTGTCAGGTAGGCAGCCCTGCAAATGACATTTTTGATGTGTTTTAGATTTTTGCATAAATGTGTTAAAAGAAGCAAGTCCTATCTTCTGTAGTTGTTTTACGGCAATAACATTTGTAACTTCCTTGGAAATGCAGTGGCAAAAGGATAAAGTGACAAGTGCAACCATATTTGCAACGTCATAAGGAAACAAGTAACGAACCAATCAGGTTTCGAATAACAAATCGAACAGCCAATCACGAACACATATTTTTGTTGTTATAAATATCAATTCACGTTTTTTGACAGACTGGCATTCTCAGAAGAAATACGGTTCTGCGTTTTGTAGATGTGTTTGAGAAAATTAATGACAAGAATGACGCTTTCTTGTCGGTGGATATACAAAAGAATGTAATGTTACCTCGTATGCCAGGGATGAAAACAGTGTATTTTTATACCCAGGCTCATTACATTTGCTCAACTTGGGAAAAAGAAACCCTCAGGCTACCCAATCTCTGGGATCGTACGGCATGAAGCTATAAGCGGACGAAATAACGAAGATGTCTTCAGTGCATATTGTAAATTTATGCAAGATCCTATTTACCGAGACTGCAATATTCACCATGTATGCTGACAACAGCGCAGCACGAAACATAAATTTTACCTTCTACACTGGAATGGTGTCAGAGGTGATCAGATCTGGTGGACCTGAATCTGTTACACTGAAGTACTTCGAGAAAGGACATACATTTATGTCAGCAGACTCATTCCACGCGCAGGTGGAGAAGGGAATGCGAGCAAAGAAGAGCGTATATGACTTTGGTGACTTCAAAGATGTCATCAACAAGACAAGTCTCGCAGTACCAATGGATCACAGTGACTTCAGGAAGTGGGAGAACGGAGCAAGTAATGCAGAATTCACTGCGAAGCCACTGCGTAGCATGGTGCAAGAAGTCCGATTTGAGAGAGGTTCCACCAAGATGTTTGGGAAAACCTCCAAGAAGCTACGTACACATCGGGGGAGTTCTTGGAGAAGGACCTAGCAGCAGCTCTTGTGAAAGGAGACCAGCCTTTCCTTGCATAGCTGAACCAAGGTTGTGACAACGCAGAAGAAGGCGGCCACAGTGGCTCAACTGTGCCCACCGATGACGGCAAATCGTACGCGATTTTTGAAAGAAATTCTTGTGAATGATGCATCACATGACTTGATCACAAACATCGATTGACAGTAACTATCCACATATGTTAATGCAGTCAATGATGCTTTGTGCTGGCATGAAATACACGAGTTTTTAATAAATGTTCCTTTTACTACTTGATTCTGTGTTAACGTGAAAGAGAAAAACAGTGACAAAAGGAAGCAAGTAGCATTTTCTCACAAACATTTTTATAGCAAATTAGACAGGCCTAATATGTTAATAATTACAATGTAATATGAGTAATTGTGGTTATATTTGCCAACATAGACTGGAGAGCTGATGGGCAATCTCAAAATTTCTGTTTTCTCGGATTCTTTTTCATGTCACTTACTTCCTTTTGCCTTGGCAGGGCAGCTTGGCTCTGCTGCCTATCAGAAATTGTACATATTGCATACTCTTCTTTACTCATTTGTGTTATGTATTATTCAATTCCGAGATAAAGCATTCTCTAACATAATCACACAAGCATGCACGTACACGATCTTGCACACGCTCTTGCTCACACGTACTCGCACAGATACAATGGAGGACCGTTAACGAGGATGGGGAGTTTAATCATGCGACGCAAGAGCGTAATTCCGATGGGTGTTTAATGGATCGTAAATTGCGTCGTTTTTGGACACGCAGACATGTGCGCGAGAGGCCAAATGTCGACAAACCAAGTGCGTGCTCATATGAACGCCAGATTAGTAGAGTTAGTGTGTACATTCGATCACCAAATATAGTGGACGCAGCCCAGCAATCAGTTATGACTAGATGAGTTTTTTGTGAATTACATATGTATGACTCGAATCGTACATAATCTACACTTAAGCCCCAGTGTTCACCAATACAGAAAATGTGGATTCAGTTTGCCATGACAAAAGCAAGTAAGTGCAGGACTGCCTACCATTACGGATTTTCCGTAATCACTACGGAAAATCATCTCAGATTATGGCATTACGGAAACTGCCGCCATATTACGGAAAACACATATCCGACTACAGAAATGATACACATTAAAGAATTGCTAAATATATAAATATTGCTGCTCGAGATGCCCTGATTAAACTATCATCATTCACTTGTTACAATTTATCAATAAATATTTAGTCCACTACAAATTCTACAAAGTCAGTACGGTGACGCCATCCAATGGTGTGCCTGTGTGCAATGTTACAACTTTGACTGCCAGCAGCCTGCTGATGATTGCCGTGGCACGTGGCACGTGAGCATATTATTATGTCTGCATCTGTCGGTCAACAGCAATTACAGCGGCCAAAATATCAATGTCATTAATGCGCATAATAAATTAAGATGACGTCAGGTAGAACCATTAAATTACATTAAATAGTTACGGTTTTCTGAAAGTTACGAATATAATTATAAACTGTCTTTAACAAATATAAAATGAGTATTATTATTATTGCAATTGCAATATAAAACTATCATATTTTTATTCAAAGGTTTTATTTGAATACAACAGTTTAACTTTGTCATTGACTGTTAGTAATAATTATAATGTTTCCTGCTGTGTCTTGCAAATTTAGAAACTCGTAGGATGATTATTGGTTATTCATTGGCGCTGTTTTTCTCACGGTGATGGTCTACAGACGTAAACATTTTGGCATGTCTGGCCATGCATGCACTTTGACAGCTGTAATTAACACAATGTAACTTAATGGATGTTGCAAACAAGTATCCTTTTGAAGTGCTAACCGACGACCTTAACTGCCGACAGGAGTTACAGTGTAGCAACATTACGTTGAAACAAAGTATATCTACTTTTGATGATTAAATTATAAACTTCACTGTGAACAGGTTGGGCTTGTCACTGTATCTATTTCAGAGAAAGGTTTGATTGGCAACCTTGTGGACAGGGGAGTGGGGCGGGATGCGACGTGGGCGGCGGGGGGGGGGGGGGGGCGACGGGAGGAGGGTCATTACGGAAATTGTTTTTGTCAGGTAGGCAGCCCTGCAAGTGACATTTTTGATGTGTTTTAGATTTTTGCATAAATGTGTTAAAAGAAGCAAGTCCTATCTTCTGTAGTTGTTTTACGGCAATAACATTTGTAACTTCCTTGGAAATGCAGTGGCAAAAGGATGTAAGTGACAAGTGCAACCATATTTGCAACGTCATAAGAAAACAAGTAACGAACCAATCAGGTTTCGAATAACAAATCGAACAGCCAATCACGAACACATATTTTTGTTGTTATAAATATCAATTCACGTTTTTTGACAGACTGGCATTCTCAGAAGAAATACGGTTCTGCGTTTTGTAGATGTGTTTGAGAAAATTCATGACAAGAATGACGCTTTCTTGTCGGTGGATATGCAAAAGATTGTAATGTTACCTCGCATGCCAGGGGTGAAAACAGTGTATTTTTATACCCAGGCTCATTACATTTGCTCCACTTAGGAAAAAGAAACCCTCAGGCTACCCAATCTCTGGGATCGTACGGCATGAAGCTATAAGCGGACGAAATAACGAAGATGTCTTCAGTGCATATTGTAAATTTATGCAAGATCCTATTTACCGAGACTGCAAAATTCACCATGCATACTGACAACAATGTTTGGGAAAACCTCCAAGAAGCTACGTACACATCGGGGGAGTTCTTGGAGAAGGACCTAGCAGCAGCTCTTGTGAAAGGAGACCAGCCTTTCCTTGCATAGCTGAACCAAGGTTGTGACAACGCAGAAGAAGGCGGCCACAGTGGCTCAACTGTGCCCACTGATGACGGCAAATCGTACGCGATTTTGGAAAGAAATTCTTGTGAATGATGCATCACATGACTTGATCACAAACATCGATTGACAGTAACTATCCACTTATGTGAATGCAGTCAATGATGCTTTGTGCTGGCATGAAATACACGAGTTTTTAATAAATGTTCCTTTTACTACTTGATTCTGTGTTAACGTGAAAGAGAAAAACAGTGACAAAAGGAAGCAAGTAGCATTTTCTCACAAACATTGTTATAGCAAATTAGACAGGCCTAATATGTTAATAATTACAATATAATATGAGTAATTCTGGTTATATTTGCCAACATAGACTGGAGAGCTGATGGGCAATCTCAAAACTTCTGTTTTCTCGGATTCTTTGTCATGTCACTTACTTCCTTTTGCCTTGGCAGGGCAGCTTGGCTCTGCTGCCTATCAGGAATTGTACATATTGCATACTCTTCTTTACTCATTTGTGTTATGTATTATTCAATTCCGAGATAAAGCATTCTCTAACATAATCACACAAGCATGCACGTACACGATCTTGCACACGCTCTTGCTCACACGTACTCGCACAGATACAATGGAGGACCGTTAACGAGGATGGGGAGTTTAATCATGCGACGCAAGAGCGTAATTCCGATGGGTGTTTAATGGATCGTAAATTGCGTCGTTTTTGGACACGCAGACATGTGCGCGAGAGGCCAAATGTCGACAAACCAAGTGCGTGCTCATATGAACGCCAGACTAGTGGAGTTAGTGTGTACATTCGATCACCAAATATAGTGGACGCAGCCCAGCAATCAGTTATGACTAGATGAGTTTTTTGTGAATTACATATGTATGACTCGAATCGTACATAATCTACACTTAAGCCCCAGTGTTCACCAATACAGAAAATGTGGATTCAGTTTGCAAAATTGTCTGACGAAACCAGACCCACCATGAAACCCCCCAAAAGCCAAATGCAGGCATTCGCTGAAGCTGCACCCACATTCTGGAATAAACTTCTTATTGCTTTAACATCAGCTGAAACAATAATTACCTTTCGTTACCAGTTAACAAAAATGAAATTACAATCCCACCCTAAATCTTTTTGACAGTCCCTTGCTCTAATTATGACTATTGCGCATCCATGTTCGTGGTTTTGCCTAATTATTCTTTTTTTGTTGCGCCTTCATCTGTAAGAAGAACTTCTTCTGTTTAAAAATAAACAGTGCTAAGGTTTGGTGGTTCGACCGTTTCCACAAAACTCTGTGGAGTTTACAAGAAGCATACTAGACAAAAGGTCAGTTACATGTCAACAACACGGAAGTGCGTACTTTTTAATATTAAATATATCTCTATTATATCTTGATGATCGATAATAATAAATCATTATTAATTGTATACATTGCTAAAATGTGTATGTTCAATGCCAACGGATAAGAGCTAGAATGTTTAATATACCAGTGTCTATGAAGATAATTCCTTTCTATACAACAGCCATCCTATTTGGTTAATCTCCTTCGGTCTTCATATATCCCCAGGAATCTCAGATCATCTGTTTCACAACAACTTTCTGTTCCTTAAACCAAACTTAGCATTAGTAAACGCGCTTTTTTCTGTAGCTGCACCAAACATTTTCAATCAACTTCATATTACTTTAAAGTCATCTAAGACTATGACTACCTTTCGCCAAAAAAACTCAAGACTTATTTATTCGAAATTACATTCCCACCCGAACCTTCGGCGGCCCCTTGGTCTAATAATGACTCTTGCTTGTTTTAACGTTTTTGCCCAATGATGCTTGTATGTCGCGCCTCTGAGCTTATATTCCTGGGGGTATTAGCGCTGTAGAAATTGATTATTATTATTATTATGAATAAACGTGTGTCCCACTGACATACACTATCTCACTTATTTCGTCCTCCATGCAAAATGGTTGCCGGCCCCATCTCTTCAACGCCGCCAATCAAATACTATATACATTGAAACCTCGCTATTAAGGACATACTTGGGGCTGGGCCAACGTGGCCTGAATAAAGAGGTGACTTTATTAGCATGTCTAACTGCCTGTACTTTATTGTTACTGAAACAATTTGGGACTGTCCTCAGGTGACCATAATTGCGAGGTGACTTTATTATCGATGTGATTATAGAGCGAGGTTCGATTGCATTTTACATAGCTATTGATAATGTGTGGATGAACAACAACGTGCCACAATTAGTCAAAGACAACAGTGAACTGTTTGACTGTAGATATGGTATGTAGACATATACACCGAATACCCCAACAATATGGGTGGATGTTTACATTGTGTGTGTGTGTGTGTGTGTGTGTCTGTGTGCGTGCGTGCGTGCGTGCGTGTGCATGCTGGCGTGTGTGTGTGTGTTTGCAAAGTCTGGCAATTCGTCACTTAAGACACCCTGTTGCCAGATGTAAATGTTAACGGCGTTCAATGAACGCTTTAAACGTAAGCAGAACTGCGCTGTTAGCCTGATAACCTGGTCATGCTCGAGCGAACATAATAAAGCGCGTGTGCCGTGAAGTACACACGCTTCCAGTGAAATGCCACGGCTGCCATAAGGTCAACTCGTATAGCTACATAAATGCTAAATGGATCGGCACCGTCACACACGAATTATTTTTCGTTGTATTGTGTCCCGGACTTGCACTTAATATGAACCTTGTTTTAGTCGATACTCGACCGTTCCACAAAACGACCTTTTAGAGAATATAAAAAATACAGAAGCTTTCAGCATATCAACGAAACATTGATGGATGGGAAATGTGAATTTTCCTTGTGTTGTCTTAATAACTTGTAATGTATTATGCTTATCTCTGTCAATAGATTATGCAATTTTACATGAAAAGGGCCAGAGTTGTTTTTATTTTATGGAGATTCAGGCACTGTTACACCGATACGCCAAGGTGGAGTGGCATGGGTTGGTTTTTACAATCCCACTGCTGCGCCCCCCCCCCCCCCGCCAACTGCACCCGCCTCGAGACTTTTCCATCGATCGGAACTATTTTTGCTCATCGGGGGGGGGGTGCATAGACACCCATCTAACCCCAGCCCACGGGCTACATTTTGTCCATATACACCGAATGTAATTTTGATTGATTCCTTCGTATATACATATGTGTCCAAGGCAACGTATCTGGATAAGCGACACACTTGTACATTTACGAAAAAAAATCGAAATAGAGTAAAATTGCGGAACACTCATTGTGCAAAGTGTCTAATTAGTTAACTGGGTCAAAGTTCAGTTAATATTTTGTTCTGCTGGATCCATGAGAGTTGTATGGGTGTCTTCAGTTGTACACGATGTTGGTCCTCAACGTGATGGAGTCAGGTGCAGGACACGACGTGTTTGCACGCGTCTCTTGTTGTCCCTGGCAACCAACTCTGCTGGTAATGCTGGCTAACCTAATATGATTAGTAAATGTGATCGATCGAGTGTTTCAACCGGCACTTCTACTTGATAAGGTTTAAAAACATTAATTAGTTATGCAATTGTATGCGCCAGCGGATCGAATTCAAGCTGTTACTGCTGGTATATCGTGCAGTGCACCATCTCGACCCTGCGTACATGTCATCGCTCGTGACATCCTACACGCCGACCAGATCACTTAGATCGGCCGATCAGGGTCTGCTGACTGTTCCGAGATATCACCTTGAACGTTATGGCCGTCGTTCCTTCTCGGTGGCTGGCCCGATCCTGTGGAATGCCCTGCCTCATGCAGTCAGGCATGCAAACTGCGTTGCCACTTTCAAATCACTCTTAAAGACATGCTTATTTCGATAGGCCTTCAAAGAACTTTGCAGTCCGCATCAGTGACATTTGTGCAATGTTGACATTCGGTTATGTACTTAGGTTGCAGTTATTTATTTATTTATTATTATTATTTTTAATTGGCATATTATATGTATTTATTTTATTTTATTTAAGCACATTATTTATTTTAGGCATTTAAACGGCTAATTCATTTAACTTATGTACTATAATATATACTCTTGTAAATATATATATATATATTTATTTTTATTCAGGTTTATCTAACTGACATTTTATGTAATTTTATATGCTACTTTTAAATCATTTTCTTTTACCTTTCTATTTAATATTTTTATTTAATATGATATCATTTGATGTATTTTACTTATACTCTACGATTGTCAGCGCCTTTGAGCAGATTTATTATCCGGACACCCGGCCCTCTATAAATGCTTTATAATAATGTAAAGCGGACCAAAACAGTTTATTTTAAGTGAATTCATTGCACTAATATTATAACTATTACTTGCAAAAATGTCCGTCACCTGACGGGTGCCATGGAAGAAGGCAGTCATGAAAGTAATATTTACGAAATGTTGGAAAACACAGAGCATCGTTACATAAACATCACAATGCTTTCTCGCAGATACTCGTTGTTTGTACAAATTGACGAAGGTCGGGGAGAATGTGAAGTTCACATCTATCGATAGGCCCTAGTCGTGATAGTGTAGAATTGTGAAATAATATTCCTATTGCAATGAAGGTAGATATAAGCATTATTGTATCTGCGTCTACTCTATCTTGCCAAGTCTATAAGGCGTTTTTCCCGCGCGAGCGTTGTTCCTATAATTGTTAGGTTACGTTTTATGAATTACGCGATCGTTACGTTTTACGTTCCGAACAACGTATTTATTGTATAAAAGGTGTGAATATTGACATATATGGGGAATAAAAAAAACAAATATAGGCTTTATGTCCTATGCTAGGGGTCGTAGAGTAAACCCTGAAAGTTTGTTTGGTGCTCGAGGTTCAAGGTACATACGCTAGCTCGATTATAAGTAGATTAATATTAGTAGTATTATTGGATATTTTTAATCGCTCTCGGCGTGAGTGTGTGTGTGAGTGTGTATGTGTGTGCGTGCGTGCGTGCGTGCGTGTGTGTGTGTGTGTGTGTGTGTGTGTGTGTGTGTGTGTGTGTGTGTGTGTGTGTGTGTGTGTGTGTGTGTGTGTGTGTGTGTGTGTGTGTGTGTGATCGGATCGACCAATCTATCTATTTGTGACAATTCTCTGGGGACGGAGACACCTAGTGGTAGCCGACATGAACAAGGGAACTCCCCAGGGAGTTTCGTGTTCAGCCACGTGGAACAGCGTTTGACATTAATCTACCACGTTTTAATAAACATCGGTTTTGGTCCGGAGACAAGCGCTTACAGTTTTTTGTCCGTTTTGGCTACAACTGATAAAATATTTAAACAGACCCAAGATGTGTAAACATTAACACTCGCCGACTGTTCGCGCAAGCATTGTTCGAGATAACAATGATACCAATTACATATTAAATAACTAGACACATTTTTCGATGAGAAAACTTAATGTGAACGACTGTGTGTGTGCGTGCGTGTGTGTGTATGTGTGCGTGCGTGTGTGTGTGAGTGTCTGTATGTGTGTGTGTGTGTGTGTGTGTGCGCGCGTGTGTGTGGCGAGTGTGTGTGCGCGCGTGTGAGTGAGTGTGCGCGCGTGTGAGTGAGTGTGTGTGTGACTGTGTCTGTGAGTGCAAGTGTGTGTGTGTGTGTGTGTGTGTGTGTGTGTGTGTGTGTGTGTGTGTGTGTGTGTGTGTGTGTGTGTGTGTGTGTGTGTGTGTGTGTGTGTGTGTGTGTGTGTGTGAATGTGTGCGAATGCGAGCAAGATCATGCGTACGTGTGTAAATGCATTCGTGCGAAGGTCCCAAAGTCGTGCCTGCGTATCTATGCGCACTGTTGTTTCAAAAGTCATTAAATAAATTTTTAATATGACCATGGTTAAAATCCCCCATAATAATACAGTCCCGTTTGCTCACTTCCCTTATAGCTTTTGTACTTTTTCACTTCTCTTCTATGCTTGTGTTTGGACTTCTATAAACTAACCCAACCGTTAACATCGAGTTTCCTGTAAATATGTTACACCAAACAGCTTCTTCGCAATCCGCTTCTCTTTCTAATTTTATTTCATAAACCTGGATAGATTCTTTAATATGTAAAATAACTCCACTTCCCCTTCTTCCTATTCTATCTTTCCTAAATATTACATACCCTGTCAGTGCCAAGTCGGCACCCGTCTTCTTCACACATCTGCTCAACTAATGCGTTGATCGCCATCCTCTTGCAGTTTCTATATGTTGGACCATTTCCTTCCATTACTGACAACATTTGTGAGAGAATAATCCGTTCAATTCTTGTCTTCTTTAACTTTCCCACTAACTGTCTGTACTTCTGTACTATTCCAGTTGTTCCCTCCCTGTCTGCATTATTTGTCCCTATGTGTACTAGTGTAGCCCCTCCCTTGCCGTGCCCCAATACTTTCTCTACCCTTTCAGTCACATGTTCTATCCGAGCTCCCGGCAAACAAACAATGACGTCCTCCTCTCGCTAAGTTTCTTATCTGTCTTTCTCAGAATAGAGTCGCCCATGAACACCATCTATTTTCTCATTGCCCCCTCAATCACTGTTTCAGAGTAGCTCCTTCTGCGGTTTGCATCGGTCTTTTAAACCGTTTAAATAGTTCTAAATTACTCATATAATATAAAATACTGTATGCGGCCTATCACATGTCGGAGAAGGATAAAGGCATCACCGCACACGTTTAGAACAAAACGACTCACAGGCAGATGCTACATTGATATCAGTTGAATATCAACACTGGTATCAATTGAATTATCAAACGCAGTTCGTCAAAACGAATCACGGACAATCGCATCACACTTATTATAAACACGGATTACTGAAACATTTAAATATTGATATTTTCATTTGCACCGATTCAGTCATGTATGGGTGTTTTTGAATCATTTTAAACACTTTGCCTATGTTCAATCGCTTGATTTACATATTTCCAAACACTTGCATTTGAATTGTTTCTAAACTTTTGCATTTACTTTTGAATTACTTCAAACATTTGCATTTGAATGCGCTCACTCGCATTCGAATCCAAACTTTGGCTAGAGGAGGGACATTTCAAACTATTATTTTCCGTTTAACATGTTGACCTGTGCGATAGGTTAACATATATACCATTGCGTCTGAAATATTTATAATATCATCTACAAGTCGATGACTCTCTTGGGACTTGGTTTTTTAGCCTGCAGCTTGCTAAAACGATCGTACCTTTTCGTATATTGAGTAACGTACATGTAAAAACGACATAAATGTATAGGTAATATTCAATACCATCTCAGTAAAAACAATCCGCTGTAAGACTATTCGGAAGTATGTTCTATGATAACGATAGCCACGACATATTATTTTATTTTTAAATGCTATTAAATTGTTCGATGCTGTGTAGTCGTTTTTTTTTGCTCTGGAAATCAAGTTGGATCATATCAGGGCAATCACTCGGGCTGGTGACAACAGTTCGAATCAATTCAAGTCGCTATCCTGTGTTTCATTACTACATTAATTAACACTTATCTTACATTAAACATTCGATCATTTTTTTCTTATTATTATTATGATTTTAATTATCATTATTATTACTTTTATTATTATTATGTGATTATATGTGATTATTTACTTTCCTGTTTCAAGTGAATTTTATTACTTTTGGTACAACAGTGTGCATACGTACGCAGGCACGACTTTGGGACCTTCGCACGAATGCACTTACACACGTACGCACGATCGTGTGCTCGCATTCACACACACACACACACAAACACACACACACACACACACACACACACACACACACACACACACACACACACACACACACACACACACACACACACACACACACACACACACACACACACACACACACACACACACACACACACACACACACAAACTCACACTCACACACACACACACACACACACACACACTCACACACACACACACACACACACACACACACACACACACACACACACACACACACACACACACACACACACACACACACACACATACACACTCACTCAAGTGCTAGCCAGAGTGTGCCTTTGTAATTGATAGCTATTGTGTGACTTTGTAAGTGCTAGCCATTGTGTGGCTTTCATGGTGCTACTATTTTGTGACTTTGTAGTGCCAGCAACATTGTGAGATTGTAATTGATAGCCATAGTGTGGTTTTGTAAGTGCTAGCTATCTTGTGAAGTTTTAAGAGCTCTCGTTGTTCGCCGTTTTCCTCCCGTTTGTTCCTCGTGCCCGCCCACGCAACTCCTCAACAATTTCTTGTTAACACTTTGTGTTCTCCTCAATGCTGTCTCGTTGTTTTAAAGTTCACAATTAAGGACACCCTTGGGACTGGGACAATGTAGCATGAATAACAAGGTGATTGCAGTAGCAGGACTAATTTCCTTTATTTACAGTAACGGAAATAATTTGTGACTTTCTTAAGATGACCACAGTTGCAAGGTGGCTGTATATATTAAGTGTTTGTAAAGCACGCAGCTGTTCTAAACGGTGACGTAGTTGCACACGTCATCGGACTTGGTCGCAAGCCGTGGCCGATTACGTGTGGCACAACGCCACCATCTGATACGATTATAGCGGAATGCAGGTCGCAAAGTTACCATTTGAAATTCATACCACACCCCCAGGGATTGTATTTAGCTAATTCAAATTCATTGTTTATGACTTTGTTTTCTATCGCCGCAGTCGGTGGCTTATGGGTTGTATCTAGAACGCGATCACCACGTCTTGACGTAATATAATAGTTTCAATCATAACACTTCTACGTGAGTGATTATGAAATCAGAACTCCGTAAACACGTAATGCCATCTTTCTCATCTTCAGTGCTGAACTGCCCTCAGCCGCTACCTCTGGCAAATGCTATACTAAAGGTGGATGAGACAACTATTGGATGCACGGCTAACTACTCCTGTCATAGAGGATTCAGGCTGCTGAGCGGAAAAGACCACGTTGTCACTAGTTGCACCAACACCACACAATGGTCGAACATAAATGACGTATGTGAAGGTAAAGTACATAATAACATTTAATCTCAGCTGATGTATTTTCTATAAACCAAAACTGTTTTTCTTTTCCACGTGTCAAAGGCATCTCCAGAGAACAATTCCTTAAAGAGTACATATGTTCAGCAAGATTGCTGGATTTTAAAAGGACGTATATGTTCAATTTACAAGTGTATTGTTTTCAAACAGTATAAACGTGTGCCAAGTTAAACAACTAGAAGGAAAAAAGGGATTTATGCGATTACATTGCATAATAAGTTTTACGCGAGGCAACCAAGGCAACACTAAAGTCCTAGAGCCAGCCTGCAGGCTAGGTAAACAAGCTGACACTGTACCTTGACCAGGTCAGAGTCCAATAGCCTGAAAGCGTACCGGCCGTCCCGCCCAGGTCAGAGTCCAATAGCCGGGAGGCGTGCCGGCCTTCCCGCGCTTTAGCGTAGTGATACAGTAAAAACTAGTCCGACCATTCAGGACATAAAAGGCCACTGCACCTCCAGCAGCGGCCACATTTGAAATTCCTCGTGTTCAGTTGTTTATCGAATATCGTATCAGTTTTGACTTTGTATTTGCTTAATTTTTGACTTCAATTTTCTGCGCGCTTTCAACATCATTTCTGCGACGGAGATTTGCGAGTCAACAACAAGTCACGTCGAGCGATACAACGAACCTAAGTATATTTTGTGTTGTTCGCATAAGTTAAATTGTCAGGTGTACTGGTCTGGTTGGAGGTTCCGGTCTGAGAGTAAGTTCCGGTTCCGTTTTGCGTATTGCGCATGCGATTGTACATGTCAAAGGTTAGCGCCTACTTTCGGCCCGCAGCTGTACGGTCTGGAAGGAGGTTCCGGTCTGAGAGTAAGTTCCGGTTCCGTTTTGCGTACACACAGTACATGTCAAAGGTTAGCGCCTATTACATAAAAAACCCTCATAATTAGCATAACTTGTAGTTATTTGCAAACAAAATTGTGTTTTATTTTGATGTCATTGTCTCAGAGCGTTGACGTTGTGTATCTTACGACTTCGTCACACAGAGCTGCAGTTTTCAGCGCTGTTTATACGCACAGCGGGTTTTGTGGTAAACACAAATTTCAGCATTTTAAATGACATGACACATACTTATTTCTGTCAGTTTGGCATGTATGAAGCTGAAATTTCGTGTATAATCTAGCAGGCCCATTGGGGGTGGTTCGTAGATTTAGATTTTTTTTAATTTGTCGGGGGTGGGAATCTTGGGGGGTGACAATTTATAAATGACACATATCTCTGTTAATTTGATATGTATAAAGCTGAAATTTTGTGTGTGATCTAGGGTGTCCATTGGGGTAGTTTGTACATATAGGTTTTTTTTCGAAATTCATCCAGATGGTGGGGGTCTCGGGAGGTCACAATTTTAAAATGGCACTTATCTCTGTCATTTTGTCATGTGTGGAGTTGAACTTTTGTGTTTGATCTAGCAAGCCCATTGGGATCTATATATTGAAGAAAAAAATTCTAAATGTGGGGGTCACAATTTTAAAATGGCACTTATCTGGGCCAGTCATGCCTGTATGGGGCATACATTTTATGCGATCTAGCGTACCCATTGGGATGGGTACGCTAGATCATTAATATTTTTTTCTAAAATTGTCCGGGGTGGCGGTTTGGGGGTCACAATTTTAAAATAGCACTTATCTCCATCAGTTTTGGAAATATGGGGCTGACATTTTCTGTGCAGTCTAGAAGTCCCATTGAGGCACTTCAAAATTCGTACGGAGGGTGGGGATCTTGGGGTCACCATTTCCAAACAGTTTTTCCCAACGCAACTCTGAGTAACTCAACAATTCTTTAATAATACATTTATGGAAACGGGTCATGCATTCGCGACTTACATAAGTAAACATTTATTATCATGTCAACGTGTATAATTATGTGTGACATAACAGTTCAAATAGTATTATTAAATGAAATATAAAATGTAAAAAATTATTTATTTACACAGATCATAACTAGCCCTTTGTATAATACTGTGATGTTTCATCAGACAAGTGATCAAATGCAATTATTAAAAAATAAATAAAAAATCATTGAAAGTCATTTTAATTAAATATCAACATAATCATACTCGTAGATGCAATGTATCGGTCAATAAGCCCATGCCAGGGGTAATTGTGCACAAAGGTTTGTGCATTTACCTGGTGGATTTGAACCACCAACAGATACCGAGACATTAGCATCTACAGGTGTACTCTTAATTTAAAATAAACAATGTTAAAAAGGAAACCACTGTTTCAAGTTTCAATTAAAAACAGACAACTTAATAAAGGCCATTTACAAAATTTGCAGATGCTGCAAAATAGTATTGTTCACTTGTTACAATTGATCAATAAAGCTTACTACATAAATGATGGATGAAATTACCAACACAAGTTACCTGATGCTGCACTGCCATAGCCTAGGGCAGTAGGGGTCTAAATTCTAGTGATAAGGGCCTGAGCAAACTATGCAGAGAATGTCATAATTCACTTGAAACAATGTAGCACTACAAAGTGTACCAAGTCAGTATGATACAATTAATTAGTAAATTCCTTACTGTCATGTAACAGTATTCCCACACACTGTCAATAAGCTTAGTGTCACTGTGTCTACTTCTGAGAAAGGAAATATCACTTTATTCATACACAAATACACTACAGTGTGACAATAACAATGTAAGTACCTGTGCTAAATGCAATACTAATAGCGAGTGATTGTCCATGATTTATTAATCTATTTCATTCATTAATTGCACTATATATGGTCAAATACATTGGTATTTAGGTTGGTGTACATTTTAGTGGTAGGCACCTAGGCTAGGCCTATACATTTTTAGGTAAAAACGATTGTTTAATAGCGTTAATAATTTCAGCTGAAAGAATATTCACAAAATAGAATTCACAATTAACTAATTTCAAGTAGCACTTATCGTGGGGGCCAGTGTATTCAGGTTTGACTACCACGGGCATGGAATGTAAATTTTATGTGACACAAAGTAGTGACAAACTAGCAGTACATTTGGTCATATAAGACTGAAGCCATTTGACATCTTAGGTTGAGTGCAATTGTTATTAATATTTGCCAAAAAATAACCACCAACCTGTAATGACTGTCATGGGTGTCTGTTTTGTCAAAGGAATATTTATTTATGGTTCAGGAAATCAAGAGGTACAACCCACAGAAAGATCAGAATAATAACCATTCTAGGTAATAAACGGTGGGCCTGCAGTCCAGAGCAGCTGTGTTAATAGCCACGTCATTGCGTCCAGCTATCGTTTCATAATTATACTTCTGTCAAAAACGTCATAGGCCCCTATTCTGACACCTATATAATTTAAGAGACCCATATTAATAGACTCGCTTATGGCATAGTATACTATACGCTAGGCTACAGACTATTACCCTGGCCCTGGCCCGGGGCTGGACTGTCTACTCACCGTCTACTTGGTATTTGCCATGCTGCGTAGCTTTTAAGACAGCATTGCGCATTCGCTATTCACCCACCAAGTGTTTTTTGGTGACTAGATAATGCCTTATGCAAGACATGTACCGTCGGTACTCATCTCCCATTTTCTCCCGCTGCATCACAGGTATTTTCTCAACAAAAGATATGTGAACTAGCTAACTAATGGTCACACGCAGATGTACGATCCTGTTCAGCAACGTAGGGGGCAAATATGTCGGTGGAGTAACGGTCGCTACAGCAAACGAAAAATGATTAATTGTATATCTCGGTCACCGAGTGCGTCGAGCAAGGGTCAAAGTTGATCGGTCATCTGAGGTCACGTTGCTCACAGCGATGTAACTCAGTCGCCGCATACTTCTGGCACGGGGTTAAAGTTGATCGGTCACCTGAGGTCACGTTGCTCACAGGTGGTCGATTTTGATGTACTGCGCTTGCGCGAGCATGCGCAATACGCAAAACGGAACCGGAACTTACTCTCAGACCGGAACCTCCAACCAGACCAGTACACCGGTACCCGGTACCCGTTACTCGTTAGATTAAAATGGCGACTGACCGTTTCACGGGGGGCAATAGAGCAGTGATCGTGGGCGATAGCCATGTTTTCTGGTTAGCGCGGTTTTTGGAGTCGGCCGGTCACGGTTTCAACGTGAAAAACGTTCACATTTGATTGTATTGTGTTTTAGCTAATAACTCATCCAATTATCGGGTGAATAATAAATAAATGTCAGAAGGTTATTCTGGCCACATTTCTTCCATATCTGGTGTTGTCTTGTTGCATTGCGTAAATAGCTGGATATGACATTAAGTTATTAACAGGTGAAATAAGTGGGAGGGAGATAATCTTTCTCACTAAATGGAAATTTGTGGGTATCATCACTATCATGATGTGATTATTTTGTATAGGATGTGTGGATTTGGTTAGAAAACAATCATTACTATTATGTTAGGAAGAAGAAGAAGAACACCAAAACAGAATTAAAACGACGAAGAAGCAGAAGAAGAAAAAGAGACAGAACAAAATACGAAAACAAATAAAAATAATTAAGATAATAATAATAATAATACATAGAAACAGAATAAAAGAAAATGAAGACGCAGAAGAAAACGGAAGAAAAAAAACGAGGACGAAAGAAGAAAAGGAAGAACATAATATTAATAATAATAAGACATAATAAAAAGCAGAAACAGAATGAAAAGAAAAAGACATAGGAGCACCATAGAAAGAAGAAGCAGCATAATAATAAGACGAAGAAGATGTGACTATTGTGACACTAGCAAACAAGAGATCACCTTCCCAAAGCAGAAAACGCAGCACATTTGGTTAATTACAAACACTTCACGAGTTTAGGACAACATGTCTACTTAAAATGATAACACTTGTTTCTTTCTGTGACAGTGAACGTGGCATTCGGAAGACCGACGTTCATGTCGACTCCCATAGCGGGACGCGGCTCGTCTTTGGTAGTCGATGGTAGCAGAAAACCAAACATTAAAGTGGATGGCAGCTGCAGTTTAACAAACGCATCAACGCCTTGGTGGGGCGTCGATTTGGGGATTGTTGTTAATGTGAAATCAGTCGCCATTTCGCAAGCGTCGAATCACGGTAAGATTTATCTGAACTGCTTCTTTGTTTTCAGGGTTGTAGTCGAGCATTGTGGACTCCTCATAATTAGTCTCAGATTCATATCAGATTGTATCAGGGGTACACGTAATCTACTAAATTAGATATTAATTTTCATTCATTACAAATTAAAACTCAAGCTATTTCAGACTTGAACAAAGTCATGTCGATATATCGTCATTATTTAGATAAATTTGGTTGTATTGTCATTGGCTAGAAGGCTATGGAAATTTCGATTTTATTAATATAATACATGACATTTGTCCAAGATATGGCTACAGTAAATAACAAGCACAATGTAAAAATAAAACGAAATTGTGTTGGCGAAGTTAACATGTCTAATTCTAAGCAGGGTTTGCGAAGTATACCCCTAACTGAAGATACATCGTCGGTCAGTTTGTAAACAGAATGCACTGAGTTAAAGATTGTTTGGTTACATGGTGGATAGGTCAATTGAATTTTGAACGCGATGACCGCACTGTGAGTAACATAATAAATTCCGTCAAGGAGTGTAAACATGAAATCAGAACTGCACAGATGTATTGCTCAGAGCGTATTGAATGCGCGTGTAATAACGTGAACTACCAAAGAAGAGCACTAAAAGACGTGTATGTTACGATTGTAGGTGATTACCTAGCAAACTTCACCGTGGTCGTTACTAACGTCACACTCAACCACACGGAACTGAATGAATTGGTGACTTCACACTGCGACGAGTGCGCCACTCGAGTCGACCCAATACCGAAGTCAACGACGGAAATATTCAGATGCGAATCTACACACGTTGTTGGCCGCTACTTGCTTGTTCTGAGACAAGATTCCAACAGGCTCTTACAACTGTGTGAAGTTGAAGTGTTTATATACAAAGGTGAGTGTATACACTCACGGGAAGTATCATTTGCTTCCAATTTATTATCTTTTTTTAATCTCAGGGGCGTACAAAGAAGGGGGGGTTGGTTGCCCGGAAACCCCTCCAAATTTCTACACTGCTGTATGATCCAAATTATGGAAGTTTACCTTAGTATACAGAAGGATGATGGTAATACCCATAGGCGCAGGAACAGGGTTAGGGTTATAGCTTAGTTTTGGACAGCACTGCCCCCCCCGCGTGTTCAGATGTCATGAGTTCGCAGCCGAGACAGCGGAGAAGCTGAAGTTACAGCGACGCAGCTGCAATTTTTTTTTTATTCAACAGCACCCCCCACCCGCGAGATAGCTACAAGGTGTAAGAAGATGTGAAGGTATGCGGCGAAAATGTGTCAATGGTGCTGAAACTCCGGGTAGCCCCCCAATATGAATTTCGTTCCCGCGCCACTGGTAATACCCGTTTGAAAAACCCCCAACATGTCAATCCTGGGTACGCCCCTGAATCTATTTATAGTTATCACCATTACACACTTTTAGTCGTACACTCGTTCCCACTGACCATTTATGTTCTGCTGTCGCCATGCATTTACGGCATCTAGCTAATGCATATCTCTCTCTCTCTCTCTCTCTCTCTCTCTCTCTCTCTCTCTCTCTCTCTCTCTCTCCTCTCTCTCTCTCTCTCTCTCTCTCTCTCTCTCTCTCTCTCTCTCTCTCTCTCTCTCTCTCTCTCTCTCTCTCTCTCTCTCTCTCTCTCTCTCTCTCTCTTCTCTCTCTCTCTCTCTCTCCTCTCTCTCCTCTCTCTCTCTCTCTCTCTCTCTCTCTCTCTCTCTCTCTCTCTCTCTCTCTCTCTCTCTCTCTCTCTCTCTCTCTCTCTCTCTCTCTCTCTCTCTCTCTCTCTCTCTCTCTCTCTCTCTCTCTCTCTCTCTCTCTCTCTCTCTCTCTCTCTCTCTCTCTGGATCCATGGTGGCTATAAAATAGTATCAAAATAACACGTGTATTTGTTTTTTTGTTTTACAGTAGTACTTGCTACACCGATGCCGAAAGACCACGAAGACGGTACGTTTTATTTGTGTGTGCGTGCATGTGTGCCTGTAAGGTATGTACGTGCGCGCTAATTACTACAAATATGTTTGCAACACAAAGAGAAAGCGAATGAGGGGAGAGGGACACAACACGGCGGGAGGGAAATAGTTATAAACTGACTTACATCTCAATCGAATGTTCTTTATGACGCAACTATGAAATTAAAAATCACTTCAAGGTTTTTACTGCCGTCGGCAGTCTTCAGTAGGAATTGATTTGTTCTTCCTCTGCTCGCCAGATGGTGTGGCTATCCCATACGTAGCTGAGTCAGTATTCCTCCGCCTCAGTTTATGGTTGGTTTGGTTTTGCCGAACCATATGGCCTCCTTTATCCAACGAGCGCACCTCTCTAACAGAGTATACATTTTTGGGAAAATATTTCATTAATTGGCAACAGAAAGTCTAATGTCTGTTTCAGTGAGAGAAAATGTAGCACTTGGAAGACGAACGTTCCAGTCGGGCACTAACACAGGATGCGGCTCGTCGTTGGCAGTCGATGGCAACAACAACTCCGACACGAATCTAGGCGGCAGCTGCAGTATCACGGCTATGTTGAAAAATCCTTGGTGGGCGGTCGACTTGGGGGCTGTGTTTAATGTGACAAACGTTGCCATTTCGCAAAGGAACGCTTATGGTAAGATCACGAAAATTGAGTTTTCCGTGTTGACTCAGAAAACCTTTAGAGACTTAACCTTAACCCGGTTTATGGCGTACAATTGTTTGCAACGCCAAATGCCCTTTCTACAATAAATATTATTGTTCGACGTAATTGTCGTACACGTTAAGTCGCTTAGTAGTAGAGCAGATTAGGGATCATTTTGAAGTAAATCGTTCAAATGGTGATACAAGCATGAAACGTAGCTTGACTATTTCCATTGTGACGTTCTTCAAATCTAGTCGACGAGCCATTTAAAAATCCAAGATTGCGGCCATTTTTTAAAGATGGCCGACATTTTGTTTTCAAATATATTTTTTGAGATATAACAAATGTTTTATTTGTATCATGCAGGCCAATTTAAAGTCGTGTTTTACGCATTCCATCTATATCTGAACATCCAAGATGGCTGTTATATTTACAAGATGGCCGCCATTTTTACATTACTGTATATATATTTTTTTTAAGTGACTCATCATTGAATAGTCTGCATTGCATTCAGTGTGCATGTGCATGCATGTTTTGCAGTTTATGTTTCCTGCATATGTCCTTGTATCTGATACTTACAGCTATATAGGGCTGCACAAGCGATACTACAACGAAAGCATTTTAAACCTTCCATTTTAGCATTTCTTGCAGCGAAACGTGTTCATTTTCTATAAGTAAATGAAAAATGTGAGTCTTGCATAACCCATCCAATCAAGTGGCTGATTGTCACACATTTCAAATGTTCTTGAACATCAAAGATGGCTGCCTTTTGAAGATGGCAGCCATTTATGTATATTTTTAACAAAAAAAATTACTCGGCAAACAATACTCAATACTACATACAGAGCTCATGTCCACGGCTGTTTTGAACTGCATACATATTAAGTATAACATAAAATCAAAAATGGCTGCCATTTTTTAAGATGGTGGCCATTTTTCCATGTGATGAGCTTTTTCTATGTATTGGTAGATAGTGAAGTCTGATTGGAGTACCCGGTAATCTTGGTGTCTGAATATGTTCACACACATGCGGAAAATAATTTGGTTGTTCTAACCCTTGTCTGACACCTCTTTTGAATAAGTTATGGCTGCTAAGGCGAAATTAATGAAGGATGACTGCCACTTGTTCTCGATCTCGACTAGTCATCTCATGTCAGATCAGACTATATGACTTGCGTGAATTTGTTTAGCTTGAGAACCATTCGGCTCCTGCCCCACTTAGTGACAATGGCAAACTCCATACATTTCAGAAGTCTCGGCTGTTTGTCATTATTGAACTTCGAAGCTGAAGTGACATTGTTTGATAGAGAAACAAAGGCAGGTGCTATCATCACAGATGACTTAGCACTGGTCAACAGTATACCACCACGTGCATTAAAGACATTTGACGAATACGTCAAGGGAAATTATCCTACCCAAAGTAGAGTCGTATTGCTCCATGTACAAGAAAACTGTTGTATTTGATATATACCGTCAGTCCAGTCTGAAGTAAGGTCCAGTCGGGGCAAGTAGCTCATAAGAAGGGCGACAGGAACAACAAAAGCACCAACAAACTGGCAGAGCTTCCTGTGAGACTACAAAACAAAACTGAATTCTTCTACTTTCTTGAGGACCAAATATCTACAGTACACACAGCACCTTCAGCAAACACAGTTATCGAGACAATGTGAAAATACGACTTTAATAACCAGAATATATCCCAAGAACAGGTTGCCCCATGAAGAGACGGACACACGTATTTTCGTGCATGCCAGACACGCACTAATGGAAAGCAACACGGCACTGATGATCAAAGCGAAAGAAACTGATGTGGTAATCGTTGCCTTATCTATGATGTCATCCCTCAAGGTGATTGGCCTTGAACGAACGTGGATTGCTTCCGGACAAGGAGCACATTGTCGGTGGATTCCCGTGCGTGAGGTACTCTCGACAATTGGTCCAGAGAAAGCATATGGAATCCCACTCGTCCATGCATTCAGTGGGTGCGACGTAGTGTCTGCCTTCCGTGGTAAAGGAAACAAATCTGCGTGGCAGATATGGATATCCAGCACCTTCACCAATCTTAGGCAGTACCCATCAACAGTGTGCGGTGGTCATATATAACGGATTCAGTGCCGCTACACGTGTCAATGACGCTAGGTTGATTGTCTTTGCCCGAAAGCATATGTCATATGACAGCATCCCATCAATGAACATGCAATGCATGGTGCTTACCACGCAGGATGCATCTGGGGTCAGATAATTGTTCCCCAGCTAGACACACAGAAGCCTGCTGATTGGGGATGGCCCAAACAAGGGGATATGTGGCGGCTATGTTGTAATTCGCTTCCACCAATTGCGATAAATTGCCAAGAATTAACCAAGTGCGGCTGCAAAAGTGTGCAAGTGCTTTCGTAGCTTCATGCACCATGAGTAACCACCCCAGCCAGCCAATATTGTATTGTGACATCGGGCAGTTCACCTGTGACAGGAGGTGCAATGTGGTCTTTCATCGGTGTCTACGGGGTGTTGACCCGCATTATTCCAAGATGCTCATAGTCATACAATTAATCTACGTTTGGGAAGGTATATACCTAAAAAGGTTTGTGTGACTGCTGCGTCATTATATCTGTGTAATTCTAAGTTTCATCACACTAGCAATACAGATAGTAGTCACGCCTATATCATAAATTTTTCCCGTTTGACTCACCATTGATGATGGGCATAACTTCGGGTAGGTGCGCTACAGATCGTGCCCAGTAGCTGAGCCTAGCATATTGCCTAGCAAGTGTTACACAATATATTCAGTATATAAACATTATGTTTATATTACCTGGCTGAGTTTAGTGGGCATAGTATAACTGAACTGATGTCACTATTAACTGGCGCGGAGCAACATATATTAATATGAACTTAGTACGCATTGTTGCACGACGAGTCAATTTAAGTAATGCAAATATACCATACTATTAAAACGGTGGCCATTTTGAAAAAAGGGCAGCCATATTTGGTGTTCATGAACATTTATAATGATAACAATAATCAACCAATTTGACATACTTGGCTATAAACTACTCAAATTTAACATATATATGCGTAGAAAATTGACAAATGTCGCTGCAAGTTTCGCCGCAAGAATGACTAGCGCCGTGGTGCAGTGGCCAGAGCTTCGGGCTCTCAACTGAGAGAACCCGGGTTCGAATCCAGTGCGGCGGTGTCGAACCTTGGGCCAGTTCGTTCACTATACATTGCTCCAGTTCACTCAGCTATATGAAGGAGTACCCGAGTACCTGGCTATAGACAATGGTGGATATTTGTGTACGAATAGTCTTCGCACATTAATTGCAGCATGGCGGGATGTTTCCCAGAGAAGTTGAGATGGTGTTCGATTGAAAAAGTCTGCCAAGGAGTAAAGTGTAAAGCGCTTTGAACAGTCCTGAGGACTGGTTACTGCGTTGTATAAGAACTTACCTTTACTTTACCTTTACTATAATCGGAGGTGCAACTACTTTCGTCGCCTTCTGACCTTCTTTGAGAACTTGAGGTTGTATGTTGTCAAGGCCAGGCGCCTTGTGGGGTTTAGGGACTGCAGCAGCTTGGCCACCCCTTGTTCCGTGATGTCAATGTCCTCAAGCTTGGTGTAGCTGCTGCCGCGTGTGTCCACTTCACACTGCTACTTAAATTCTTCCCGAGACAGTTGAACTCCAGTTGAAAATGCTGATTTAAATTGTTCATTAAGAATTGTAGTTTTGTTATGCTGCTTATGTAACAAGTTTTCCGCCAGATTTCAAGGGTGCAACTCCGCTGAGATGGCTTTTCCTGTGCTTTACTCTCACCTTTTCCCGCCTTTTCCTGTGCTTTATATAAGTCCAAAAACGCTTCAGTAATGGGGGTTTTCAGAGTCAGCCTCTTCAGGGAGGATGGTGTTCTCCACATACTACCGGTATGACTTACGGAGTGTCTTCTGCACCAGGTGTTTCACCTCCTTGAATGGTGATTCATTCTCCGATGTAGGGTTTTTCTTGTACCTTCTGCTTGTCTTTGATGATACTTACTGAGCGACACTCTCACTGATGCTGTCTCTCAGTTTACACCATAATGTTTCGACTGAGATGTCTTCATCACAGTTCACGATGTTTTCACCAACTTGGGTAGTATGGTTCTTTATTTTCTGCCAATTATCCTTGCCGTAGAGGAGAACTTTGTTTGTGCTTGGCGCACAAGAACAGGGCTAATGTCCAGTTCTACAAACAACAAACTACCATGGTCTGAGATCCCAGGCATTGTATTCGTTCTCATGGGTGGTTTGTAATGAAAAGGTCCAAAATGTTAGGCCCTCTAGACGGGACTCGAACCATCTGTTCAAGTACAAGGTCGCCCTGCATTGTCAGAACATCTGATGGATGGACGGTTATGGAGATGAGGGTTTCACGCAGTGTGATTCCCACTGTATACCTGACAGATTGAAAATCCCCACCTACAACGAAGTAGACATCATTAACATTTGTTGTTTTCCTTAGATAGAATTCAAGTTCTTTCATGCTCTCTTCATCACTTGTGTGGGGATGGTAAAAGGAACACACATACAGCGATCTACACCTTCTCATTCTGACCTTGGCCCATATGATATCGCAGCTTGAATCAAATTATTCGTTCTCAACCTGGCTATCTAAAGTAGCTTTGACTGCAATCACCACTCCTGTGTATTCAATATGTATCCTGGTGGAATAAAATCTGCATCTTTAATTGATGGGTCAAGCCATGTTTCTGTCCCCAGAACTACATCCGGGAAGCAACTGTTGATCAAGTATAAAATCTGACTTTGATTATGTTTTATACACTGGAAGTTGATGTTTATTATCCTAAGTGGTCTGCATCTACTCTGAGCATTGGCATTTCTCCGTGGTGTCGAGCAGTGGACTGGTTTCCGTGGAGTTTGAACTGGGTCACGCCTGCTCAGAAATATGTCAGTAGATATGGTGTGGGATGGTGTTCTTTCGAAGTCCAAATCATATAGATCAAATGCTACAGGGCTGAAATTTGGCTGGCCACAAACGATGCAATGCCAACTGATATTGTTGTGTTGTAAATGGGCAAAGCATTCACCATTGATCGTAAGTCTCACAGACTACCCCTCTTTGACTCCATGAAACGTTTTCATTGCATGTTCCACACGGACATTTGCTGCATTCATGATTAGTAGTTGATGGTGTATGACAGTTTGCCATGTTGGTGTGTTTGTGTGTGGGACTGTCTAGCACAAGTGGTAGAACGAAGAAGCTGACGAACACTGCATGAACTTTCATGATGTGTGAACTTTGTCGCTGATGGATACCATGATAGGGAAGAATTAAAAAAATCAGCACCTACTTCAAAAACTTCAGTAATTAATTGATCTTGTGTGATGTCTATTACTACTACTTATTGTAAAGACATGCAATTGTATATATACATATACAATATATATATATACACAAACACACACATATATATATATATTATAATTATACTAAAGTTTAAAAAAAGTGTGGGGTTTGGCTAGTGCAAAAGAAACATATGATGGGCTATATGCTACTTTTAATCGTGTTAGTACTCAGCCGGTGACAGAATAGAGAAGGAGAGATTATGTATTATGTAGTAAGTGGTGTTGAGGCAGAAGGTCAGCAGTTCCGTGATTTGATCAATGTTGAGTGGGGTTCACTGTTTCCATGTGGTGTCTGCCTGTAGTTTCGTCTTCACTATTTGGATCGTGTCAAGTACTGGTATGCTAGTGAACAGAGCTGACACATCGTACGACACTAGTTTCTGTCCAGGGGGAACTTCTAGGTCTAGGATTAGATTCCTCATGTTTCCATGTCCTTAATATGCTGATGAGTGCCTTCTTGTATTCTATTGTGGGGTCTTTCTTTAATTGTACATAGGTGTTTGTATCCTCAAGGAGGGCCAGCATTTTGGTGTTGTAGTCACTGCTGTTGAGTATGACTGTCGCTCTCCCTTTTTTATATGCTGGCAGTATGACGATGTTGTTGTCCCTTTTCAGCATTTGTAATGCCAGGCGTTCTTCCCTGGATGTTACTAGGGGGGACTTTCGCCTTTTTCACACATTTCACTACTTCTCCCCTTGGGCTCTGAGCTTTCGCAGGTGTTAGGTTACGGCATGCTAACTCTGTGCTTATAACTATTTCTTTGACCGGCATCGTCTTCGGTGTGACGGCAAAGTTTAGTCCTTTCTGTAGAACACTGGCTTCTGTTTCGTTCAACTGGCTGTCTGATTTATTTATCACCCACCGTTGCGTGTCGATGTCGCTATGTTGGTACGTGATCCCCTTTCTTTCTTGTTTCTGTCGTACCATGTTGGTAAATTTAGCGCGTTGTTTACCTTTCGTGGTTTCAAATGTATGTGCGCGCATGCGTTCTAGGTGTCTTTCGGCCGTTTACCGTTCCGTTGTCTCAGATATGGCGCCAAACAGTTGGTTGTCGTTGTTGTCCATTCTTCTTTAAGTTTTTTTTTTAGTGAATCCGCATTGTCTCGTTCTAATGTTCAGTAGTTTCCTCTCAGCTTTGTGTAGGGCAATTTGAGCCGTTTCTACTTGCACGGATATCATAAGCTTGAGGTTTTTTGACGTAATATCGGCTCGTATGCATCGAGTATTAAAGATGCGATGGTTACTCCATCTGGCGATCTTCTTGGAAACAGTTTCTGCTGACCGGATCATTCTCAGGACTTCTCAATATATTAGCATGTAAATTGCTTCCCGACTCGGTTACATTCATAGTTTTGACGTTATGGTAAGTTATCTTTCCGAGTCCTATGTTGCTCTTAATGGAGCTTTCGACGTCTTCTGGAGGAGAAAATCAGTGAGGCGATTGACATCAGAGAGAGGCGACAAGAAATCAACAGGGATTCCGGATACAACCTTCCCGCGATCTTCCTGGAAGGATTGTCATGTGACAGTTTCCAACATAGTCACATGACGACCGAGAGTGGCGCAGACCAACGCTGACGAAGACGTCGAGAAGGCGTCGAAAGCTCGGTTCAAAGCAACATAGGACTCGGAAAGGTAACTTAACATAATTTCAAAACTATGAAATGAATGTAACCAAGACCGGAAGCAATTTACATGTTACCTGTTGTTGTTGTTGTTCAAAAGAACCAGTGAGCGTCATTTATTGCGTCCGTCTACGGCGGGAAAGTGAATATGTCAGTAGTAGCCTGTATCAGTGTATGTCTGACTCGATATTTCATCGAAATGGAAGTATCTGACCAACCCCTATTCCAAGGCTTCCAGTTCCGAAGTTTGTATTTCCCGTCGCGTGTCTCCGCAACTTCTTAGTTTTGATAGTGTTTCCAACATGACAAAGGTTCCCAAAGAAATGCAGCGCCTCCAATTTGACGAATAATGGTTTTGGATTTCTAAAAAAATCAATGGTCAAGCTTTCCACTGGAGTTCATAGTTCAGATAGTTGAGCTGCCAGACGTATCGACGAGGTAGGCTAGTCGTAATTCTCAACTATTTTCTGGTTATGTTGAGAGCCGAGCTGTTTTGTTTGTAATACTGGTAAACGCTAGATTTCCTCTGATTGTGGCAACACTGCCAGTGGACTGCTAGTGGACTAGCTTGCAGAATAGAAACATTTCATGAACATTTCTTAAAATGGCGAGAATTTAGGGCAGCATTCGGCATCAAACATACAGAGGATTTAATCATCATATCTTAGCCTTTAGTTGTTAAGTCGATGTCATAAAATAAAATAGAAACTATTCATTTAAAACACCTCGGTGAATATATTTGACACACATTATCTGTTATAAGCAGGACTGAATATATTGTTAGATTCACACTGTTAAATGCTTGCAAAATTAGCTTTTTCTATGTCCTGCATAACATGTTTTTTGACATTATGTGGTGGACAGTATCTTTCACAAAAGAAATGTCACAAAGTTTTTCAGCAATTTTGTCCCCTAAAACATGGCTGATCATGGTCTAGGCAAAGGTACAATTGGCTGTCCGCAATAGTGTGAGGTTTCTTTCTGTTTGTTATATTTAAAGAGACGACAATTAATGATGCCTCCGTCGTTGCTTAAGCATCTAATAAATCGTGTGTGATTAATTGTACATTTTCAATGTACACAACATAAAATTACAAAAGGTCATATGACGACCCTCTTGAAATTGCCAACCCCCCCACAGGAAGTAGTGTTTGTGAACCACTGTCAAAACATAACCGCATATAAGTGTCACATTAGAAAGATGCCTTTTGTTTTTGTCATAACTTCGGAGGCCGGAAATTCAACAAAATATACGGTGGAATGCACGAACGCACGTGCCCGGCATCCATTTTTGATGACTTGACGGAGGTTGTGCAAAGCAACATGCCACATGATGGATATGTAAATTACCCTTAGAATTGCAAGCGTTAGACGGCGAAAATGTACCGGAAGTCGTAACAAAGCACATTATTGTGTGTTTACCATACAAATGGTGTCGGATGGCAATCTAAGCATATATATATAAGTGAAAGTAAATTATGCTGTGTATCTGACTATTATGTTTTTGGAATGAAATAGAAAATTGTCTGCCCTCTCAGGAAATGTGTAGTTTACTTGGGGATATTTGCCCACTGAATGCATGGCAGAGATTGAGACAGGGATAACACAGTATATCAGGGAAACCCATGAACAATACTGTGGCCAAATATGAGACAATACACGTGTACAAATGGGTAATACCGAACAGTTACACTTCAACAGACTTCTTACGTTGTCTGACATTGCTTACGTTTTCAGCTCAAACGCAATCAAACTTCACCGTGGCCGTCACTAACGTTACGCCCAGCATCACGGATCCTAGTAACATGTCCGAGTCAGACTACACCGTATGCAAAACACAAGCCAAGCCAATAGGAAGGATGGAGACGGAAACAGTTCGTTGTGAATCTACAGACGTCTTTGGCCGCTACTTGTTTATTCTTCTGCGTGGCTCAACAGACCGGAAGTTACAGCTATGTGAAGTGGAAGTGTTTGTATACAATAGTAGGTGATATTTTGAACACACGTCTACTGTTTCCCGATGTGAGCTGCACACCAGAAAACATGCACGCACATACACACTTTATTATACAGTACATAGATGTTGCGCTTAAAGTGTGTGTGTGTGTGTGTGTGTGTGTGTGTGTGTGTGTGTGTGTGTGTGTGTGTGTGTGTGTGTGTGTGTGTGTGTGCGAGCGTGTGTATGTGTGCATGAGGGGACAAAGGTCGTTTTTCTTCGAAATTACATAATTTGTAGGCGGTAACACAGTACTACATTGTTTGTTTACACTTTTTTATCATTCTCTTATTTCTCCAGAGGAAAACATTTTATATTATGTCATAGTTACATTTGTCAGTGCTTATAACCAAATGCGTATACACATTGATACGCTTTCGCTGGAGTACTTTATGTGCATCTCCTCGGAGCCAATGTCTACAGCCTATTTCTAAGTTCATTCGCTTCCTTTAACCGTTAGCCTCTAGTTCTAGTTGTTTCCAGCACTCGGCAACGTTCTGTTAACTGACTAGTCTGTATATTTTGTGGTTACAATGTTATGATCTTATGAGGTCTCATTCAACTAGTCAGCCTTTTTCAGAATATCGACAAGCCGACCTTTCTATGCTGGCACTGAGGGTGGCAATGTATTTTAGAAAACACAACAAAAAACAACAGATATTTAGAATTATTTACGTACGTGTGTCGTATATTGAGATTGTGTATAAACGTCTAGGCGCATTCTGTCAACTTATAGTGTGAAGTTGTTTTAATTCATGTACGATGGCTAACATTGGAACTGAAATCTGATTTACAGTAATCGATTGCGAACGGCCACCAAACCTGACAAATGCAGCAATGACATTCACTCGAACCACGTTTGCTGCGATGGCGATATACTGGTGCGACATTGGCTTTAGGTTCCCGAGTGGCACTGGTCTTGTGGCGACGTCCTGCAGTGCTACAAGAGAGTGGACTAAAGCCACCGAGACGTGTCAATGTGAGTGAACATCATATCATTGAGTAGTGTAATACTATGTATATATTCTGAACTATGACAAACTATGTCAGCTTGAATTTGAGCGTGCTTACTTATTCACTCCCTGTGCCGCCAGACACAGGACAGAGAGCAGTCGACGTCGTCAAGCTCTGTCTTCAGCCTGTCTTATCAAAGTTCTGAGTTGATCTTCTGGTATTGTGACTTTTTTTGCAATTGTACGTTAGATCGTATCTTTTGGAGTATTCTTCTCTCCTCTGATGCTTTCCGGTATCATCGTCAATAAACAAAAAGCTGCTATAGTGGATCATCTGCAAGAACTCTTCGATATACACCTATATGATCTTTGAAACAACGTTTGCTTCTCATTTTATTTTAATGAGATATATGTGTGTCGTTACTACAAACAAGCATACACCCCATCAAAGTAGTGTTACATTTCAAACATATTTTACAGAGCCGATCATTGTCTTTAAAACTGTCACGTCATTATTTTGACTATGCTTAAGTCGGCATTTACCCTTTCATGTTCTTGCAGTGAGACGTGCGTTGAAACAATACAAATACTATATATGTGAAAGTCACATAGACTGTTTCTTGTGTGCAGTGATTGATTGCAACAAGCCCCATCTACCTAATGCTACAGTAACTGCCAATGAGACGACGTTTGGGCACACGGCAAACTACACCTGTCATACAGGATTCAGGATGCAGAGTGGAGAAAGTCAAGTTGTCACCAGATGCACCGAAACTGGAAACTGGACCGACATAAATGACACATGTGAAGGTATGTTGTTTTTGTTAACTTTTATATTAACCAAATAATCCCTTCTCAATTATTAATTTAGCCTATCATGAATACAACTTGGTAATTTAGATATTAATACGCTAACGTTTGAGCATTGTAACAATATCTCCTCCCAGGCACCGCTGTCCATTCACCTCATTCTATGTGTGTTCGTTTCCTTGGACCATTAATAATAATAATAATAGTTTTAGGAAAACGGCGAAAACAAAACGTGAGCATCAAGCGTTAAGCAGTACAGGCATGCATGCGTATATAGGCATATGTGTGTGAAACAAACACAAACAATTACATACGTAACGGCAAATAACTTGAGAATAACGAAATATTTAACAAAGCAGCTGTCGTTAACACATTCCAACGCACTGGGCCACAATACTCCCACTGTTGTCGGTATTGTGAGGAACATCGTTCATGTTTACAGTGATAGACTGCGGGTGGCCAGCAAACCTGACGGGTGCAGCAGTTGTTGTCAGTGGAACCACGTTTGAGTCCACTGCCAACTACACTTGCGACATTGGTTTCATGTTCTGTAGTGGAGCAACTCTCGTAGTGACCACATGCAACGACACAGGGAACTGGACTGCGGCCAGGGACACGTGTCAAGGTTAGCGCACTACCTGTGCTAGTCCAGCGGGTGTGTTTCCAATTAGCGGCATTGTGTTTTAATTTTACAAATGAAAAATTGTACATACATGCATGCATACATATACATGCATATATGCATGTGAGTATGTATGTCTTTTTTGTATATATGCATACATGCGTGCTTTTATGCATTCGCCTTTTTGTGTTTGGATGAATAAATAGGCTTAGTTGGATGGATGGATGGATGGATGGATGGATGGATGGATGGATGGATGGATGGATGGATGGATGGATGGATGGATGGATGGATGGATGGATGGATTGTCTAGAGATGGTCATGATTTACAGTTTCAAGTGGCCCATCAACTGAGACAGCAGCCACATCTGACACAACATCCAGTGAGCGGCTACGAGACTCTTTAAGATTGCGTATGCTTATGAAAATATTTATAGAAGTATTTGTTATCACTAAAACGATATATAGGACATGAAGTTACGTTATAGATTGAGAAATAAGAAAGTATAGCTTTTCACATTATGTAAATATAGCTGCTTGAATATCTAAAAAACAAAATTGTAAAAAATATGATGGGATGGGTGGCTTTCACATTGTCGACATAGATAATAAATGTTGGCTTCTCGATAATCCAAAGGCTTCCACTATAACATCTGGGTTCTTGTTCTAGATGGTCATATTGTTAACTGTTGTTAAATCAATGACGGCTTAGTTCCACCAGCGAGACCTTATGTAATGATGATACAAAAGTGTTTAGAAGGATTAAAAGTGATGGAGATAGACAGCATTTACAAGATGATCTTGACAGGTTGATCAAATGGTCTGAAAAGTGGGAAATGCTGTTCAATTTTGGGAAATGTAAATGCCTCCACACAGGACATGGGAATGAAGAAGTAGAATATACAATGGGGGGTACCGTACTAAGTACTACTGTAAAAGAAAAGGACTTAGGGTTAACCATTGGTGCTGATATGAAGATTTCAGAGCAGTGCGGAATTGCAGCTTCAAAGGGAAATCAAATCCTTGGATTAATTAGGCGAAACATAACGTATAAGGAAAAAGAGCTAATAATACCGCTGTACAAAACAATAGTTAGGCCTCATTTAGAATATTGTATTCAAGCATGGAGGCCATATCGCAGGAAGGACATAGATATGCTAGAAAGAGTGCAGAGGAGAGCAACTAAAATGATACCAAATCTGAGGGATCTTAGTTACGAAATACGCCTAAAAAAATGCGGTTTAACAACACTAGAGACCAGGAGATTGAGAGGAGATCAGATAGAAGTGTTTAAAATATTGAAGGGTTATGAAAATATTGATAGAAATATGTTTTTCTCAGTTAAGAAAGATAGAAGGACTAGAGGACATGAACTTGCATTATTAAAGGAGCAGAGTAGATTGGATATAAGAAAGTTTTCATTTTCACAAAGGACTGTAAACGAATGGAACAGATTACCTGCTGATTGTGTGGGTGCTAGTAGCGTGAATATGTTTAAAAATAAAATCGACACATACCTCAGACGGGCGGGATACACATAGATAAAAGGGTCGGACTCTCGATAAGCCAAAGGGCTTCCTTGTCCACCTGCCACCTAGAGTTAATTCTCTGGGTGGCAATCTTGTTAAATCTTGTAACAATATCATTGTGACAGTCACATTGACCAATCACAATGGGATGGCCCGTCACAGTAGTACTGGGAAGACACAATTGGTGATGACAAACGGTACTAGCAATCACTGTTGAGCACAGTGGTGCAGTGACTAGTGTGTCGGACTCTCAATCGAGAGAACCTGGGTTCGAATTCTGTGCTGTCTTGTCGAACTTTGGGCAAGTTCGTTCACATCTGTGTTAGTCCAGCGGGTGTGTTTCCAATTAGCGGCATTATGTTTTAGTTTTACAAATGAAAAATTGTGCATACATATATGCATGTGAGTATGTGTATGTCTTTTTTGTATATACGCATACATGCGTGCATTTATGCATTCACCTTTTTGTGTTTGGATGAATAAATAGGCTTGGATGGATGGATGGATGGATGGATGGATGGATGGATGGATGGATGGATGGATGGATGGATGGATGGATGGATGGATGGATGGATGGATGGATGGATGGATTGTCTAGAGATGGTCACTATTTACAGTTTCAAGTGGCCCATCAACTGAGACAGCAGCCACATCTGACATGACATCCAGTGAACGGCTACGAGACGAGGGTACTGCAGGAACTACCTTGCCAGCCGACTCCTCGAGCAACACCGAACCACACTTCACGCAACCTCCAGCGGGGGCATCTACATTCCCAGGACATTTACCTGAAACGCCAACCGTGACCAGCATCACAGCAGAATCAGATGCAGGCACATTAGAGAACCCATACAACGAGCCCTACCATTGTACGTTGCAATTTGTTTGATTGTGTTTCCTAATGTATAATTACTTACACACAGTCAGAATGTATTTCAGAATGTATGACTACTTACTATTAGACAGTAGTGGATATTTGTTTACGATTAGGTTTTGCACATCAATTGCAGCATGGATGAATGCGTCCCAGCGAAGTCGAGATGGTGTTCGACTGAACACTTCTGCCAGGAAGTAACGTGAAAAGCGCTTTGAGCAGCCCTGGGGACTGGATTCAGCGTTATATAAGAACTTAGGTTTACCTCATTTTACTCTGGGTCAGATGGTGTTTCGGAGTATACGCACACTTGCTGTTGTTTTGCAGCTCGTGTAGCCTGTCGTTGCCTCCGCCTCGGGAAGCACATGGACGCGACGAGCATGGGGGTCAAGCCAGGAGACACGACAACCGTGGCATGTCGCGTCGACTACGAGCTCAGTGAAGGCGGCACGACACGGACCATCGTCTGTCAGGACAATGGCACGTGGAGCGGCCAGCCCCGCTGTAAACGTCAGTAGACTTCTTGCATCACTATATAAAGCCATAGTCCGCATTTAGAATATATCTACTGAGGGGTGCTATGATAAAAAGGACATACAGAAGAGAGCACTTTAATATCAAATATACATTTTCAAGATTGTGTATGCTTATGAAAATATTGATAGAGGTATTTGTTATCACTAAAACGATCTATAGGACGTGAAGTTACATTATAGATTGATATAAGAAAGTATAGGTTCTCACATTATGTAAATATAGCTGCTTGAATATCTAAAAAACAAAATTGTCAAAAATATGATGGGATGGGCTTCTTTCACATTGTCGACATAGATGATAAATGTTGGCTTCTCGATAATCCAAAGGCTTCCACTATAACACCTGGGTTCTTGCTCTAGATGGTCATATTGTTAACTGTTGTTACATCAATGACGGCTTAGTTCCACCAGCGAGACCTTATGTAACAATATCATTGTGACAGTCACATTGACCAATCACAATGGGATGGCCCGTCACAGTAGTACTGGGAAGACACAATTGGTGATGACAAACGGTACTAGCAATCACTGTTGAGCACAGTGGTGCAGTGACTAGTGTGGCGGACTCTCAATCGAGAGAACCTTGGTTCGAATTCTGTGCTGCCTTGTCGAACTTTGGGCAAGTTCGTTCACGTCACGTTGCTCCAGTTCACTCAGCTGTATGAACTATAGACAGTGGTGGCTATTTGTGTGCGAGTAGTCTTCGCGCATTAATTGCAGCAGCGTGACCGAATGCTTCCCAGAAAAGTTTAGATGGATGCCAATGGATAAAGTATAAAGCATTTCGAGCAGTCCTAAGAACTGGATATTGCGCGATATAAGAACATACCTTTACTGTTTACGTTCACCGGCCATATAGGCACCGATTCAGTGCATTAGAAGGTGCTACAAGTTGCACATAACATGGGAGATGAACATTGCTCTTGTTGTAGTTAACATGAGCAGACATTACGTATATTAATCAGAAAAGTAGTGTTCATAATTAGTTAAAAAACAGCAAGTCAATCCTGACACGAATCACCTCATTGTATCTACCATTGCAATCCCAATCAAAATCACGACTGTTGTCATCGTCAAATCGTCACGATACTTTCTGTCATGTTGTAGCAATCAAATGCCGTATCGTTCCTCACGTGGATCGCGCCGTCGCCAACATGAAACAAGGCCAGGTTGGAACCATCGTGAAATACACGTGTGAGAACGACCTGCGCTTTCCTGATGGCACCAACACAGCGGAGGCACAGTGCACGAGCCGCGGGGTCTGGTACCCAACGCCTGACGGGTGTAAAGGTGATTTGGGCACGAATGTAGTCCAACTTTCTAACGTTAATGATAATATAATTATAAGATTTTTTTTTCAGACAATCAACCAGTAAGTCCATATGAAAATGATATAAAACTACGATCTATAGATTTCGCAATTTCAACTTACATTAACTGTCACTAATTCCAACTGCTAATTGCAATGTAAATGTAGCCTTTATGATGATGAGTTGACATTAGCCGTAGCGAACATATGGCTAGTGCTACATCTCAAAGGCAGTCTGTTCAATATCCTGTAGCAGTTGTCACAGGCAACATCGAAATGCTGAAAATGTGCTTTTCCTGAATTCCCTGAAGCCACATTACATATACTAGGTTAATGTGGATTACAATATGTTTGGATGTTAATGCCGCAGTCACCACGTCTTCACTAGCTACACGAGTTAACCTCTCCTTCAGTGGATTGATAGGGAATGTGATATGAAACCAGCATTTTGATTATTATTTAGTATAATTGGTTTAATTATTGATTTACTAATATTTTACTGTCTATTTATTGTTCCAATGTTTATAACATTTTCTATTTTATTGTTTCTAAAGAGGGTGTTCCAACGTTTTGGACATACTGTTGTATTAGCCACTCTTGTGCTGGCTATGTTAATTATTAGGCCTTAACATTTTAGACCATTTGTAAACTCTTTTTAAAATAGTTTTTCTCTTCAAATAGTGTCTAAATAAAATGTAGTATTATTTCTTTTATTTAAGTTGAGACAAGTCAGAAGTCTCAATAATATTGTTATTGTGCATCGTTCCCACCTAATAGTTTGGTGTGTTTGTAGAGCGGTGTTCACCAGTGCCATACTTCCACCTAATAGTTGTGTGTGTTTGTAGAGCGGTGTTCACAAGTGCTGTACTTCCACCTAACAGTTTGGTGTGTTTGTAGAGCGGTGTTCACCAGTGCCATACTTCCAACTAATAGTTGGGTGTGTTTGTAGAGCGGTGTTCACCAGTGCCGTACTTCCACCTAATAGTTTGGTGTGTTTGTAGAGCGGTGTTCACCAGTGCCGTACTTCCACCTAATAGTTTGGTGTCTTTGTAGAGCGGTGTTCACCAGTGCCATACTTCCACCTAATAGTTGTGTGTGTTTGTAGAGCGGTGTTCACCAGTGCCATACTTCCACCTAATAGTTGGGTGTGTTTGTAGAGCGGTGTTCACCAGTGCCATACTTCCACCTAATAGTTGGGTGTGTTTGTAGAGCGGTGTCCACCAGTGCCATACTTCCACCTAATAGTTGTGTGTGTTTGTAGAGCAGTGTTCACCAGTGCCATACTTCCACCTAATAGTTGGGTGTGTTTGTAGAGCGGTGTCCACCAGTGCCGTACTTTCACCTAATAGTTGGGTGTGTTTGTAGAGCGGTGTCCACCAGTGCCATACTTCCACCTAATAGTTGTGTGTGTTTGTAGAGCGGTGTTCACCAGTGCCGTACTTCCACCTAATAGCTTGGTGTGTGTGTAGAGAGGTGTCCACCAGTGCCGTACTTCCACCTAATAGTTGGGTGTGTTTGTAGAGCGGTGTCCACCAGTGCCATACTTCCACCTAATAGTTGTGTGTGTTTGTAGAGCGGTGTTCACCAGTGCCGTACTTCCACCTAATAGCTTGGTGTGTTTGTAGAGCGGTGTCCACCAGTGCCGTACTTCCACCTAATAGTTGTGTGTGTTTGTAGAGCGGTGTCCACCAGTGCTGTACTTCCATCTAATAGCTTGGTGTGTTTGTAGAGAGGTGTCCACCAGTGCCGTACTTCCACCTAATAGCTTGGTGTGTTTGTAGAGCGGTGTCCACCAGTGCCGTACTTCCACCTAATAGTTGGGTGTGTTTGTAGAGCGATGTCCACCTGTGCCGTACTTCGACAATGCCATGGTCGTCGGTTCTTATACATCCCTTGTTGGTACTAGTGTCAAACTACAATGTCGCCCTGGTCATCGCTTCTCAGCAAACAGTGGAACAAACAGATCAATCACTTGTCTGGAAACGAGGGAGTGGGAGGATGCGGAAGATTGCAAAGGTAACTGTGAGAGAACGTATAAACACAGGAAAGACCAGCACTGACAGTATTATGCTATATATATGTATATATATATATATACATCCGTATGATCATCATTTTCCTCAGAAGAAAGGTGTATCTCATACACCCTCTGTACGTTACGGGTGTATCCAAACATCGAGGAAAGGAAAATAATAACGTTTCATTGTAATTTGTAGTTGCGCTTACCACACGGACATAGTAATTGCACTATCAACATTCAAAGTTTATAGTACAAAAAGAGAGGGAATAATTGTTATTGTAAAGGCGTCTGAACCATGGGGTTGGGGGCTTACCCCTACAATTTTAGCTGGGAGTGCCCTGAGATAGGATTAGCCCAGAATTTAGGGAAAGGAGGGTACATGTTGATGTTTTTGATGATTGCCAAGGAGACTGCAGTTTGAGTGATTGTTGAGCCTCTGATGAGGGCGAGCAATGGGAGGTTTCTAAAGAGTTTCAGCCCCCTAAATATTATCCACGTTTCGACGCCAGTGTATTGATGGGTGAACATTGAAAATAACTCTAAAATCGTATATTATGTAACTAAACGGTTGTTTTCTCTGTGCACCAGTGGACCTCTGTCATGCGCTGGTCACCGACCACAGCAGTGTCGATACCAAGCGGACTGCCATTGGAACAGTCGTTCACGTCACATGTGACTTCGGCTACCGCTTTGTCAACGGATCCAGGGCAGTGGCTGTACAATGTGTAGCCACCGATCGATGGAATACGACTGTGCCTAACTGTCGAAGTTTGTTGGACATATTGTTTGCTGATTACCCCAGTAATGTATTTCTTATGAACAATAAATAGAATAATTCAATTTGGTTTTAAGCGTAGGCCTATTAGTACAGTGCGCAAAAGGGGTATACTTATTTGTATTATACAAATATATATATATATATTTTATTTGTATTATATATATATATAATTCTATTGCACTTTTATAAAAAAATCGTACTTCAACACAATCATAGTTTGACTGTTATATATCTGTGTCAGTTACTGATAGCATAATGACAACGTATCAGTAGTATTGGTGCTTTTAATGTGTTCTCCTAGACGGTGAAATTGAGAAATGGATGATATGAAAGGAATATGTCCCTAAATAAGTTGCCTTTGTTATTAATAAATAAGACTTGTTAGTCCCTGGAGAAGAAACCTACAGTCAACATTTAATGTTGTGGGTCAACTTAATGATATCTATTAACTAGTAATATAATATTGCTGAAGAAACCTACAGTCAACATTTAATGTTGTGGGTCAACTTAATTATATCTATTAACTAGTAATATAATATTGCTGGTGTTGCAATTATATTTTCTTGCATAATAAACGTGTTTGTAATTAACCTGATTAATTTTGTTCGAACGTGTTGTAGAAATAGTTTGTTCCACGCCACCAGATGTCGCCAATGCCACAAGGAACGGAACCGGCCACAATTTTGGTGACATTGTTTCGTATGACTGCAAGGAAAATATGCGGTTTAAGTATGGCATGACTTCTATGAATATCATTTGTCTGGACAGTGAGCAATGGAATGAAACTGATCTATCGTGTGCAGGTAAAGCGATTATAATTGTTTATTTTAATAACAGTGTTTTATTTATGTATGTAATTTCTGTTTAAGTAAAGAAGGTGTTTAGGCAGGTTTCTACTTCCTGGGATTTACGTCATCACATAGTTGTTGTCGTTCCCTTACTTATTCAACTTATATTCAAATCAAATCAAATTTATTGTAACTCATTAAAATAAATACAAGTCAACTTAAAACAAATCATCTATAGTAACATAATGAGCACGACAAGGGAAGAACATTATACAATGTTATAATCCCTATCTTAAATTAAGTTATTATAAATTAACTTTCTTTTAATTATATTGTTAGCGCCTGTGCAACCTGTAAAACGCTAGATACGTTGACGACTTAGTTTGCAAATGGACAGCATCACAACTTCTGTCTAGAATAAGCCTTGCACACTGGAATGATTTGCAGTGGATAGATGCCCACCCTTGCCCCGTGTTCCCAGAACGGAACCGATTAACCAGGACACAGAAAAGGGAGCTCGCGCTAAGATTCGGTGCCTGCCGGGATATGTGTTTGAAGATAAGACCTACATGCATCTGGCAACGTGTAACGGCGTCGCGTGGATATACACAGAGGGAGAATGTATACGTCAGTATTACTATACATCACACTTGTTTTGTCGTCATTAATTAATAGAAACAGTTCGTTATTGTGAGGCTTGCTGAGTACTACGGGGTCAAATCGTCTTGTATTCTATCTGAACGAACTCGTGTTAGGCACACGTGCTAACTAAAATAAAAACAACAATAATATGTACTAAACATATATATATATATATAGTATACATATGCAATAATTGGACACATTGTGTAAATCACCAACTCCTGGTAAATATCGTACCTGTGAGTTGTTACAAAATGAATATCAAATTGTGATATAAATGTAAAATATGTTTCTTATTAATACAAATCTAAGCATATTACGCGCAATAATTATTATATTACATTTCGTCAAAAGTCTAAATGTTAATAACCATTTACTTCAATTAATTAAGAACAGTCAAGTTTTAGATGTTCACACTTATTTAATTATTGTGCTCAATTACAGCTATTGTGTGCCCAAAGATCGGCCCTATCCCGCATGCAACGATTGGCCTGCAAACAGTCACGTTCAAGAGCGTAGTGGTAATCACGTGTGAGATAGGATACACGTTCGACTCTGGTGAAACCATCACTGTCGAATGCAATGAGACTGAACAGTGGTCAGGCCTGCCGGACAAATGTATGCGTAAGTGGAACATATTTTATTCCTGTTAAGTGTCTTGGTACTCTGCAGATTAGTTGTAGTTAGATGACACACAATGTAGTATTTTGCTAATGATGTAATCAGAATCATATTTCCTTTTTTGTTACGCCAGGGCAGGCCAACCAGTTTGGTTTATGACCTTTAAGCAGAACAGAATTATGTTGCGTAATATGTATGGGCGGCTGCAGGTGCCCTTAGCCTGAAGGTGCGGCTATAATTAACTCGATTGATTATAGATGTTTTGAGTTAATTAGATGCATATTTTAGAGTTGTGCCCTACAATGGGTCCGACCAACGTCTGATACGTTTGATGGTTGGCTAAATCCAGTTTTGTGTTATGCACTGGTGACCGAGTATAAAAAAGATACGTTATACGGGAGACACCATCCAGGGGATCGAGAATGAGTGTTTAAAGAGTGTGCTACCCTATCGTCTAGAGCAAGACAAGGGACACTGTAATGTTGTGTGGGAGGTGATATACGAGGTTATACTCCCAGCACAAAGTTATATAAACAGGAGAGCTGAATAAGTAAGTGTTGCAGTTAAACTTATTTGGAGTCGGTAGGTGGAGTCTTTGTGTTTTCTAATCCAGAGTGGCCTGCGTGTAAATGGCGCCATGTTTATTTAAAAAAACGGAAATGAATGATCACATAGCGGAATATAGTAGAAACAGTAAAAAAATACAAATAATTTCCACCATTGTGTCATTTTCACACTGGTTTGAGAAACAGAGTTTTTTTGTAACTTTAAAGGTATTCTTTGTAAGCTAATATACATTCGAGGTGTACCGTATCAAACCGTATTAATTTCCCATAAGTAATTTCTCTGCTACATATAACTTGCATGTTTATGCATAACTTGAGTGTTATCTGCGCAAAAAGCCGATAAACAGTTGTGTTTACGCAAATAATTTGGAGCTTGTTGCCTTGATTAATTCTGCAGCCCGAGTATAATGAGTATTCATGCACGCGCAGTGACCCACACAAAGACCATTGACGTCAGACAGACAACTAACATGTCTGATTCCGAGGTGAGTCAAGCAATGGCATTGTAAATAAGCAATTTGTAGACATGTATATTGACAGCTATTTTTATCAGTGTAGGAAGCGTATGCATACTTTATTTATCCTGCTTCCCAATGCCGTCAGCCGAATAACGTTTCAATTAAATAGAATTATAACGTCCGCCGACACGGACGGCTGAAGTCGGTGTCAGTGGCCGCTGGGACTGTCACTGAGTCTGTCGAGCCTCTACTACAGTAAATAACAGCCTTAGGCTTAGCCTTAGGCAAGGTTCTCGCCTTTCTAGTTAGTAAAACAGCATTGTCCGGTATTTGACATGCAGTGAACGAAAATGCACACTAAAATATCAGTATATGCAACCATAGCAAGCGGATTAACCTGGTCGTGGATGTAATTTTTTGGCCTAAATCTGGGATTTGGGTATGCGTGTTTACAGGTCTTGCCTTTCCAAATTCCAGTCAACCGCTTTTGAAAAGTCCCCGTTTCCCTACTTATTTGAACCGAAACAAAAAAATGTGAGATTCGTACGTTCACAAACTGTTTTTAATGCTACAGCTACGATTGTTAGTAAACGTGGCTGGCATGTCATCCTTCAATGTAAACGTTTTAGGTTTGTTAAAAAGTACACAATACCATGTTGCCACGGAATTTTGCGATGCACGCATTTTGGACACCGGCAGATCTGCATTCTAGTATACATAAGTTTTTATCCATGAATATATATTTTTTAAATCTCATAATAGATCAGAACATGTTGCTCTGCTCCATGTGAATAGCAAATTTGTTAATAATAGTACTCGCTAAAAACAAATTAAACATTTATTTTGACGTGTTACTTTACCGTTACTGTACACTTTTTACGAGAATGGCCCATATGTATAATTATATAGAACATTAATTATTCGAGCAAGAATAAAGGAAAATATACAGTGCACTCTGGATAAGATCGAACTTCCAGGGACACATGACAATACCTATAAGTGGAATTTCTGATAACTAGAAAGTTATGAGAAGGTCCCTCTATTGGGACCTTTGCCCTGGGCCGAGGAAAATATTGACTTAACTTAGCGAAAATTCACTTGTGTGAGTTCGAGTTATCTGGAATGCACTGTATATGACCAATGCATACAGGTAACTATGTAGAAGCAAATTAAAAGTTGGCCAAAGTTATGGATTGGGATTTTAGTCTGACTGAATCAACATAACAAGGTTCTCTTGTATTTCTTTTTCATTTAGCCAGCTGCACACTTGGCGATAAGTCCCATAATCCAATATCTAAACTGAATTAATCTGCACAGTGTTGAGTTAGGTAACTGATATATACTTAAGCTCAGTTTCCTAAATTCAACTTTGTTTATTTGCAGGAACATTGGAAATAGCTGAACTGATGGAAAGAGGAAATGGAAGAGCTCTACTTAACACTGCCATTAATTGGACAATGGGTCACCTGACATAAGATGATGTCTGACTTTATTCTGCCCCATTCTGTTCTGTACGACATCTACTGTTGTACCTCACTTCGAGTTTCAAATAAATGATAGCTTTGTGTATCAAAATGCTTAGCAGTGCTATTAATAGGACAATATGTTAACTGACACAGTAGTGAAGAAGATGTCTGACTTTGTTCTGCCACATTAATTCCGTCGGTGGCTTCTGATGGGAATATGTACATCACTACGTTTCAAATGGATTTGTACAATTGATCGATTTGTGCCTACAAATGCACATCATCCCGTCATTATGTTGCAAAATAGGGAGTACATAATAAAAGTTATGCTTTCTTATGCTCACCATGTTTGGATTGTGTTCTACAGCATATTCTTCAAAAAAAATTGAAACAAGTTTGTGTTAAGTGAACTATACTGGGAGTAGTGTATAAAAAGGAGTCGAAACAATTGCTTTTACAATAATTAAAACAATTCATAAAATATAAATGTTCCACAACATTCAAAATGTTTTGGGGATCTTGAGCTAAATACACCAATGATGACTGAAAACAGTGTTTTAAAATATGCGTTACTTTTAAAGTTTTGTAATTTTATAACTTTATTTCCATCATACAATGGTCATTTTATTTGTGATCGAAACAGGAGTTTGACGTAAACAAATTCAATATCTTTTATTCTAAATGATGGCTAGAACAAATAATTATTGCATTCCCAGTACAAAATAAAGCATGTTTTACACTGATGCAATATATTTTAATATTTTGTCGACAATAATATTATGTTCTCTTAGATCTACATATTTCAAACTAAAAGTCAACCTTGTGATAGGAAAGTACGTAACCGCCTATCCTATTTTAATACCGTAAATTACTTTAGTGATGTATAATGTATTTATATTGCTTACGGAAATAGCAGCTGGATTTATGATATAAATAAAATGGTTTCATTATTGAATGTTTCTCGGCTTCAGTAAATTTATGGTATATAAACGTTTCATTAAAACTTCACTTCAAAATGTATAGCCATATGTACCTAGTGAAAAAGGAACATGATAGTACCAGAGTTTTTATATTCCAACAAAAACAATGCCAATCATTCAATATGTTTTTTCTTTTAAATCAATCCGTCTGTCATGAACTCTCGCTATGTTCATTCTCCATTTATTCTATATATTTTCCTTCTTTTCTTTGCTGAATCTGTGACATAAACACCAGCTGGTCCATGTTTCATGTTTATAATTTTATCGGTCAGGACTCATTCGCATGGTGGTGGCAAATCCATATACACACATACGTGGAGTTTTTTGATATATTGTCAGGGTCATTAGTGATTAATAAAACATAATTTTAATGAAATAAAGGCATAGAATTAAATGAAATAACCATATTAACAGGATTACCTAACAAGTGTGTGCATTACAAAGATTAAAATTATCAAAGAATCCCTTTAAGAATATTTCGTAAGCGTCCTGTACACTAAAAAGAACGAATACGGTAATTTCTGTTCACTGTTCTTTGCTGCTGTGTTCACTGTTGCTACCATCGTTCGCTAAGCTAATTAATTATGAACCTATCTAGACTTGCTACGGGAACCTTGCCAACCTGTGACGCACACCAAAGACCTATAGAAACAGGTGTACAGTGCATGTACGCCACAAAAAGAATTCTTGAAACTAATTACACAGGTATAATCATCTTGTTTCCACGGTGGACACTACTGAACTAGATGTTTGCTCGTATGTTAGTTGCAACTATTTATATAGAAACAACAATAGTTGTTTACTTCCAGGTACTACTTAATGATAGTTGAATGTTGCTAGCTGACTCACTAACACTAGCTTACATATTATTTGGTCTGAGACCAGTTCCCACTGACCTTTAAATTCCCGATTTCGCTCATCTAAAGCTGGAACTGATGCGCTGGAAAGTGGCTCGTCCATTAATAAAATACTTCAGTAAATTACATGAAACAATTACCTGTGTAGGTTGTCTTAGTGCATTGTCAGTGTGTAGCTCACATGGTTCAAGGAAGGGATGAACGTAGGTAGAGGCTGGTAAACCTCGACGTATGGGCGGAGATGCTGGCACACTGCTCCAAGGTTAGCGTATGTGTATATGAGATGTTGTGTCGGTTAAAGATTCCTTGTCAGTTTGCTGTACTATTGGGTCGGTTGATGGTGATAATTTATCACCGTATTAACTATTTTGTTATAAATATACATTTATATTATTCTACAGCGCATCGATCCACAAAGCAGGATTTAGCACTTACTAAACACATTATTATTATTACTATTATTATTACTCTAGTCACATAAATGTCATTGCAAGTTTATTTCATAATGGTGATGACAGTGATTTTCAGTTAGGAAGTGCGGTCCTCAGCCGGTAGTCTACTACGCCAGTAGTAAAGTCGTCGAGAACGCCACCTATGGATGCTCCATTAACTACACGTGCGTGCCGGGTTACTGGTTTCGTCTACGAGTCTTCTCGAAAATCACAAACTGCACCGCCACTGGCGAATGGCGGCCAACTTTGCCCGACTGCAAATGTATGTTGTTTTTCGTACCATGTTAATATGGTTTAATTTTGTTGTATCAAAATTATCAATATGAAAGACACAGAAGGCAGTAGTTTGAGTGGACTTACTTTACCAGTAGAATCTCTCAACGTCATAGCCATTGTTTCAAATAATACGATTACCATGTACGACTATGTTTTACGCTTTAAGTGGATCTGCATTACAAATGAACATATAGGCAATATCACAAGAAAGGTTTATTGCCTTTATCCGCGTGAATATATTTGGCAGAGTTGTCTTCTATGTTTACCTCTGTTACTGTACATGCATAACTGATCCTCTACATTTAGGCACGCACGCACGCACGCACGCAGTAAATGAAACTCAAATTATTCAATTTAAACGGCGTAGCATAACAGCAAAGAATGTTCGTAAGTTAAATCTTATCAATAAGTTCGGTTATATTTAAACCTACTTTTGTAAATAATAACATTTCTTTGTGATAATTGTACCAAGTGTGTCAACGGTTTTTCCACTAATAATACAGTTCCATCTGTTCTCTTCGTCAATATCAGTGTTGAACTGCACGGCACTGCCCAAGTGGAACGGCATGGTGTTGAACACGACCACTCGCACCTGGGGGACAGTGGTGAACACGTCGTGCAGCGAGGGCAAGATGTTCCCAGGGGGAGCCACTAACAGGGTGCTTACGTGTGCAGAGAATGGCAAATGGCGGCCGGCCAGCGTGGATTGTGTCGGTACGTTTTGATAGCAATACTAGTAACAAACTCATGTGTATCTTGTTGGTGCATTTTAACAAACAGGAAATAGGCACAAAAAACTGCTTAAACCAGCTGATATTGATACATATGCAAGTGGGTCCCGGTTTTCAGAAACAACAAATGTTGTTTTGGGCTTTAACATAACGTACACCTTAGGCTTAGGCTTAAGTGATGGCTAGGGTAGGGTCCGCCATATTAAATGTGTGCGGTAGAAATGATAGTATGTGTTCAGTAATATTTGTTTTGTAGGCAATTTATTGCTAATTGCTGAGTAGCAATGTAAACAACACCATTCATTTAGTTTACAAGCATCCTCGCAAGCCAGGGCTGTTTTCCATGCAAAATAGCTCTGCATGAATGATCCCCTACGCGAAGTGCGGAAGTTAGCTGAGTCAAACTAGTAATTGACTTTGCCAGTCGCGACTGCATCACCCGTGAGAACAGCGCAAATACCCGCCCCAATTTGAAGACGGATAAACGACTTTTGGGAATCCCAATATATAATGACACGTTCGCCCATTAGCACGAGCAGCTTAGCGGTATTGTGTATTTGAATAATTGCTTCTACTTCCTAAACATTGCATGTAACATGAGCCACGGTTGGTTGAAATTAGTTTTATTATGACCACCTGACCTGAGTAGATCTACTGATCTAGTGAGCGATGTTATAGGCTGAGCTTAAATTCAGAGTTTCGCCAAGCGATCAGCCAGGGGTACTGCTGGTTGGGACTGACGTAATCAGCTGCAGTGACCCCTGGCGCGCGAGGATGTTTACAAGGACAATGGCAATGCACAGATTCATTGGCAATAACCCAGGCATTGGCAATAACGTAAAGCAGATTGATTCTACTCATAATAAAAATTGGCAAATGCATTTAATAATGTTGAGGTTTGTGACATGTTCACTAGCAGTGTCACAGGTCGAGTTAGATAGTTTAATTTAATCTGTTGTCGTTTCGTTTGATTATGTCAAATGACAAAGCATGATTGCATTATTGTAAAAAATAATTACAAACACGTACCTTACAGAGCTAGAGCCACAACCCAAGTACACCCATGTGGTGCAGGAAGCGGACAATGCACACGTGATCGGATCATTGATACTGGCGTTTGTCGTCGCTGTGGTCGGCGGCGTCATTGTGGTGTTGGACTTCCCTGTACTATCGGCAGCCTTTCGCCGCCTCTGCCGGATCACCGCCAATTAATAACGTAAACACCGAGGATTAGACAAACGTGGCAGATGACAACGGACAAATTAGAGAGCAATGTTTGTACGTGAACTGTGTTTGTTCACGAGTTGCTATGCACACCTCTTACGCTCATGGCTTTAGTCAATGTAATATGTAGTGCTGGTTACTCTACCGAAGATTGCTGTATTGTAAGATGCGATCACTTCGCCATCTTGCGATCGATGATACGCTAAGAGTAGTTTAGTATTAATGTGAACAGCACTTCGGAAGCAAACTGGATAGTTATTTTGTTCAGCTTTTGGTTGCAGCAGTTATAGGCTAGACAATAGATAATTTGAATAGAGAGGTTAATCTAATTATGTTGTACTGTAAGTTATACTTCCTGAAGTTATTCTTCAGATTTTTATGATATTATTATTGCATACTCCGAACGCAAGTTATACTAGGCATGGATCATAATTGTGTGACATTCTATAAGACATATGCTTCTGCAATTTGAATTAAATGTTTATGATGTTTACAAATGGCATATAATGTATCAGTTTATGATACTGCTTGTGATAGATGTACATGTATTGTCAGCTTGTTATAATAGTGCAGCTCTTTTAGATTAACACAAACATTTTGTGTATTTTAAGCAATAATCTCAGTCATATGCCGCACACACGCAAACACGCACGCAAGCAAGCACGCACGCACTCACATACACACACATCCCCCATTATGTAGTGTTGTTTTACAAAATGGCTGATATGTTGTATACATTCAAAATATATACTATGCAATGACTGTTTCGTTATTGTTACATCTACAGTATACGCAAAGTATCGCTGCATACCGAGTTTGGCTTTTCATAAAGCTCTTATACAAACTTACCTATGTCTCCTGTTTTCAGCAAACGAGACACGATTCCTAGTCTTAATTCTAGTGTTGTCCTGCAGAAATATTATATAAACTATATGCTAAGTATTGTCATTATAGACAAGTGTGTTTTATGCATACTGAAATTATAGGAATAAAATAATACACTAAGTCAGACGTCTTGGTAATTTCTTTGACAAACGAATCATTAGTACAATTGTGATGTTATCGATCATCATCATAATTTTCTATGTCGTGTGTGTGTGAGTGGGTGAGTGTGTGTGTGTGTGTGTGGTGTGTGTGAGTGTGTGTGTGCGTGGTGTGTGTGTGGTGTGGTGTGTGAGTGAGTGTGTGAGTGTGTGTGTGGTGTGTGTGCGTGGTGTGTGTGTGATGTGGTGTGTGAGTGAGTGTGTGTGTGGTGTGTGTGAGTGAGTGTGTGTGCGTGGTGTGTGTGTGGTGTGAGAGTGTGTGTGTGGTGTGTGTGTGGTGTGCGTGCGTGGTGTGTGTGTGGTGTGTGTGAGTGTGTGTGTGTGTGTGTGTGTGAGTGTGTGTGTGGTGTGTGTGAGTGAGTGAGTGTGTGTGCGTGGTGTGTGTGTGGTGTGGTGTGTGTGGTGTGTGTGTACAGAATGTTGTGGTAGAACCTAACGAAGTGATGTAAGTGGTAGGGTCCGGACAAAGTAGTTTTGCAGTTTCTATATCTTTAATGTGTCTTTATATGGAATCCGAGTGATGCCACCCAGGCACCCTTGAGCATTTTTCAAAATATGCAAATTAGTGTCGTCATTATCGTATATTCTGTTTTCGTCAATATCTTAGTAACTACCAACACCAGCACAACAAATGAGGCGCCTATGCCGATGTTTTGTAGGTATGTGGTAATGCTCAGAATGTTTCCAAAAGGATGAAACACTCCTCTACCCAAAATATACAAATTAGATGCCGCCATTTGCAAAAATATTGAATTTAGTCCATATCACAATATACGCTTGTTAGCAAAACAGATGAAGTGTCTACCTGCGTTTTCAGGATATACAATATTGACGAGGACATTCAGATAATTGTTCTGCCAACCAGTGTCCACTTAATATGCAAATCAGCAGCAGCCATTGAGACAAATCGTTGTTTTATCGGTATCTTTGGAACTATTTGTGACAGCGTTTTTAGTTACGTGTCTAATCCCTTGTTCATAGGGTCAAGAAATGTGATGGTGCCATCCAAAAGGAAACTTGTAGACTGACATTCGAACACTCTTAACTACTATATAATCTACCAACGCATTTAACGAAACATCTTTTTCTCAATATCTTCGGAACTATTTATGACAGCAATAACAACATTTTCTTAGTACACAGCCAGAAAATGTATTTCACAATTGACGTTTCAACCGCCAAAGGCGGTCTTCAAGGCTCCATCAGCCAGACCAGACACATTTTACCATCAAAGTAAAATCAGAAAGAAATAATAAAAAGCAGTACATTAGAAACCTCCGCAGAGTAAGATATCAGGACATGAAGATATCAGGACATGAGGAAATGTTTAACAAAGATAGACTGGAATAACACACTTAAGAATAGGACAGCAACATAATGCTGGAATATCGTAAGGAGTTCCTAATGGCAGAAGACGTGAATGAGTTCATTAGTTTGGTGCTTACCGGGGAAGATATTGGTTCACTGCCAGTACCAGAGGCTAAGTTTAAGGGGACGGAATCAGACTATTTAGGACAGTTAACCCCAGAAAAGGTAGCTAAGAAAAAACGGCAATGAAGGATACTAAATCACTTGGAGTGGATGGGATTCCACCCAAACTATTATTGGAAAATGTGGAACAAATTAGCATACCACTTGCAACAGTGTTCAACTTGTCATTAAACGAGGGAGTGGTTCCTTTAGAATGGAAAGAAGCAAACATTATACCGTTATTTAAAAAGGGTTTGAGAAACAAGTCGGAGAACTATAAACCAGTGAGTTTAACATCAGTGATTTGCAAATTATTAGAAAGACTAATTAAAGACCACATGGTGGATTTTCTTGTTAAACATAATTAGATAAACCCATCTCAACACCGGTTTCAAAAAGCGAGGTCATGCATAACAAATATGTTATGTTTTTTGGAAGATATCACTAAGTGGGTATACGAGGGATGGATCATCACTATATATTATCTAATTAGATTTTCAGAAAGCTTTCGACAAAGTGCCACATCAAAGATTACTGCTTAAACTATACATGGCACAGGGGTTGGTTGGTATAATTAATTCGATAAAAAATGGCTGATTGACAGACGATGGGGAGGCTTCAAATTGGAAATCGGTTTTCAATGGGGTACCACAGAGATCAGTACTGGGACCTATATTAATCTTAAGGTCTTCTGCCGTTAAGAATTTCTATGATATTATACATCCAGCATTATCTTCTAGAGGACCGACCTTATCCTGAACTTTCTATTTGCTCCAAACATTTGCATAGAAACTTGCTGTCATGATTTATATTACAAGCTAATTTTTGTTCATAGTTTGTCTTTGAATTTATAATTATAATTGTATCTTGGTTAAGTGCTTCTTTATAAATGTTGTAGTCTTCATCATTTCCAGTGCGTCTATATGACCTCCACATCATTTGTTTGTACTTAATTTTTTTAATGGCTTCTTTCGATAAGTATTTCTTTCAGGATCGTTTCCCTTTTTTCAATGGAACAACCTTATCGACGATGCACTAAATTTCACTTCTTAAGATATTCCAGCATTTTGTTGCTGTCTTGTTCTTAAGTGTGTTATTCCAGTCTATCTTTGTTAAACATTTCCTCATGTCTTTATATCTCCCTTTGTGGAAATTTCTCCTTTACTGCTTTTTATTATTCCTTTCTGATTTTACTTTGATGGTAAAATGTATCTGGTTGTGATAACTACACCCAAGTGGCTCACATATCTTGACATTGTCAACTAATTTATTCTGTGATGTCAAAACAATGTCTAACACATTTTCTCCCCTGGTTGGTTCTAGCACATGCTGAGAAAGGAAAAGGAACCTAAATATTTTGCAAATGGCGGCACCTAATTTGTATATTTATGGTACAGTGGAGTGTTGTTGTTTTGGAAACATTCTGGGCAGTTACACATACCTTCAAAACATGGGCATAGACACCTTAGTTGTTGTGCTGGTCTTAGTAGTTACAGAAATATTGACAAAAACAGAATAGTTGTTAATGGCGACACTAATTGGCATATTTTGAAAAATGCTCAAGGTGCCAGGGTGGCATTACTCGGATTCCTTAGAAGACTGTCTGAACCTTACCGCAAGGTTTCCTGACCTACTGCCGGACTAGTGGTTGTTCTCGCAGCGGAGGTCGTTGGTATGGTGGATGCGGATGTAGTGGTGGTGGTGGTGTTTACTGCTGCGGTGACGGTGGGGATGGCAGTGGAGGATATGGTGGTGGTGATGGTTGTTGACGCGGTGGTGTTTGTTTTTGTGATGATGATGGGGATAGTGGTGGTGTTCGTCGTTGTGGTAGTGTTGGCTTAGTGGCGGTGGTGGTGGTTATTGTTTTCGCAATGGAAGTGGATATTGTGTCGCGGCGGTGGTTGTTGCGGTAATGGTGATAGTGGCTGTAGTTGTGATGTTCGTGGTGTTCACTATCGGTAGTGGTTGCGATCGCTGTAGTGGTGGCAGTGGTTGTTGCGGTAATGGTGACAGTGGCTGTAGTTGTGATGTTCGTGGTGTTCACTGTCGGTAGTGGTTGCGATCGCTGTGGCGGTGGCGGTGGTTGTTGCGGTAATGGTGACAGTGGCTGTAGTTGTGATGTTCGTGGTGTTCACTGTCGGTAGTGGTTGTGATCGCTGTAGCGGTGGCAGTGGTTGCGGTAATGGTGATAGTGGCTGTAGTTGTGGTGTTCGTGGTGTTCACTGTCGGTAGTGGTTGCGATCGCTGTAGTGGTGGCGGTGGTTGTTGCGGTAATGGTGATAGTGGCTGTAGTTGTGATGTTCGTGGTGTTCACTGTCGGTAGTGGTTGCGATCGCTGTAGTGGTGGCAGTGGTTGTTGCGGTAATGGTGACAATGGCTGTAGTTGTGATGTTCGTGGTGTTCACTGTCGGTAGTGGTTGTGATCGCTGTAGCGGTGGCGGTGGTTGTTGCGGTAATGGTGACAGTGGCTGTAGTTGTGGTGTTCGTGGTGTTCACTGTCGGTAGTGGTTGCGATCGCTGTAGTGGTGGCGGTGGTTGTTGCGGTAATGGTGATAGTGGCTGTAGTTGTGATGTTCGTGGTGTTCACTGTCGGTAGTGGTTGCGATCGCTGTAGTGGTGGCAGTGGTTGTTGCGGTAATGGTGACAATGGCTGTAGTTGTGATGTTCGTGGTGTTCACTGTCGGTAGTGGTTGCGATCGCTGTAGCGGTGGCGGTGGTTGTTGCGGTAATGGTGACAGTGGCTGTAGTTGTGATGTTCGTGGTGTTCACTGTCGGTAGTGGTTGCGATCGCTGTAGCGGTGGCAGTGGTTGTTGCGGTAATGGTGATAGTGGCTGTAGTTGTGGTGTTCGTGGTGTTCACTGTCGGTAGTGGTTGCGATGGCTGTAGCGGTGGCGGTGGTTGTTGCGGTAATGGTGACAGTGGCTGTAGTTGTGATGTTCGTGGTGTTCACTGTCGGTAGTGGTTGCGATCACGGTGGCGGTGGTTGTTGCGGTAATGGTGACAGTGGCTGTAGTTGTGATGTTCGTGGTGTTCACTGTCGGTAGTGGTTGCGATCGCTGTAGCGGTGGCAGTGGTTGTTGCAGTAATGGTGATAGTGGCTGTAGTTGTGGTGTTCACTGTCGGTAGTGGTTGCAGTCGCTGTAGTGGTGGCGGTGGTTGTTGCGGTAATGGTGACAGTGGCTGTAGTTGTGGTGATCACTGTCGGTAGTGGTTGCGGTCGCTGTAGTGATGGTGGTGGTTGTGGTTCCGGTGGTGGCGGCGGCGGCGAATGTGGTAGTGTTGATAGATACAATGGTGGTGTTTGTAGTGGTGGTTGTTGCCGTGCTGGATGTGGGGTGATGATGGTTTTAGTGGCTGTCGTTGTCGAAGAGGCTGTTGCTGTCGTAGCGGTTGTGATGGTGCGTGGTGTCGCGGTGGTGGCAAGGGCGCGCAGTGGTGGTGGTTACTGAAGTGGTAGCTGTGCACAACAATACAAAGTTGTTTGTCTTCCTCCTGTTCCTCGTGCACAAAAGTGTTGTACATATTATATTATAATGTAGCATTGTTTATTGTGTTCTTTTTCCTCTACTGCACCCTATCAGCAGCACCCGTCAAAACATGTCATCTTTCTCAGCCTGTCTAAAATCACCTTTCACGAAGTCGTGCCATCTCAGCTGATAGTCTATACACAAAATCTCAAGAGGGCTCTAGAAAACACTGTAGGGATAGCTAAATGTTACAAGCTGTCATCCATGCCAGGATTGATCTATGTCCTTTACCAGTCACAAACAGCCCGGATGACACTTTCTATTGTGATTTTGTATTGCATAGTGAGCTATTTTGTGAAAATGGAGGCAGGGCTTTTTGAAGGTGACGTATGTGAAGCAAATTTTAAATCAATATAATATATAGAATTGAATACAAAACATACAAAATTATATTAATTTGTTAAGTTAGATTTCGTTACCGAATGTGTACAATAGTTCAAAACAATTCCTTATGTACTTGGCACATTACTACCATTTTTATATAAAACACTTCCCAATTCATTTCCAAATAAAACAACACTAGGTTTTCTGACAAACAATGTGATATATAGCATACACAACCCTACCCCTTATTTTTCATAACCGCCGCCCCAAAAAATAATCGGCAATATGTATATATATATATACTAATTACATAACTAATTTTGGTAATAAGATGTTTCGAATGGTGAGATACGTATTTGTGGTTAATGCGCAAATCAATGCTGTAGACAAAGTTGAAAGAAAAAAAAAATTGTGTTTGGTTTCGTGAAGGGTGCACATTAGTTCAAATCATTACTTACACATCTGGTACATGACAATTAGGTTTTATCTCCCAACAATCCCAGTTCATTTCCAAATAAAACAACACTAGATTTCCTGACAAACAATGTAATATAACGTATACAAAACCGAAACACTAACCCTACCCCTTATTTTTCATCACCATCGTCTTATAATAATAATAATTCCGTTTTTTTTAATATAGAGCTTTTTAAGTAAGTAAATACCAATCAAAGCGCTTCACAGAATAAAATGGCGGGTTGACAAAATGCTAAAATATTAAATAAGCTGAAAATACAGTTTCAAACAATGAAATTAAAACCAATACTAAAATATAAACTAATATAATTTAGATGTGTCAGCCATTGCTTACACGAAGGCATGTAGTGCAGGCGAAATAGATGGGTTTTAAGTTGTTTCGGGAAAGCCACCAATGTTCCAGCCGATAGCACACCTTTTAGCAAGCTATTCCACACCTGTGGGTCTGTTACTGCAAAGCTGTCCCCGTCCGATAGTCCCCTTTGACACCGTCACCGCGAGAAGGGTGGCGTCACTCGCCGATCGCAATGCACGTGTGAGCTCATTGCGCACTATCGCACAGTTGAGGTTGTCCTGAGCTAAGCCATTCAGGATCTTAAATGTGTAAGTACATATCTTGAAGGTGATTCGCATTCTGATCGGCAGCCAATGCAGTGACTGCAGAATCGGTGTGATATGTTCTCGCTGCGGTTGATGAGGCGAGCAGCCGAGTTCTGTGCTCGTTGAAGTCGGTTGGTCTGTCTATTGTTCAATCCACGGAGTAGCGCATTGCAGTAGTCGAGGCGGCTTAGCACAAGACAGCATGGCACGCGTCTCTCGTCAGCAGGTGACGAATTCTGCTGATCAGGCGCAGATGGTAGTAGGCCGAAGAACAATGGCTGGAGACGAGGCGGTCTATTTGCATGTTTCGGTCGAAGTAGCAGCATAGATTTATCGCTGTATGTGGTGATTGCAAGGTAAGTCCAGGTAGTTCCGAGCTGGGGCTGCCATAATTTCATAAACACGTAGATTGTGCGGTGACTGCAGTACGATAAACTCGGTTTTGTCATTGTTGAGTTGATGCATCAGCATCGATCCAGGCTCTAATATCGGCGATGCACTGGATGAGCAGCTGTTTAGCGTTTTCGTCAGACACCGTAGGGTTATAGCTGACATATAGCTGGATATCGTCAGCGATTCGGTGGTAAAGCACGTGGTTTTTCTTGCAGATGTCAGCCGTGGGTGTCGTATATGCGTTGAACACCACTGAACACTGAGGAACATCGTGGTAGATGGGGAATGCGTTCGAAGAAGACGAAACAATTGTAACACACTGAAATCTGCCGGTCAAGTATGATATAAACCAATCAAGTGCCGTACCGCCGATGTTGAATCGTGAAACCAGAGTGTTCAACAATTCGTCAATGTTGATCGTGTCGAATGTTGCACTTGTGTCAAGAAGAACCAGCGTGACACAACGTCCCGAATCAAGGTTGCGCACGAAGTCTTGTTGTACTTTCATAAGGGCTGTTTCTGTGGAATGATGTTGTCTATAAGCCGACTGCATTTCGTCATGCAGCTTATTTGTTGCCATGTGCAGATTCAGGTGTTTGAGGACGATTTGCTCGATCAACTTTCCTATGAAAGCGAGGTTGGAGATGGGACGACAGTTATCCAGTTCGTTCTGGTCAAGTGAGACTTTCTACAGTAACGGTGTGTTAGATCCTTGATCGCGGAACCGTTTACCATGCCCCGTTTCCTCTTTTCCTTTTACATCTCAATGTGTCACAATAAACGTGTTCGTACTTTCTCTACGAGAATCTTCATTCTATAATGTCGCTGTACGCACAGCCCACGGCCAGTACACGACATTAATTGGCGACGAGGTAAACTGACAACTCTACGAGTTACTTTGAACTAGACTACGTCTAATTTCTGTGTGAAAATGGAAACTGTCGCTGACGTCGCACATTTTTCGCTGGAGCCGACTGACAGCGCAGGCCATCGTTGGGAACGTAGTGTGAGAACTTTGTGGTGGCTAAAGACATTCAGAACGATACAAGAATGAGAGCGATGTTGCTTCATTATGCTGGTGAGGCAGTGTTTGAATTGAGTGAAGCAGTGGGGGTGACAGAAAATGATGATTTCGCAGAAACCAAGCGGAAGCTCACTGCTTACTTCAGGCCGCAGTGCAATGAAGAATATGAAATATTCAAGTTCCGACAGGCTGAACAGACGTCGTCAGAGACGCTGGACCAATTCAATGCACGATTGCAGCAACTAGCCAAAAACTGTAAGTTCCATGAGAAAGACAGAGAAGTGAAGTCGCAAATCATCCAAAAATGTGCCATGTCAAAAGTGCGTGACAAGGGGTTAAGTGAACCTACAATCACGCTAGAGAAGTTACTGACGTTCGGGCGCACACTGGAAGCTACGCTACAGCAGTCGAAAATCATGAGAAACTCTTTTTCGACCGTACCGAGGCCTGTCCACGCCGTATCGAATGACGAGGGGCGGCGCAACTCTTCACGTGGAGGTTTCAGCTTTGGTCGCCAGGTGGCGACACACAGAGATAGCAATCCACCAAGAAAGCGTTTTCCGCCTGATCGCCAAGGGACGCCACGTCGAGACGATCGACCAGTCGTGAGTAGTCAGCAGCGGTACAGACGTCACAAGGGGGCAGCACCAGCATGCTCAGGCTGTGGTGGACCGCCACACGACGATCGGCGAATGTGCAAAGCTTGGGGCAGGAGATGCTACAAGTGTCAAAAGCTAAATCACTTTGCTAATGTGTGCAATGCAAACACTCAACAGACACACTTAGTAGAAAATGACACACAATCGCAACGCAATGACAAGTTATGTGAAGACACATACACACTTGGCCTGTATCATGCAAGTGCCACCCACACCATACCACCGTACATTTGCAATGTCCAGATAGAGGGAAGTGAAGTGGCTATGGAGATAGATACCGGAGCAGCAGTTTCGCTTATATCGGGGGATGAGTGGGCTAAAATCTGCAAGGCATCTGTGCTCACTCTCGACACGCGTAACGTTCCGAGGTTGCGAACGTACGCAGGTACCACAATTGAGCCTTTAGGGCGAGCACAGGTGAACGTTTGTCACAACAATCAACAGCACAGGCTGCAGGCAATCGTAGTGCCTGGGTCGGGACCTAACCTGCTGGGAAGGGACTGGCTGACAGTGTTGAAAGTGAACTGGGCTACCGTGAACCAGGTAGACAGAGAGGACTTCCTAAAGCCTTACGAATCAATGTTCAGTGAGGGACTAGGCACTCTAAAGGGGCTGACTGCGAAGTTCTACGTTGATGACACGGTTAAACCGAGGTATTGTAAACCTCGACCTGTACCTCTTGCTTTACGAGCCAAAGTAGAGGACGAGTTAGATCGTATGCAGAAGGCCGGAATCATCCGTCCTGTGGAGTATTCTGAGTGGGCCGCGCCCATTGTACCGGTCTTGAAGTCTACCGGCGCAGTCAGAATCTGTGGCGACTATAAGGTAACCATCAACAGAGCCGTCAAGGTAGACAAGTACCCGATCCCGAACGTATCTGATCTGTTTACAAAATTAGCAGGTGGTACACTGTACACAACGCTGGACATGAGCCATGCGTATCAACAGGTCGTACTGGATGAAGAATCACGTCCGTTGACTACAATCAACACGTCGAAAGGGCTGTTCGCATTCGAACGTCTGCCTTTCGGTGTGAGTTCTTCTCCAGGTATCTTCCAGAGAATCATGGAGCAGTTACTACAGAACATACCCATGACTGTAGTCTACCTCGACGACATCCTGGTCACAGGAAGAACGCCAGAAGAGCATGATCGTAATCTGGCTACTGTGCTAACGCGACTACAAGACGCAGGGTTACGCCTGAAGAAGGAGAAATGTGCGTTTCGTCAGAAATCGTGCACCTATCTAGGTCATGCGATTGATGCTGAAGGTATTCATCCTACGGAAGACAAAGTGCGAGCAGTACAGAACGCGCCTGCACCACAGAATGTACAGGAGTTGAGGAGTTATCTAGGACTCATTCACTACTATCACAACTTCTTGCGCAATCTCAGTACGCTGCTTGCTCCGCTGCATAAAATGACATGCCAACACACAAAGTGGAAGTGGGGTCCGGCGCAACAAAAGGCTTTCGATGAGTCTAAGGCACTGCTTGTTTCTTCAGATGTGCTTGTACACTACAACCCTGAACTCCCGATCATCTTGAGCAGTGACGCATCTCCTTACGGGATTGGAAGCGTACTGTCACACAGATTGCCCGATGGCAGCGACAAGCCTATCGCATACGCATCACGCTCTCTCTCCACAGCGGAAAAGAAGTACGCACAGCTGGAAAAGGAAGCGTTGTCGTTGGTCTTCGGGATATCCAAGTTCCATAAGTACCTTTACGGGAGGGACTTCACGTTGCAGACCGACCACAAGCCGTTGGTCGGGCTGTTGAAGGAAGATCGTGCCATCTCCGCAATGGCTAGTGCACGCATTCAGAGATGGGCACTAACACTAAGCAACTATCAGTACCATCTGGAATACAGACCGGGTACGAGTATCTGTCATGCAGACGGATTGAGTCGCTTGCCGCTACCAGACACTCCTGAACGAGTACCAGTCCCGGAGGAAGTGGTTCTAGCACTTGCAACCATGAACGATACACCCATCACGGCAGAACACATCGCTAAATGGACAGCAAACGATCCGATGCTGTCACAAGTTCTACGGTTCGTGGAAGGAGGATGGCCTAACGATGTACCACGCGAGTGGGAGAGTTACTCTCGAAGGAAAGACGAACTGAGTATCCAACACGGGGTGCTGATGTGGGGAGCAAGAGTCATCGTACCACCAAAGGGTCGTGACACGTTGTTGAAAGAACTACACGAGACGCATCCGGGCATAGTGAAGATGAAGGCGTTAGCCCGAAGTTACCTCTGGTGGCCAGGTTTGGACGCTGAAATCGAGATGTGTGTTAAGGACTGCACGACATGCCAAATACACAGCAAACAACCACCAGTGGCACCACTGCATCCATGGGAATGGCCGGGACGAACGTGGCATCGAATACACATTGATTATGCGGGACCGTTCGAGGGACGTATGATACTCATCATAGTCGATGCTCACAGCAAGTACATCGATGCACACGTTGTATCAGCTGCGACAACCAGTGCAACTCTGACGAAGTTAAGACAGACGTTTGCGATTTTGGGTCTACCAAGCACAGTGGTATCAGATAACGGAAGCTGTTTCACCAGTGAGGAGTTTGAACAGTTTTGTCGAGCTAACGGAATCAAACACATCAAGTCTTCACCTTATCACCCATCCAGTAATGGCTTAGCTGAACGCGCCGTTCAGACTGTAAAAGCAGGGTTGAAGAAGACAAATGGCAACCTAGAAGATCGTCTCTACACCTTCCTAGCACGCTACAGGGTAACTCCACAAGCTACAACCGGCAGAGCTCCAACAGAGTTTGTGTTGAAGACACCACCGAGCACACGACTGGATCTTCTACGACCATCCATTCAGAACCGAGTCTTGCGCAAACAGGAAGAAGACAAAGAACGCCACGACCAGAGAGCAGGGGAGCGAAGTTTCATGACAGGAGACTGTGTCTGGGCGTTGAACTTTCAGGGACAACCGAAATGGGTCGCTGCGGTGATAGAGAACCGGCTGGGTCCGCTGACCTTCGAGGTACGTCTGCAGGATGACAGAGTGTGGAAGCGTCACCAGGATCATTTGCGCGAGAGAAGGCCGATCGAGGCGACGGAAGAGCGTCTGGTACCATTGAGGGTTGAAGAACCTCAACTTCCACCGAGGCTTGCAGAACGTAAAGTACTACCTTGGTTCGAGCGAACAACATCGACACCACTATCATCTGGCAACTCGGACGTGACTACGGGTACCGCCACAGGAGAGGTGATCTCAAGACCAACAGTTGAACGGTCGCAGTCCTGTGTAGTACCATACGTGGTAGTACCGCTGAGAAGATCACACAGAGTGGTGAAGCCACCGGACAGATTGAACTTGTAAACTTGGGAACTTGTCATAACGGACAATGCATAGATCAAGATAGCCAGAATAGACTAGGTTTCGGTAGATGTGGCTAGTCGCGAGAGCACTAGATTAGTACTATAAACAATGGCATACTAGCTATCTTAGATATGACATTGATACGTATAAGGGACTCTTGTTTGCGTTAAAAGTTTACATTTTAATAATTATACTAATTATGTTCTTCTTAAAGGGGGAGGAATGTTAGATCCTTGATCGCGGAACCGTTTACCATGCCCCGTTTCCTCTTTTCCTTTTACATCTCAATGTGTCACAATAAACGTGTTCGTACTTTCTCTACGAGAATCTTCATTCTATAATGTCGCTGTACGCACAACCCACGGCCAGTACACGACACGGTGTCACTAGGGTAGTTTTTTCAGTTCACTAGGAAACACTCCTGTGTTTAGTGACGCATTTACAGTGTTGACGAATGTGGGTAGCGTAACGGTTAAGGTAGTTTTAAGTAGCCATGTAGGTAGCCATCAAGTGGACAGCATTTCGTTGGTCTGGACTTGATGATCGTCTGCAGCTCTTCAGCGTCAGTTAAACAGAGTTGTTTATACCTTACAAAACAGCTGTATTGTAGCAGCAGGTGGAGCAGCAGGCAGCAATGGCATCATGACAGATTCCGTTGTCACTTTCGCACGCGTAACATTGACGATTTTTTGTAAATTTTCTTCTTCGCGACATGTTGATTTATCGTTCTCGCGATCAGTTAATTTCCGGTCACTGGATTTGGTTAGTGAATGTAACACTTGGAATTTAGTTTTTACATCAGCGTTGTTCAGTGCTGCACCGTAGTTGGCGATTTTCGCGTTTCGTACATGGAGCTTATAACGTTGTTTGTTTGCGATAAGTAGATCTGCCTGTTGATTTCTAGTCCGGTTTGGCGCCATTTTCTCTCATAGTGAGGGACATTAAAGTAATAAATGTTCACATCTGGACAAAAGCATGACATTTGGCACAGTTGACCTTGATACCATACTATTTCAGAATTGTGATGGAAGTAACCTGAGTTTTGATGCTTCTGCCATTTTGTGCAAAATTCAAAATGGCCGCCACCCGAAATCGAAAATTTGCAGATCTCTGGAACCTGTGCTCCGATTTGGATGATCTTAGTGTCGTTTCTCGGGTTTTGGGGAGTGCTGAAATGATTAGTGAAGTTTTTGAATCGATTTAGGGTCAAGGTCACATGCTATAGGTCAATGTGAAGGTCAAATTACCACTAAAGCACTACTTTCTTAATATTTTCACTTATTTATCTCTGGTATCCTCCAGTATAATTATCATTATATTGATTTCTTTCGTGGGGTCTTCATGTAACCTTAGTCCATCGATGAGATCATTCCATCTATATTGGGGTCAAGGTCCCATGTTCGGGATCAAGGTCAGTATGGTTTCATAATTTGTTGTTTATCAAAGCTACGTTTATGTGGCATCGGGTCTTTCACGGAATATGATATAGGCAGTGGATATCACAGCATGATATTGGTTGTGGAAAATAAAAGTTTAAATATATTGTAGTGGAAAACATAGTGTATTTCAAATCAGTGAAAGAAATACCCTTAAGACCATGACATAGGGCTTAGGCGCCACCAGCGTGAAAAGTTGACGTCTGGCATCATTCAACCTTGAGCACCCACTGCTCTTTCTGCACATGGTAACAGTCCAGCGTTCAATGCGTGCCATATGGATGGAATCGAGTGTCAGGAGTCTAGGGTCGTCGGAAAGAGCAAGTAGTGTTTCAGTAATGTCTTGGCAAGCCTGCCATGCTGCCCAGGTAGTTTTCTTACCGATGCCAAGGAAAGATGACGTTGTATCACACCCGGTGAAAGAATGGAACAGTGCAAGCGTGAGCAACTTCTCAGGACCAAGTCTTTGGGTGATTGCATGAACAGGGATATGCTGAAAGGCTTTTCCAGTTCCAAAGCCTATCCATAACTCCATCAAAGCAAGGCTGCCAAAGTGGCCAACAGCAATGATGACAATATCGCTGTCGATTGTGCGGATGAAAGCCTTTGAGTGACCTTGTTGTGCGGCGTGAGAGAGATGCAGAAATATCCTGCTATCGGCCTCCTGGTGATTGCATGGCATGATCGTGTCCAAGTCAGCTGCCGATTGGCTGTCAGAGGTACTCACCAGGACGAGATCGTCATACGTGGCGCAAACCATAACATTGGTGAGCTGAGACGATGCTTCGATAACAGTTTTTGAAAGGAACCTAAACAGCTGGACCTTGTTTTCTGAATTTGCCAGGAACTTGTTCCAGTCACGAGGGACAGGTGTAGAGCCTTCGACGATGGTTGTCACGCTAGGGTTACCTTGTTCAGCTTGAGCCTGGACCATTTTGTGGTAAGAAAGGATTTTTCGGTCGTAGAACATTGAGAACTGGGAGGACATCTTTGGCGAATGTCATTTTCAGGCTATGACCCTCTTCGTGATGACCGAAATGTTGCTCAGTTGCACCGGTATCAGCAGCAGCCTCGAAGGCAGTGAGTGTTTGCAGCTTCTCATTTAGTGCCATCACATGCTCATCCATTGTATCTGGCATATCAAAGAGGTTGGCAACTCCTGAAGCGCTTTTACAGAGCGTGGTTGTTTGTTCGTGGCTATGATCCTTGGGGATGAGCGAAAACTTCTTTTCACTCTTTTGCATGACAAAGTTGCTCTTCTAGGACATTAGGGTGCTTCTGTTCCGGCTCAACCATGCCCTTCACGTGAACTGGCAACCGCCGTGAGTAATGGGTCTGGTCAAAGATGAACAGCCACCCACATAGTTCATCGATAACCTGCACATATAGGTCAAAATCACCTTCTCTGAGGGAACGTACAAAGCGGCATTGCAGCACCTCCAGATCCAGCACCAGAGACCAGAAAGCGAACTGCTGAGATGAACTCCTCATTGCAACATCCCAACTCTCCTTCTGACACGGACAATCTGATGTTTGATGGACCTCGAAAGCTTCAAGATGCTGTCAGCGAGCAAGAACACCTGGTGAACATACCTCGTCCGCTTGAGATGATGGTCGGGAGCTGGCGAGGAGACAGCTTCTGAACGACCAGATGTCAAGACCCGGCCTCATTGATGACATACGAAAATCCAGACCCATCCGTAAGTTTTCCTTCAACTGCCTCAAACACAAAATGAAGAGCTCCCAACATCAGTACGTACGTGCCCTCGCCTAGGTCGTCGCTCCACTTCCACTTAATCTGTTTTCTGATGTCGTAGATAGCCTGGTCCATGCCTTGCACAGGTGTTTGGCCGGGATTGAGATGCTCAGTCACCGCCTTTCCGAGAAGAAGGGAGTGCTTGATCATCGCGATGGAAGCTGCTTTGTTGGAAACAGGGGTAAGATGCCAATATTGGCTCTCGGCCTCACATTATCATCGGATTGCAAAGAAGAGTTGAAACCTGCCCAGGTTATGATATCACCAGGTTTCAACACATTCTGGGCGATCAATTCTGCAGCCTTTGTGATCCAAGTTTCGTCCTTGACCACTGTACTCAAAATACAGACATGACGAGGCCGCACAGGATGCTCAGTGCACGAAAGCAGGACATCCCCTTTTGCATCAATTTGTGCAGGAGGACTGACTGAATAGGATGCGGGAAGTTCTGGCTTGGATGAGAGATCGATATCATCGTGCTTCGTTCTCGTGCTTCACCCTGATTTTCTTGTGACACGTGGTTGGTAACGGTGATCAGCGCTCGGTGAAACTCCTCCTTTGATACGTTGGAACTCTTGTTCTGGTCGATGTTGTCAAGATCAACCCAACACATGACTTTGGATCCAATCGATTGACGAAAACTCATAAATAACTTTGGGTACAAGAAAACCCAATGTTACACTTAGAGATCACGATCGCCATGCCAGTGGATACAAGGGGGTCATTGCGCCTTGATATTGACCCTCAAAATGTGTAACCATAACCCCCAATTGAAAACAAATCTTTATTAATCCACCCAGGGTGTGTGTAAACCCCACAATGGACACCAATTACCTATGAACTGCTTGTGAGGACACACAGCTGGGTGTTTACTCGTGTTTTGGTGACTATTTTACACTGTCATTGACCACTAGCATGTGATCTTGACCCTAAATCGATTCAAGAACTTCACCAGTCACTTCAGCACCCCCAAAATCCCTAGAAACGACATTAAGGTCATTCAAATCTGAGCACAGGTTCCAGAGATCTGGCAATTTTCGATTTCGGGTGGCGGCCATTTTGGATTTTGCAAAAAATGGCAGAAGCATCAAAATATCAGGTTGCTTCCATCAAAATTCTGAAATAGAACGGTATCAAGGTCATCTGTGTCAAATTTCATGCTTTTGTCCAAGATGTGAAAATTGACGGCCCTTGTTGACATTAACGTCCCTCACTATAAAGTGCTCGTCGCCTTAGACCTACGCCATAGACCCAAGGTTTCGTCATCAAACCTTGGCTGGCTTTTTTAGATCTTCGAGTTCGCGACACAACTGGGGTATGAATGTCGAGTGTAACAGAGACGGAATGTTGTAGGAGATCGCCGACGCTATCGCAGTTATTGTCATCGTGTGAGGTTAGTACGACGTGAAGGTCAGCTTTGAAGATATCCAGGTCAATATGATGGTACTCACGCCCTCGCGACTTGTTGGTTGGTAGGCGTGATGTTATTGTGCGGTGATCCGAAAAGGTGTTAGGTAGGACGGCAGCGGGAGATGTCATGATGGTGTCTTCTTTCTTGGCGATAACGGCACCCAGCGCAATCGATTATATCGCTATTTCCTGAGCTATATAGTTAATTTCTATTTGAAAATGTTTGGAAAGGCTAGATACGAATTTGTAGTTAATACGAATGCCAATATTGCAGATCTACTTGAAAGAAAAGCACAACATATGCTCTGATTTTGTTAACATTTTCATTTGGTTATTGAACCAGTGTGTACAATGGTTCAAATGATTACTTACACCCATGGCACGTGACAATTGTTTTTATCTCGCAACAATTCCAGTTTATTTCCAAATAAAATACCATTAGTTTGTCAAACAACAAATGTAATATAGGCCTATTGCATACAAAGCCAAAACATTAACCATACATACTTAGTTTTCATAACTAACGTACTCAAACACAATAGGCTATAATCTATTAATTGCAGAGTTACATAGCTAGTGTTGGTATCAAAATGTTTGGACAAATAATATAGGTATTTGTAGTTAATGTAGATGTTAATATTGTTGACCAACTTGAACAAAAAACACAAAATAGGCTTAGATATGTTAGCATTTTAGTTACACACTTGGCGCATGACAATTTTTTTTTATCTCACAACAATCCCAGTTCATTTCCAAATAAAGCAACACTAGTTTGTCAAATAAATTTAATATCTTGCATATAACCAGAACATTAACATTACCGCCTTACTTTTCATCCATCCTAAACCGTTATCCTAAAAAACAATCAGTTCAATCAATATATATATATACTAATTACAGGGCTGAGTAGCTAAATTTGTTATCGTTATTAGGTGTAGTACATTACATATTCGTAGTAAGTATGCATGTAAATATTATATAGATAACTTAAAGTAAAGCACATATTATGCCACCAGATAGTAAATTTTAATTTGGTTTCGTGAGCGAAGGTGAGCAATATTGGTGAACAATATTTCACATCATTACTTACATTCGCGGCACACGAAAATGGTTTTATCATAAAATAATTCCTTTTCATTTCCAAATAAAATAATGTTAGATTGTCTGAAAAACAAGGTAATATACTGCATGCAAAACCAAAACGGTAACAGTACCCCCTTATTTTGCATAACCGCCAAACCTCGAACACATTCGGCTATAATTATAGATCTCCTAATTACAAGACTACATAGCTAACTTTGTTATCAACATGTTCATAATAATACGAAGAAGAAGAAGATGTGACACGTCGCTGAGTAGGCTTGGAAAAGTAAACCTGGAAAGCAATCTAGACACATGCACAGTGTTCTATTGGATAATTGTATATGTGAAGCGTATATTTCTGAAGCCAAATAGAAAAACTAGAGAATCTCGCTCGCAGAGCCTATCTACGTTATGAAAAATAAGGGGTAATGTTAGTGTTTTGCAAGCAAAATATTACCTTGTTTGTCAGACAATCTAGTGTTATTTTATTTGGAAATGAAGAGGGATTATTTTGAGATAAAAACAATTGTCATGTGCCATGAATGTAAGTAATGATTTGAATTATTGTACGCCTTCGGTCACGAACCCAAACTAAAACGTCAATGTCTGGTGGCATTGTGTGTATTCTACTTTCAAGTATGTACACTATTGACATGCATTCTTACCACAAATATGCAACGTAGTATATCTATCACCGTGGTATTAAAATTAGATACGTAGCCCTCAAATTGGTAAACATACAACCAATTGTGTTTGAGGAAGGCGGTTATGAAAAGTAAGGGGGTAGTGTTAGTATTTTGGTTGTGTATGCAATATATTACATTCTTTTCAATTTAGTGTTGTTTTATTTTGAAATGAACTGGGATTGTTGTGAGGTAAAAAAAGTAATGGTCATTCACCAGGTGTGTTGGTGCCAACATTAGCTATGACTGTACCTCTGTAATTAGTAGATATAATAGCTGATTGTGTTTTCGGAAGGTGGTTATGGAAACTTTTTTTGGACAAATTTTGGTATTTTATTGGGAAATAAACTGGGATTATTGTAAGAAAAAAATTGTCCTGCATTAGTGTTTTGGCTTTGTTTGCAATATATTACGTTCGTTGTCTACCAAACTAATGTAATTTTATTTGGAAATGAACTGTAATTGTTGCGAGATAAAAACAATTGTCATGTGCTACAGGTGTAAGTAATGATTTGAACTATCGTAACCTTCGTTCACTAAACCAAATGAAAATGTTAACACAATCAGAGCATATGTTGTGCTTTTCTTTCAAGTAAGTCTGCAATAGTTAACTTACCTTTCCAAACATTTTGAAATAAAAATTAGCTATGTAGCTCTGTAAATATTATATATATATATAGTCGATTGTGTTTTAAGACAGTGGTTATGAAAATTAAGAGGGTATGGTTAGTGTTTCGGTTTTGTATACAATATATGACATTGTTTATCAGGAAATCTAGTGTTGTTTTATTTGGAAATGAACTAGGATTGTTGGGAGATAAAACAAAACTGCCATGCACCAGATGTGTAAGTAACGATTTGAACTAATGCGCACCCTTCACGAAACCAAACTAAATTTGGTCTCTCTTTCAACTTTGTCTAGACTATAACATTGATTTGCGTATTAACTATAAATACGTATCTCACATTTTATTACCAAAATTAGCTATGCAGCCGTGTAATTGGTATATATATATATTGCTTTATATATATATATTGCCGACTATGTTCTTGGGCGGCGGTAATAAAAAATAAGAGTCGGTGCTTCAGTGCTTTGACAGTTGGAGCTGTGACAATGGCTTCGAGTAAGGTGTTACGTACATATTTATTTGCATGTTTAACCTGGAGGTTCGTACAAGTCCAGGTATATGTGTGCGTGCAAATAAATATATATATATATAATAACTACTATTCCCTTACACAGCGAACTTCTATTTCCGAACACGCGCATTTAAGAGCCGGAACTGCATTATTTAACAACTGTTATATCTTCGTCTTCGTCCACAACTAAATGTCTGCCATCACGTCTCTCAAAAATGTAGTATTATGTTATCCACCAAAGGCGCCACTAGCTGTATTTTGCCGACGCAACAATAAAGGGGGCGTGCATGGTCCACAGGAAGAGGTGAGCGATATTTGACACAGGTGGGCTTCTCTCTCTAGTTGGCATATCTCTAGTTGTTTCCAGCACTCGGCAACGTTCTATTAACTGACTAGTCTGTATATATATTGTGGTTACAGTGATCTTATGAGGTCTCATTCAACTAGTCAGCCTTTTTCAGAACATTATCGCCAAGCCGACCTTTCTATGCTGGCACTGAGGGTGGTCACTGCCAGGGTGCTTGTCGTCCTCAGTGGTTCTTTTACGTCCCAAATTGAGATTTAATTTGTATTCTACACACACCAGACACTGAGACAGTAGTTGCTGTCAAAGCCTTTATTGGATGTGCGGTGATGCTGTTAGTGACAACGACTTCTTTGCACCGTTAAAATGCCCTGGTAATCTTTTAGATAACTGGTCTACAGCTTTTGACAGTTTGTTCGATGGCTGGCCTGGGCCTGGACTGGACTGAGTCTGGACTACTCTCTACTCTTCTTTACAAGACTAGTCTACGGACTACGCTAGTCTAGCCTAAGGCGTCAGTCTACAGTTAGTTTTCGCATTGGTTGTCATGCTAGCGTTTTGTATGATTATAAGAAAACGTGACCTACAACAATTCTAAAACTTCTTACCTACTGTTAATGTTATTATCATCTCGTTGACATGCTAGTTGAGTTTGGTCAAAATTAGATATGACAATTTATTATGACTAACCTATGATATGTCTAGCTCTCGTAAACGGTAAAATGCCTGTATGTACGCGGAGGTGTCAACCCTGATTATCTGTTACCAGTGAGATTTCGATCAGATATCCTTGAGATAAGCAGAAAATCCTTACAAATTTAGCACAAAAACACGTAAAACAGTACAAAACAAGTAAACTGTAAAGTGAGTGTACACTGCATTGGTAAATTTATTGGGTGCCTGTGGGCAGTGTGGGGTGCATGCTCCAGATTGTACTGGTGGGATGCCCGCTTGGCCTCGTACAGCATCTGTGGCGTCACGTCAAAGCAAGCACTGCCACAGTTCATCTTGCATTGCATGAAAGTAGTAATCGTGTCAGTGTGCAAGCTCTTGCGCGCCTTGTTGTGGGTCTTGTGAACCATCGAGAATGCTCTCTCGGCATTTGCGTTGCTGTGTGGCAGACTGAGGAGGGCCTGCAACGGGCGTGCCAGGCAGGGAAAGCGCTGTTGATGTAGAGCCGTCTTCAACGCCATCACATCAGCCCAGATGGAGTCGAGACGACGTGCCTGACCCCCGACCTTCATGCTGACAACGTCATCCTCCATCAGCTGGAGATCCTCAAATTCATTTTTAGGGTCTCTGTGTCGACATCTGGAGCAAACTTTGCGGCTAGGCGTAATCTCAGTTGCCAAGCATCGTTTGATAATGCGCGTGGTCTTCGTCCGTTTGCTCTTAAAGGACTTCATGATCGCACTGTCCGGGCATAGTCGCGGCAACAGTTCAGGTGAAATGGTCAGAGACGGCTGCTGGGAGGTTGTGCTCCGCTACAAAATATGTGAATATCATCTCAGATTTTGTGGTCGAATCATGAGTGACCCCCTTTGCCTTGAAAAAAAGTAATCGGTGCACGTGATCGCACTGACTTCAGTTGCCTGGCATGCAATTTTGACTTGATATACCCACAAACATCATGTACGCCCAGTGCCATGAGCTTTACGTTGCGCAAACACACTGCGCACCAGGCGTGATGCTCGCCAAGCTTCGACTTGGTTATTATGCCATCGAATGCCTGGACCCATTCTGGCTGGAATACAGCCGCATGTTTTAAAATATGCCACCAGGAGCACCGCCACCAAAACTAGAAATCATCAAGCACGCGCTGGGGCGCCAAGGACGCTGCAGGAAATGAGGTGTAGTCCATGAGTCGCATTTAGCGTAATTGAAATGTTGGTGATGGATAGCGTGTAAGTTAATGAGGCGCATTATAACGAGGGTTAAAAACATTTAAAATAAAATTACAGAAATCCATGAGCATTGACTCTCATGACCGTGAGCCTGTATAAATTGCAAAAATCCGTAAGACTCACGGATAAACCGTGAGACTTCACACCTCTGTGTATGATACCCGTCAATATTTACGAATGGATGCAGCTAGTAGTCCAGCTAACGGATCAAATAGCCAAATTGCTGCCAAATATCCTTCCACATAATAAAATCAGCTGAAAATACACAATTTTACTGTCAACAGCTTCTACAATCACACCTGGAAATCTAATGGAACATTATCATACATATCTATCTACTGTCTAGATATTTTGTCTTCATGTCTCTAACAAGTATTGGACGTCATCTGCATTAGGATTGGTATTAGTGGTCACTTTAATGTCAAACATCCAGCAGGTACCTATTTTATGTCCCCACAACCTGCATCTTTCTGCAGAAACCATTCAATGATATCCTGATTTGTCTATAGTACACACTGACAGAGATCGTTTTGGAGTGTAGATTTCTTTAAAGGACCTTGGTGTTTTTTCCCATTGGTATCAGATTCATGATATCTAGTTTTTGCATCTGTCATCTCAGTGACATACCTTTGCTTGCTTACATTTTCAAAAATACTGAAAGATACTATGAAAGACAGTATTTGGGAACCAATACATAATACTGTCAGTGTGCCTGTAATAATATCTGTAGACTGTTAATTGCCAAAGTGTCAATTATATTTCTAAAGTTTGACCAATAATGTATTTGGTGCATTTGTCAAGAAATCTGTTTGAGCATCACTAGGTGTTTCAGTTCGAAAGGGATTGTGGGAGCCTGACTGACAATGGCGGCTAAGTCACCAGTGCATGGTGCCTGTGTCGATGGAGTGGGTCGGTTCTTCTCAGCTTCCATTGGCAGTGCTTTTGAAATACCAGAATGTGACAAGGTGAGTTATTGCTTTCTCGCAAGGTCACTGTCATTCATTCATTCATTCAGTGACATTATTATAGTCCATATAAATCTACTAGGCTCAAGATAACGATTTATTAGCAATTTAGCCAATGGCTAAAATTCTTATTTTATATTATTATTTCTACTATCTGCGTATTAGTCTTCTGTAAAGCGCTATGAATGTTATGGATATGGTATGTACTATATAAAGTATACATTATTATTATTACGTCTATTAAGTTTGGCTAAACAAAATGACAGACATTTTGCCAAGTTGATTGGGAAAAAAAATACACTTAGCAGAAGACTGTATTAAAAGAAAAATGTTGTTAGAGTGAGTTCGTGTAATTGGTGTTATTAAAATGGGCCCCTATTGCACATTTGAAGCTTAAAGCTACAGTGTTCACTCCATTTTGTATGTCTTTTGAAAGAAAAATTAAAAGCTGCTGGTTCCTTCCTCCTGGTGTCTATGCCAGATAAATTAAAAGATCTAATCCAGGAAAATGGAAGAAAGCTATTAATGACTCGCTCAGCAACTGATTTTGATCCACAGAATCCCTCACATGCACTGCATTAGCTGCTGTCAGAAAATTTGCACAGGCAATGCAGTAAGATAAGATGTTGTAGTTGTTTATTGTCCCCAGGCCCATGGGGAGTTCTCTGTATGATCGACATTCATAAACAACAGTGCTCTAAGTAAAGGCTTAATACAATAAACTATTTACATACAGAGGTAACAAATTCAATCACAGTGAGATAGTACCGGTACATCAAATATATTCATATATAATGCCATACAATTATTTAAATGAAATTAATATTCAACTATTCGTGATTCCAGTGAGACTAGAAGACACACATTACAATCAAACCCTTCTGCAAAGTTATGAGCAGTCAAACCCTACTCAACTACAAAGCTGAACTTCAAGCACATTTATTCAGAAGTCTCTGAATTTCAAGCATGTTTATTCGGAAGTCACTGAACTTCAAGCCCGCTTATTCAGAACTCTCTGAACTTCAAGCGTGATTACTCAGAAATCTATGAACTTCAAGCACACTTATTCAGAAGTCTCTGAACTTCAAGCACTCTTATTCAGAAGTCTCTGAACTCTTCAAGCATGCTTATTCAGAAGTCTCTGAACTTCAGTTCAAGCACGCTTGTTTAGAAGTCTATGAACCTCAAGCACACTTATTCAGCAGAATTTTCTTAACTTCAAGCACACTTATTCAGAAGTCTCTGAGTCATGGAAGCCGGCATTGTATTACTTGTATAGGACACATTGGGGTTATTAGTATGCATTTCCTGTGTTCCAATTGTTTCTCAATTGTCAGTGCTTTGATTCAGCTTGGCAGTTGTCGGAGTGTGACAGAGTTTGAGAAGCTCAACAGGGTGGGCGAAGGCACGTACGGCATTGTTTGTAAGTATTTAGTAAATACTGATCACACCACAGATGAGGTTCGTGGCTGTTCCTGCATGAACTTAGGGCAAAATACCCTGTTAAAGATAATAATGAAAGCAGCAAGTGCTTAGAAGTACCAGTGCGACCCTCTCAGTGAGTTGTCATTGGAACATCTTTGGAACTGCCTGCCGTGTATACACCCTGCACTTGGTTTTACTTTGTCAGATATAACAATAATTGTGTTTTTGCATATTAAAAAAAATATTCTAAACATTTTAGGGAATCAATTTAAATGAAATTGACATTATTTGGTATTTTGGTAGTTTGTAAATTTTCTTTTTTTAAGTTTTGTGGTTCATACTTTTAACACTAAAACATGATATTTCTTTAGATATGCCCGACACAATTTTTGTGTGCATACATGTTGATTCTCCCGGATTCGCCGGGAGTCCCCCGGAAAACTACCAAATCTCCCGATCTCCTGGACAGGAAAAGTAATCTCCCGGATTTCTATGCTAATGAAACAAACAAAAAATTCTGTGTGGCCTGATAAAGCCAGTGAGTTAATTACAATCGGTTTAGACGAGTACCACAAACCGCGCTTGCGGTCGCAGGTTCCCTATTATCGCCCACTGAACTTGCAGATCTTGAAGAACAAAGTGTAATCCATTTCAATCTATATTCAAATAATATCAGTCGATTCATCTACATTATACATGTTTAGTTTAATCCATGATTATTTGAAATTGTTACAATTGGAACACATTATAAATAAAAATATGTATTTCAAACACGTTTAGAACATTAAAATAATGCCTCCATCACCCAGATCATTGTGACAATCTTTAAAGAAAAATACAATGTTAAGCTACGGTCCTTCCTGTGACTATTACGTCAGTTGTATTTGTAAAAATAATGTGTAGTTACTGCCTATATGCAAGATTTTTGCACCATAATAACTATATTTAATGTATGAACACATGTCTAGAACATCAAATTAATAAACTTTTTATTCTTTCTACCATAGGAGCCCCAAACATTCTAGAATTTGTTTAACATAACACATTAACTTTATATTATGCAATACATATGCAATATTAATGTAATGCATTTGGAAATAAAGCTGATCTGTGATCATTTTCATAATGTGAAATACTCTGATTTATGCACACTTCTACAATACACTGAGACCCCCAAATTTATGCACAATTCACTAATAATTGTGATACCACAAGATACTCCAATCTGTGCATAAGTCTTACGCATTTGCATTTCTTAAACTTAATTGTTTTATTAAAACGTGGTTACCAACGTCTATGGAATATAAATATTTGTTGTTGTAATATTTTACTCAGATTTACGTACAAATGCCATATTTTCCGAGACCCTCCAATTGACGTATAAATACCCTATTTTCTGAAATCTTCTGGATTTTACATATAAATGCCCGTTTTTTTTTTAGACCCTCCAATTTACGTATAAATCTCCTGCATTGGTATTTCTGTAATGTAGGAAACTCACATGTAGTTGAATTATTATAGAAACTGTGGTGTATCTACATTTCTTTTATTTCTTCAGTTTTGTCAGATGTATACTGTAAAAACAACACCTTGTCAAGTTCATAAATTAAAACAATATTGTGAAGGCAAATATATTATCTGCATATCATTAGTGTAAGAAGTTGCTGTCTGGCTGGAAAAATTGAACATCAGTGCATGATATCTGTTTATCCCTATTGCTGTAAACGTCTCTGTTGATCTCACACAGACAGAGCACGTGACACTAAGACGGACGAAATAGTTGCCCTGAAGAAGATGAGAATGGAAAATGAGAAAGACGGTAGGTGGAGAAAAGACACTCAGATTGCATTACAGAACAGCTGTGTTTTCTCTTTTAGAATACAGACGTGTTCCAGTAAACTATAAACCTTTCATAGATATGTTCTTTTATATAACTATTTTTATTAAACTTATAAACCAGTGATACATGTTAAAACACATTTTAAAATTAAATTCTATATCTTCTTTTAAACAGTGCAATTGCTCTGAACGAATACTTCAGTTTTGTTAATGGTTAATAATTATTACTATTGTTCCACTTTTGTTTTAGTAAAATCTTACCTTGAACTCTCCCCATGGTTCTTACAATAGACTTACAATAAAAATGACACCATCCTATCTTGGCAGCAGCAACTCTACTGACTTCCTAAGAATGTTCTTGATGTTGCAGGAATACCCATCAGTGGTTTACGCGAAATTAACATCCTATTGAACCTGAGACATAAAAATATTGTCGAACTGAAAGAAGTGGTTGTCGGAACAAGTTTGGACAGGTAAAAGGGGGTGTTATTGTTAATATTTTGAATTATATCAATACTTATGCGATCTTGGTAGAAATATGGAATATGCAACATCTCATACTAAATCGTTTTGGAATTAAAATGTAAAGTTCTTATATAGCACAGTATCCAGTCCTCAGGACAGCTTAAAGAGCTTTACATTTTACTCCCTGGCAGACCTGTTCAATCGAACACCATCTTGACTTCTCTGAGAACCATCAAGCCAGGCTGCAATTGATGCACAAAGACTATTCGTTACAAATATCCACCAGTGTCTGTAGCCAGGTCTCATTCATACATTGAGTGAACTGGAGCAAAATATAGTGAACGAACTTGCAAGGTTTGACACCGCCGCACAGGATTCAAACCCGGGTTCTCTCGGTTGAGAGTCCGAAGTTCAAACCATTATGCCACTGCGTTACACCTCTGATTAGAGTTCAGCTAAGTGGTTCTTAACCTTTTTCAACTGAACCCAAATTCTTATTGGGGAACTTGCCCAGCTACCCATACATTCAAACAGTTAGTTTGTAATAAATTTCAAAAAACCTTGCCGAACATAAGGAATCACTAACTCTACTGTTCATTGGTCTACTGACCTAAAATGGACACCTGTTGCAAACGAAGCAAAAATGACGGACAGAGTTGGAAGGTTGTGCGAATGTTTGAAGGATACATTATGCTAATTTACTTCACACTGGTGATAATACAGAGGCAATGAACCTCACAGACTAGTAATTATATTTACAATATACAGTGTAATATGCTGCTTGCATATGCTGATCAAAACAACATTTTGTCGATGAAAGTTACTTAGAAGTCTTCGACTTGCATGGGGTAAATTGAAAACGACCCCGAGATTCTCCCAATATGTGTATGATGCATTTTGGCAAAGTCAAACAGAATAAGACTTTCCCACACCACATCCATGCAAGATGGTAAATGTGCGCCACATGTAGCGTGAATTTGCAGTGCTTTGTGATATCATATATCATGCAGCATTTCAGATTTATGCGATATTCTTAGTTATCTCACATGTTTCTGGTAAAAGCGACGCTGGACAATAAAGGAACGTGTGAAAAGTGGCTTTGCGACCCAAAACTGGGTAGCTAACCAACGGTTAAGGACCTCTGACCTATGCCAACTAATTCTTGACAAAAGCCCACTCACAACTGCTACGACAGAAATCTTTTGAGTGTCGTTATGTGTGCCATGTGTTTGTTGGGTTACGATGATGTTGTATTACCATTTTCGGCCTCAATTTACTTTGACCAATTGATGTCATCTCTGGTAAGTTTTCACCACACTTTGTTGCCTTTAATACAGCTGAGTGAACATAGATGCGGAGACCGCGAAATGTAGGCAAGATGGCGGAGTAAAGTAATAAAAAACCCAGCGTTTCAGGATCAAGAGAACGTCATGGTCCTCTTAATTATATTATGTATATGCATAATAAAATTGACATATTATTCTTGTTAGATTTAATTTGCAACAGTTTATATATGGCACACAAGTCTAATACCGCAAAGCAAAATAGACGCCGCCAGTACGCAAATATGATCTTTCATCTGGTGGCTGCTTATTTAAAAGCAAACAATAAATCGACCAATTACGACAACTCATGCATAGTTAGTTGGTTCCACTAATTGCAACTGCAACAACCATGGTCATTGTCTCGGGAAAACGTAGGGTTACTGTGGCATGCATGGTGCACTAATACAAAACCAAGAGACATTTTATCTCCATAAAGATGGCAATGCAACGCATTTAATAATATAACCGCTTCCTTGGATTTGTTTATGTTGGTATACATTTACATGCCATTGCACTTCAAGAACTATTCATCATACTCCATCCCATTATGTTAAAATACCAAATTAAACCATTTGACTTAGTTTATGATTCGTCATTTTGATACTAATACTCCTACACTCATTGCTGCTAAACTAGTCTAACCTGCACAACGATTGACCCACGCAGTTGGTAGCGCAGAGTGTTTGGCAATTTGAGATAGTAACGTGATAAAAACCTGACCGGATGCCCATGATTGCGTCCCTGTTGTAGGCATTCAATTATGCTATAAAGAAACTGCTTTACAGTTTAATAACCCTTCATATTGACGATTTGAAGCATTTAACATATTTTCTAACATAACCGTTCTTTGACTCCAAAATGGCACCTGTTTACTGGCATAAAAATTGGTAAATTACTATTGAAATTGATGTTAGCTGGGTGTATTTACCACACTTAATGTCAATTTAAATGCAAATGCATTTAAATTGCAATACTTAAAAGATGATTCGTTCAATTATATTATAAAGAAATTGTTTTACATATTGATACCACTTTGCACTACAAATTTGAAGCTTTTAACTTATTCGTTAATAACGTAACTGGGGCTTGACTTTCAGCATCTTCCTGGTAATGAATTATTGTCAACAAGACTTGGCAAGTCTCCTGGACAACATGCCGCAACCGTTCTCAGAGGCCCAGGTTAGTTGCTTCTGCTGTAAGCTCCAGTGTTCCTCTTACAGCTGGTAGAACCTCCTGACTTGTGGGGAGCGGTGGTCACGCGGTAGAGCGCTGGACTGGCAATCAAGGGGACGGTGGTTCAGTTCCACCTGCTGCCGTTTCAAAACTTGGGCAACTTTGTTCACGTCACATTGCCTGTGTCTTTTACAAGAGACACTAAAAGCCGTCGGTCCCTTCTATCTGGTGTCTATGCCAGGGGAAATATAATATTCCTTGCCAGGGATAACTGTATAACCTGTCGTGGACTCGCAGAGTGGTTGTCTCTATCACTAACCCTCTGGATCTTGCTCCCAGCAGCCGGAGTTGCTTCCCGGTTGGGCGTGTGAGAGACACCGAGCAGGCAGTGTAGGCAGTGGATCATTGAACCCACTGGGTCCTATGTACATTGTGACTTTTTGTGGTATTTACTTTTTGATACCACGTTGTAGAGGATAACATTGCACTTGTTCTCTTGTCACCAAGTATGTGATATTCCAAGTAGAAGTTACACAAAATGCCCTGTAAAGATGATACCTATAAACATGTGGGGGAAAAACTTTAGTTTTGGTCTACTACAAAACTTACCTTTTTCACTTATGAAGTTTCGTAAGAATACCATCGATATTTGTAAGTAGCATATGTCTTAGTAAATAAAAAAGTTTTAACAGAAGTACTCTTCTGAACCAGCATGGCTCTGGTATTGTGTTTATTATGAAATTATTATCAATGGTATTGGTACTCTTCTTTCAGGTCAAGTGCATTATGTTACAAGTATTCAGAGGGCTGAATTATCTGCACACAAATTTCATCATTCACAGGTAATTACACAAACATGCAATTTGTTTATTATTAATTAATGCTGTTTAGGGATTACTAGACCATCTTAAGATCTAATTATGGAGAGAATGATAATTTTGCAATAAAAAAAATCTGTATCCAGTACTATTACAATGCAAAAACTTATATAGGTGAATTTGATATTTTCCCTAATTTAAAATATGAGTCACCTCATGCCCATACCACCATGCTCTCATGTAGATATTATATTTTGGATCATTCTTTTATATTATCACGCAAACTGAAACCATCTTTCAAGCCTGCTGTCAATTATGTTAGAATGTAATAAATTATTATTAGTAGTTTGATTTAAAATTACAATTGCATGATGAAGGCAATGTAATGTGTTACTAATACATTTGAAGCTTGCTCTTTTTAGAGATTTGAAGGTGTCAAATTTGTTGATGACAGACAAAGGATATGTGAAAATAGGTGGGTTACTGAGTTGTTTTGAATGGTATGTTTGTGACACATTTTCGATACATGTTTTTAATAAACCCAATTATAGGTCATGTTTTCTCACGTAGACCTTTTTTGTAATATTAATAAATACTTTATTAGTTAAGAGGCATATTGAGACATGAAATATGTGCTATTAGCAATAATTCCATTATGATGTTACTCAAAAATAATTGTTTTAATACCTTCACAATAACACATCAAAATCTAGTTAGATGAGCACAGAAATGGACCATTTCATGTTTCTTTTTTCCTTAGGATCTTGTCCATTGAAACAGCTTACAAACTGAGTTAATGAAAGGTATCATTTCTTTGTAGCTGATTTTGGTCTGGCAAGGAAATTTGGTGTGCCCGTGAAGCCAATGACACCAAGGGTTGTCACTTTGTGGTAAGTTGACACCAAGGGTTGTTACTCTGTGGTAAGTGTCAAATGATGCTAAGGATTGTTAATTTGTGGTAAGTGTCCAATGACACTAAGGGTTGTCACTCTGGTAAGTGTCCAATGACACTAATCGGAATCGGAAGTGTTTATTCGACCCACATATCAAACAAAACGTTTTCGAAAAAGAAATATCTACAGCTCAATTATGAAATAATGTGTTGAAAAAAATAACATGTAATACATACATGTATTATTAGCTAAAATGTTTAACATAAAAATAGAACAATAATAAGTTAATGTACGGATTAACAAATTGATAATATCCTAACCATGGACTGTCCTGTTGCTGTAGATCAGCTAAAAGGGGTCAGGGAGACGGCCACTAAGACCGTTGTTGGTCGCTCTCGTAGCAGTCACCCCAAAATTGTATTTTTCAACAAGTTACGTTTGACTAACTTAAACACTTTCGAAAAACATCGATATCACCCACGTTGCTGTCCGAGGTAGCGGAGTCCAGCCGCACACATGGTTTTGGCTTAGGCACGTTTACAACAAAGGGAGTAGGTGTCAGTCGGCTACGACAGCCGTTCCTATAAATGGATGCCTCTGTTTAACACAGCTTCAATCACGTGCATTTTGCAAAAGTCGGTTAAACCAAATGCTTTCCGGACAAAATTATTGACAACAATCGACGAATCCGATTACACACACATTCATTTGTTTTATGTACTACTTTCTACTTACATCCTAGTCCGAGATCAACATTAACTTCTCCTCGATCTCTCATTTATACAGCACTTAAACACATGTCATGTGTCGAATGACACTAAGGGTTGTCACTATGTGGTAAGTGTCCAATGACACTAATGGTTGTCACTCTGTGGTAAATGTCCAATGACACTAAGAGTTGTCACTATGTGTAAGTGTCCAATGACACTAATGGTTGTCACTATGTGGTAAGTGTACAGTGACACTAAGGGTTGTCACTGTGTGGTAACTGCAATGACACTAATTGTTGTCACTTTGTGGTAAGGGTCCAATGACACTAATCATTGGCACTCTGTGGTAAGTGTCCAATGACACTAACCATTGGCACTCTGTGGTAAGTGTCCAACGACACTAACCATTGGCACTCTATGGTAGGTGTCCAATGACACTAATGGTTGTCACTTTGTGGTAAGCTTAATGGATAGGAGGCTCTATTGGAGTTATAATTGGATTAAAACTACAACTAAACTAGAGTGCATGTGTTTGTATGCAGTGATGAGATTGTGTTATTGTTCTGTTCAGGTACAGAGCTCCGGAGCTGTTGTTTGGTTCAAAGATACAAACAATAGCTATAGATATTTGGTAAGTGCAATTCATTGAAATGTTGAATATTTGACATATGACATTTATGACCTGCCACAGCAAACCATGTGTGAAGTTGAACAGGCCTTGTCTCATCAATGTTGTGATTTTGCCAGAAGTGCATTTCTTATAGTCTCCTCTTTCATTCAATATCAAATTAATTTTCCTTGACATATAATCCATTTTTTCTAAAAATGTTTCTTTTAAAAGTTTGCTCAGTTTTAGCAATAAGTCGACATTATATTTGTGGTGGACTGAATGAGTGTGAGGGAGTTTATAAATAGAGAAAAAGAACCACAGTCATCCAGGAGTCATGGCGGACATCAAAGAGCACCATGGATAACAAGGAACATTCAACGTATGTTGAAGAAGAGACAAAAACTCTTTATGCCCAAGCCAAGGAACACCGGAACTACAGAAACTTTCAGAGAGACTGCAAGCACAGCATTCGGCGAGCTGAATGGGAGCACATGAACAGCGTGATTGAGGAAGGCCTACACATGAATAACAGCAAACCCTTTTGGCAATATATCAAGAGTAAGCAGCAAGACAACATCGGTGTATCCCCACTTAAAGAGAAGGCAACCTTGTTTAGTGGCAGCAAATCCAAAGCCAGGATACTACTGAAGCACTTCCAGTCAGTATTCGCACCTGAAGATGGGTCACCACTACCACCCATGGATGACCACCCATGTCAGCCAATAGAAAACATCACCGTCACTGTGGCCAGTGTAGCCAAACTTCTTCTTCGAAGTGTGAACTCTCCAAAAGCCTGTGGCCCCGATGCCATACCCAATGCAGTCATAAAAAACTGTGCATATGTCATAGCTCCAGCCTTGACAGATATCTTTCAGAAGCCCCTGGACTAATTCTACCAATGGATTGGCTATCAGCAAACATTTCCAGTGTCTTCAAAAAAGGTGATAAACACCAAGCATCCAACTATAGACTTGTTTCGTTGACCTCCGTGTGCTGTAAGCTCCTCGAGCACATTGTATGCCGACATCTCCTGAACCACCTAGAAAAGAACCAGATCCATCAGAACCATCAGGGTTTTCATGCAAAACCCAGCTACTCACTACCTTAAATGATTTTCGTACTTCATACTACAAGGGCAAGCAAGTGGACGTTGCCATACTTAACTTCAGTAAAGCCTTTGATACTGTCCCACATAGGAAGCTGCTGTATATGCTTGAAAAGTACGGTATCAAGGGCACTACGATTCAACCCTAAAAATGTTACATACTCAGCATCAGAAACAAATCCAAGTATTTTTACTGTCTTGGCAACAGCATCCTCAAGCAAGTCCCCAATAACCCATACCTTGGTTCCAAATTTCAGATGACCTCAAGTGGCACAGTCACATCTCCAACATCACTAAGAAAGCAAGCTGTACACTAGGTTTCCTCCAGCAAAACCTTAAACACTGCCCCCAACTGACCCTTGTCAAAACAGTTCTAGAGTACGGTGCTGAAATCTGGGACACCTACTATAAGAATGACATTGACCGCCTAGAGCGGGCACAGAATAGAGCAGCACGCCTCATCACCCAAGATTTCCACTCCAGAAACTCTGGATGTGTCACCGCAATGCTGCACAAGCTAAATCTCCTTCGCCTACAAGAACGCAGAAGACAGCTCTGTCTGATCTTCATGTACGAGGTGGTTGAGGGGTTGGTACCAGCTATGCTTCTGGTTGCTTCCTTGAGCCAGAAAAACCAACAAGAGACAAATAAGTGCTAAAAAATACAAGGACCATGTGGCTGACAACATAGTAGATATGTCTGCTACCAACAACAGTAGACATTTACGGTGCCGAATGGTAGGACTGAACAATACACACTCTTATTTCGTGCAAACTGTGATTGACTAGAACCACCTGGAAGAAAGCACTGGGACGTCGGACTCGGTTACCACCACAGATTTGTGGCCGATCTGTGCCAGAACGGCCACAAATAAATATTGAGCGCACTCCCCATTCGGTTGCAATCAACCCAGTATCGGTATCTGCAATGTATAAATCAAAATCAAGAAGAAATGTAATGCTGAAGTTGCCATGTAACGTTGACTGCAGGGCATCCGGCTGTATCTTGGGTGAGCTGTTGGCCCATCATCCCCTGCTGCCTGGCCGGTCAGAGATACATCAGATCGACATGATTGTTGAGATGTTTGGCACACCAAATGACAAAATCTGGCCAGTAAGTATAGTTTTGTAATTATTTATGTCATATTTTTATTCTGACAATTGTTATATTATGTATATAGACTTAATTTTGACATGTTTGCTAATGGCTGCACAAAAGTGTGAGTTATCATTTCAGTATATTTAATGTCTGATTCACTGACTTTTGCCTATCAATCACTTCTGTTTGATTTCTTAGTTTTAATGTTTAAAGCAAGAAATAGTAGATGAATGTGAAAGAAATATATTAGTCAGTATAGTGGAACCATGAAACCAATGTGTAAAACATATAAAATGTCATCTAATCAGTATATTATTATTATCTAGTAAAATCCAAGACAAGCCCAAAATAGGAACACATTTAAAAAGTTTCAAATCTTCTATGGTGTAACATTTTAAAGAATGATTGATATTTAATGTAACAGAAGAACTTACATATGTAAGTTGCAGTTTTAATAGGTGTGTTCATGTTTAATAATGTTATTTCAACAGGGCTTTTCAAGTTTACCAAGCCTCGAAAACTACACCTTGAAGAAACAGCCGTAAGTATTATAGTGAAATTCATTTTGTGGGTCTCCCCGAAACGTTCTGCAATCACATTTGACCATAAAAGAATCTGATTCACCACTGGCAAACCAGTTGAGGAACTACCAGTACCTTTAATGATGGTGACTTTTGCTTATAGCAGTAGTAGTGGGCATCCTTCTGTCTTGTTAGACAATGGTTTGCCCCTTGATTGTCAATATTAATATGTGCATTGCCTGGAGTGGCTTAAAAGTCCCACTCTGGCATAGCAGGCTCTGCCGCACTTGTGGCAGATGTAGTCATTTGGCTGAGAAGAGAATGCAGGATTGATAGATCTCTGCTTTCAATGGTCACTCAGCTCGTGTCTTCCCTTCTCATGCCTGTTTTAATGGTTGACTTCCAATGAGTGCGATCATCAGCGGCTGTCCCCCAGTTGTTAGCGTTGTTTGCGTTGTTAGCGTTGATACCCGCCATCTTCATGTCCCATTTGGTGTCTTTGTACTGCAGATATGACTTGCATATCCCTGTTGATACAATGCTTGACGAATCTGATTTGTTGTACCTCGTTTGTTGGGCTCTGGAGGATGTTTGCACCGTACAACTGTTACTAGTATTGTCAGGATTGTGTGTTACAGGTACAACAATTTGCGTCACACTTTCCCCTGGTTGTCTGAAGCTGGACTCCGACTCCTCAATTCCATCTTTGTGTACCACCCAGAGAAAAGGTAAGCCTTGATATCTGTGTCTTCTTCCTACAGAGCTAATGGCAGTGGGGGGGGGGGGGGGGCTACCCGACATTAAGCTGAAGAAACCACTCTCATTTATAGACTAGGGGACTGTATAAGTAAAATCTTTGAGCTCATGAGTCCGGTTTTAAAATCGATTTTGCTCCTTAACAGTGATTTTGTATCGAAAACCGTCAACAAGAGGACGTGCCACCGGGACGTTTTCACTGGTGTTTCACAGAAATAGTGTCCTCTGTGATATGCAGCAGCTCTTTGTTTTTGTATTTTGAAAAACTCCATAACTTTAACAATGCAGTCTGTCCACTGATGGATTGATCGTATGAGTTCACTGGCTTATTGAAATGGTCCGCGGCTCACTCATTGTTGTTTACATGTATAATAATAACAAGAACAAAACTAGATCCACATGAACCTGAGGTGAGAGACACAATCATTCAGAAACGTTAAGAAAAAGAAGCCATAACTGGAGTGGGTGTCTGCTGAGGATTTAGGGTGGCAATAATTTCTGAAAACTATATTTTTGTGGAAGATAGGTATAATTATTTTACAAAGTGATGGGGAGTTTTTTACCATATTTTTTTAACAGCTACAGAGAAAAGGTGTTTGTCTAGGTTAGGCTCATGTTTATGAACAAGTTGTGAGGTACATTGAGTGTGTTAAGGAATTCCAGTTGGTCTGTGTAAACAACACACTAATAATACTAAACATTCTTTATTCTTGATAAACCATTATTATGTAGGTACATTTGATCTTCCTAAGGGTTGTGAGTTTAAAACAAATATACAGGTTAAAGTATATACTACTGGTAACAAAAAATATTTACATAAAACATTTGTACAATTATAATGCAGTATTGATATATTAAAAAACAAATTCAAATAAATGCCATTGTTAAATTAAAACTGCACAAAGAATATTTATAAAATATATAGCATCAATAAATAAACAAAAAAGGCCATGTTGAAATGTTCGTAGTATTGTGCATCATTGTTGTTTAGTCAAGTATCTTATTCAAATATGATGTTTTGAAAGCACTTAAATGACACAACACTGTGATGTTTGTTGTGTTGTTAGAGCCACGGCGGCTGACTGTCTAGAGAGTTCTTACTTCAAAGAGAAGCCACATCGTAAGTTGCCTGCCAGTCATTCTTTGCAAAGGTTACCATTTCATCGACTGTCGTGTGTAATGTGGTTATGTCAAAAAATGACGTATATATTCCCAGCAATCACTGATGTTGGTGACTAATTGGTGGCCATTTCTCTGTTCTGCATCAGTCTCCTTCGGCATCACAAAGTTGTCTTGTAAACTGGGTGCGTGCATTTATTTATGCTCTCTGAGTGAGAAAGATGCATAAAATAGCAAGGATGCCATATATTCCTATAACCTCTCCATTGTTCCTATACTGGAAATATGTCGCATTTCAACTTCACTGGTGCATAATCTGCGCACTTAGTCAATTACTTATTTGGTAGACATCCTACATGACCGATAAGTAAATGTATCCACTGAAATACATAAATACTCTAAATAGCTACCAGTTTTAATACATCACCAATTGGTAGGTCAAAGGTCAGTGGACCACGGAAATGAATGAACGCAGACAGAGGCACGTGGACTTTGTCACCTTGGGAGTGATAGACTTAAGGCCCGTTTACACGAACGACTAGTTGGCCAACTCGGTGTTGCCCATCTAATCCGACAACTAGTTGTTCTTATGAACAGCGGCTTAGGCACAAGTTGTCTAGTTGTTGGTGGAGTCATGCGGAGTCGTTCAGGTTGGAACGTGTGCCATTCCCACCAACTAGTCATTCGAAATCATCAAACATCATCACCATCTGGCCCAATCAGCGCATCAGACGGTGATGAAGTCGATAGGTCATCTATGGGTTGATATGCTGGTAAACATTTTGTCTGCCATTTTTCTTCCACTTTGATTTAAAAGTTGATCGAAATAATGATCATAATGAGTGTGTGTGACACATGCTCTACCGCGGCACAACCAAACCAGCTACGAGTAGCAGAAGACAGCGGTGTCTTTAGCACAACAAGGTAACAGGTATTTTACATTTTGTGTAAATTTATTTCGATATTTTTCTGTTGGGTCAAGTCCGGCCAACAAACCAAGGCGAGTCAACGACATAGTTTTATCTAATCTGTCTACTTCAAGTAAACTTTCAAATTTATAAACCTATTATTTCTGCCGCCAACTGAATGGCAAGGTGACGGTTTTAGTGGGACTAATTTCTACACAATCATCTGTTACGAAAACAATATCGCATTGTTCACACATGACAATCTGGCATGGTCAGGTCAAGCAGGGGTTGCTCTCACTTCGGCCATAAAGTGATCTAAATGTATGCTTTAGCATATCCCCAATAAAAAGTATGCTAATTAACTTCATGACAGATTAAAACTAATATTTAAAATGTGGTATTTTTAATGTGTAAGCCTAGGCTAAAATACATTGGTACACAGAATAACCAGAATGTCAAAACATTTTGTTTCAAAAACTCTGGGACTTTGGAAGTTGGGTGTATGTTTTCTTAAACCATCATTGACTCGTTGCACTAAACCATTATTTAGACAAATTTTTTTGTATTCATACATAACTGTCAATTAACTTATTAAAATGTTGCTTGTCTGAATATATATATTATATTTATCTGTTTTTGTGTATCTTTGTATGCCAACAATTGTGTACAGTCCAAAAATACACCAATATGTGCTGGCCTCCACTCTTGTTATTTCTTCTGCTGATATGGAAAAATATATATGATGTGAAATTATACAATTAATTAAATTAATCATACACACCGAGTGATAATATATAGGGCTCAGTACAGTTAGAACTGTCAATTTCCCTGGTATACAGCATCATAATGTATAAAACCTCAATACAACTGTCCAAACAAAACATGTAACCTGCCACAGCGAACCAGGTATTCAGTCACAACGGCCTATTCTGCACACCAGCCAAAGTAGCTCTCTTTCTATGTCCAGTTTACTTTCCTCTACAAATAATCCAAACTAATAACGTACACAATTTACAAACCCATAGATTAAAAAACAATGGAGTCAAACTGACATAATTTCTCAAAATTATAGCTTTTTACCAAATTACTGCTACACAATAAGTGATTTCCAGTTGTTTGTGTATACCAGTAGGATTGATTGATTGAAACAAATATACTTTATTATCTTATAAAGGAATATTATGTTGAAATGACATGATTACAATTTAACCCAACTGTAGGTATATGTGTATCATAAGGCAGCTGTCGTATGCATAATGCATTAATAAAATGTTTTCATTGAAGTGCCTAGTATACCAGGTGCGAGAAAACGCAGCATCATTGGGCAATGGAAATTACCCAAAGTTTTCACATAAAAGAAAATGCATCGTTATTGGTAAAATGGCTTGCTAACACGCATACACAAATAATATGTTTCTATGCACAAAATTATTTTGTAAACAACGAAGCCACGTAACTCGTTGACATGGAACTCTCATGTTAATTTGTTTTCTGTTTCTTTTACCCGAGAGCTCAAAATCGTAAGTAGTCGCAGTCAAGGTCGCAGTTGTTCGCTGTGTCGAGACATGTCATGCGTGTAAACACCACTGTGTTGTCGTATTAATTGGGCAACACCGAGTTGGCCAACTAATCCAATAAATAGTTGTTCGTGTAAACGGACCGTTACACTGCTCCAAACTTAGCGTATTAATGTAGAGATTCTTAGTTTGATAGGTAATACACATTCTAAGATAAAAGATCATATATAGGAGTATATGTTGTATTTTTGGCTGGGAAAAATATCATATGAACTCTCTCCCGCTTATCGGTACCTTTATTGTTACAGCTTGCGATCCAGAGTTGATGCCAACATTTCCGGAGCATCGCAATTTGAAGCGCCGATCAAATCAGCATGAAAGCAAGTACGTTGGTCACACATATACACTCCTAATTTAGAGAGTTATAGTTCATTTCCATAAGAAATCATAGAATGGGAAAATCTTTGTTTTATTTTGCAAAATCAATATGTTGTTAACACAGTGTGGTCAAAAGATAGGGTTAGATCGTTGTAATCATTATTTTCCATAAACCGTGATTTTCATTGGTGTTGTCTGAAATGTATCATTTAGATGTTGATATAATTCAAAATTTGGGATAGGTAACGTTAAAAATAATGGTGAACAAATGTCTCAGTATTAGGTTATATAATATAATTAATAGGTGTGATTATAATTTACAAATGTTGAAATAAATGTTTTCCTCAGACAGTCATGAACTGCCTAGGAAAAGATCCGTCAAGCCATCAAAAATGGATGCCGAAAACGTGGAATGTTTGATCTAGCAGATGTGCCACTGGAGTAATGTAAATCACATGTAACACTGTTATCAACATTGTTGTCAAGGCAAAGCATGAGACAGGTCACGTGCACCATTTTGATTGTGACTTACTGCATCTACCAATTGTTTGTAGGAAATTAAGAGCAGCCACAGGGATGTACACGTTGTATGATCGACATAACCGCAGTGTTTGATGTACTCAATAATGATCTGAGAAACATTACATGTTTTCAGGGGAAAGACCCAGACGACCAACTCATACCAGGATTTTGGAAGTGCATTTTCAACGCAGTTACCATTTGTAAGTAAATTGCTTAAATAGTGATATACAGCACAGTTCATTCGTGCAGTTTTGTGCTCATTTGTGTAGTTCTTATGTGGCATTTGACCTCTCGGCAGAATGATTGAGCAGTGTCACGGAAATCTTTTATTATTAATTGAATTATTTTTGTTTTATTACTAGTTTCGACAGAGAAGTCACCATCCAGTGATTTTATCCTTGCACAGGCACATGCTAAATGGGAATCCACTTCGTCTTATGCTCTGTTCAACATGCGTGATGCAGGTTGACATTTAATACATACCCAGTTTCTCCATAATGATTGATCGGCTGCCATCTTAGGATTCATATTGTAGATCTCGTCAGAGCAAGATGTGAGCCGTGCCACTGGGGTGCCATGTCAGCTGGCTACGTTTATTTCATTGCTGGCTTTCCTGAAGTCACTGTACACTTTTCTAACAGTACCTGAAGTGTAGGCTTGTGTTATAATGCAGTATTTTCACAACAATGATTGACCACAAACATACCATATCATGCAGATTTTCTATATACAATGAGGTTTTGTGAATAATACAGCCATATTCTGTTTTAATACACATTTGCTGTGATAAAGTACATCGTGTGTTTATAAGCACAAAATGTAATTGCAAACTTGTACCGATCGAAGAGAAAATACTCTAGATACTATACTATTGATGCTATAGGCAGAATCCCACCAAATCTTACCTGATTTGGTTTGATCTCGTTATATTTCATAACCAATAAATATACGCAAGTTCAAGTTAACAATACGGATTTCAAAAGTTATATGTCTAACCGGCATTCCCCCGGCATTGTTAGGCCAAGACATCCGAGTTGAATGCTCTGTGTTACTACAATCCAACGCGGCCAAGTCGTGGCTGTATTTGACAACAACCGCCAGTGAAATGTTTCATTCTGTGTTGTAGGCAAAAAAGAAGAAACCGTGAAAACAACAAGAGAAACAGTTGATGTGACTTCAAGACAAAACACGGGTAGAAAGACCAGGTGGATATTCAACTCTGACGTTTTAGATGCATCTGGAGAACGGTGGAGATGGGGCAGTTGAAGGAATAGATGAGATGTCTGAATGCACAGTTGTCGACATTGGAATGTGTAGCTGAAGATATTGGAAGCTCCAGCAGGAACTGTCGTCAGAATGTACATACAAGTACGCATCAACATAGATGTGTCGATGATGGTTCCCATGGGCGCCACATCTCAACGTGTGATCCAGGATCTGACGAGAAATGTGATCGTCACATTTACATTAAATACTCTCACGGTCTGGTGATTCAGCCGGCAGTAGTATGCGCAGTATGTTGGCTAACGTTGCGACAAGTGTTCGCATAGGATGAAGATGCAGCGAACAGCAGCATTCTATGATGGCTGGTTTATAACAAATATTCTGTTGTCTGTCACCATCTCTGGTACGTGCGCCTATCTCTAATAAGTCGGCAATGTGTCAAGCGCTTGGTATAATCAAAGACAATACATACTAATAAGACGTTTCATTTTGTATTGTTTCAATGGTAATTACCAAAAAGTGCTGCCACCTGGTGGTTGGTATGATAAACTTTTAAGTTATAAACAACATGGCTTATTTTTATGCATTGTTAACAAATCTTTAGGAATTACAAGAACATGTAAAAGCATTGCAATGCAGACAAATGCCATTAAATTAACTAGATATAGTCAACACACAGAACGCATTTACATATGTATTAGGTTTAACATTTTGCAGTTGCGTTTTCCATGTGTACATGCATTATTTGCATTCGAAGTCATCGGAAATCCTGATTTTCATGAACAGCCGCACAACTGACACCATCTTCTGTTGACAGACCTTTTAGTCACACTGTATAATTCCCACACAACAAGATTTTGCATACAAAACCAGTCTCATTAAAACCTTTTTTATATGGACTATGAGAGGAAAATTAGTAACAAATACAGTTTCTAACTGTCAGATGAGTGAAGCACATGCCTGTGATGGACAGATAAGTGTGCCTGTTGTTCAGTAAGCTTTTGCCTTTAAAAGTGCAGTCGATGTGTCATTTTCTGGCAAGCTAACTGCAGTCATTTTTGATTGGCATCGTGGACAAAATGTAAACCTTTGTAACATGTCCAGCCATGTAACTGACAACATTCTTTGTTGCAACATTCAATGCTTTGACGTCATCTGTACTGTCAGATGTGATCGGCTCTACATGCATAGACTCATTCATTGGATTCGATGTGGTTATGTCTGAGAAAGAGGAGAGATCTAACATGATCTTGTTTGTCAACAACAATCTGTCAAAACGCAGCCAGGAATTGCTGTGGATCAGGATTGTCTCCATGCCCCCGTCATCTTTGAATAACAGGAAACATGTTCTCCAAGCAGTCTTGGTTAAGTCTGTTAGTCAGCAAAAACTGAAAATCATGATTTGTTTTCAAATCTGCCCAAAAAGAAAGCAGACTTTTGATGGAAATTTTCCACCCAGTCAAACATGGCAATTTTATGCTATTTGCCAACTGTATTGTATCTAAGAATTTCAGAGCATTCTCGATGACGTGCACATGGCGGAATTTCTGACTGTTTTTCAGTGAATTACTGTTGAAAGCATTAAATATTTTATCGAACATTTCAGTGAAACTAACCGTATGTTTTTTTTCATCTAAGTGACCCAAAACAGAGAGTGTAGATACGCCTGCAGCAACGGAGTGGCGGAGCAGCAAGATGTACACGCATTGCAGAGAAAGGTGGTAAGGTGATGTGTTTGTCTTGCAGTTTAGGAGCCATACGAATAAGATTTGCTTTATCAAACTCGTAAAAATGTGTGAAATATTGCCATTCAACTGATTGCTTGTTCACAGTGAAGCCATGTTTCACAAAATTGTTGCACACATTTTTCATCAAATGTGATGGGTCATAGATGAGATATATGTCATGATGGTGAACCATGATGTGTGTGTATTATCAATGCTTATTTTATCAATTGTCTCCAGGAATTGGTGATTATTTGAACCTTGATCACAGATTAACACATTTACAGAGGCTAATCTTTGTCAATTTGCCAATGTATGCATGTGTCAGTGACTGCAACATCTTTCCTGTGGCTGGGCCGGAACTCAGGAAATATACCACTGGTTGCTTCCACTTGGATGACAGACCCCAAACCACGAAGGCAAGTGTGCGTGTAGCCATGTATTTGCATCGGCCCATGTCACCAAAGTGTTCACAACCTTGAGTGATATCAAGTTGAGAATTATACACCAAAGCAGATTTAAGTGACAGTTCATCAAACATCAGGGCACATTGACGGGCACGCAGAGGCATACTGACAACTTTTAGCTTCATTAGACACCTGAACACTGAAGCCAGGAATCAGGTTAGACTTTCATAGCGATCTCAGAAGGATTGACTTTGACGGTACCGGTAAGCACAATAATTTGCCAATTAGCCGATATGCTTTACGACTAAGATAAAAGATAGACAAAACGAACATGTTGTCTTTGATTGCCCATCGGTGACCTTGCTTCTTTCGTTGATACATCCTGATATGAGTCTCAATAAATGAAATTGTGTTGCTGGGGAGATATAGAGACAATTGTGATGTTATACATTTAATATTAATGTCTCTCTTCTTCACTTGCTTGCAAGGTTTCTTTTGCTCTTTCAAACGGCAGACCTACGTTCTCAGTTGAGCAACTTCCTTCTGCAGTTTCTGCTTTCTAGGGATGTTTAGCACAGATGAGGGCCCAGGCAATGATTGTTACAACCAGTAATGTAATAATCGACCAATACTATAATAATCGACCAGTAATGCAATAACAACCAATAATGTAATAATCGACCAGTAATGTAATAACAACGACCAGTAATGTAATAATCGACCAGTAATGTAATAACCAATAATGCAATAATCGACCAGTAATATAATAACAATGACCATTAATGTAATAATGAACCAGTAATGTAATAACAATGACCAGTAATGTAATAACAACGACCAGTAATGTAATAATCAACCAGTAATGTAATACAAATGATGACGATGATGGAGATTATGATGATGATGTTAGTAACGATGACGAAGATGGTGTTAATGAGGATGATAAATGATGATGAGGAAGATGAAGACAATTAAGGGGTCATCTTAATGATGATGATGATTCTACTGATGATTTTAATGACGGTGATGATGATGGTTATGATGATGATTATGATGACGGTGTTGTTGATAATGATTATGTTAGTACTGATGAGGAAGACGGTGATTATGAGGATTATAAATGTTTATGATGATACAGAGGAGGAAGATGAAGGCGCCATCTTAGTGATGAAGATGGTGGTGATTATGACTAAGATGACGACGACGATGATGATGATGACAATAATTATTACGATGATCATGACGACAACAATGACATCCTAAACCTTATCCTCCTTATCATCGTCATCCTCATGTTCACCCTTATAACCGCTAGCCAGTCTACGTTCACGGAACGAGTCAGGCACTTGTTTTCTGGAAGAACACATGGAACACCGTTCACATAATCTTCCAGGTAACGCAGTCGCTACAGGTCAGCCAACAATAGGACCGGATCAGACAGTGTGGCTAGGAAGAAGGGTGGTCATTAAAAAGGGTCACGTCAACAAATGAAAGGAGTAATCTACACTAAATTATGGGATTATCTTAATACAATTAAGGAACATTAAAGCATACCCCCCGGGTATTTACAATTGACATACCTGATCATTATTTGATTAAATTAAGAGGTCATCTCAAGCAACTTAGGAGAATTCTTAAAATGCATGTTAATACTATGATTATTAGAAATTTAAAGGTAATCTCAAAATCATAAAATACAGATCAGCTGAAACAATCTCTTAATCAATTAAAGGTTCATCTAAATGATAACGGGAACCAAAAGTCTTAAAATATGACTGAGATTAAGGGATTATAGCAAACACAATTTAAAGAATAATTTTAAAAGGAGTCATTAAGATGTACAAGTGGTCTTTTCAAAATAAAGTTAATTAAATTAAGGGTCTATCTCATAAGAAAATGGATCTCTCAAAATGCAAAGAATCGTTACAAGATGCGTAAGAAGTCATTAACAAATTAACGACCTGATTTTCTCAGCGAACAGAGGGACCTTCTAAAAAAAAATTAGAGGTTTTTAACAAAGTGAAGAAATCATATTAAAAAGTGTAACTATTACAAATAAACCAGCTTATAATCACAATAAATTAAAGGATCATTTAGTAAAATAATGCTCTTCTCAAACTAGGTAAAGGATAATTAAAAAAAGCAGGGATAAAAAAAAACTTGGAAAATAAACAGTAGAGCACCCAGCAAAGTTAAGTTGACATCAAAAACATGTGTACTCAAGGCAATGCCAATATATTGCAATAGTTTTGAATTGGCTTCAATCAAATGCTAGTATCAAAGTATGCATCTTTTTATTACATAGGTTAGAGCCTGAACATACTCAGTGGGCATAGATTATGTATATGCCCTATACTGCCACTGGCTACTAACTAAACTACCTAATAATATCTAATACCCAATAAATAGCAGGAAGTGTGACGTCTTATTAATATATATTGTCTTTGGTATAATGTCTGGCAAGGCATGATGTTCACTATTATAATGTTATACACGCGTATAACAAATGGTGTATTCTTTCTAAGACATTCACAGACACGTAACACGCCAGTTCCCTTATTAATTTTTTTATGATCCACGTAACCTATTTCGATAATATGGTATTACGTAATTTCATTAGCCACTCGCGACGTTTGAAGTGTTATGAAATAGGATATCTCCCTTGAGCAATTCGCAATCGCACAGATGACACAGATGACACAGAGCAGTTGTAAAAACGATGTTCCTTCGCGCACGACAAGCGTGTTTAAAAAAATGGTGCTTCCTGGAAGATATTATTAATTCTGCGCATTGACGCAAAAGATGACGCCAAGCCACCAATTGACAAGAGATGGCAGACGTGATGTTTTTACCAGAAAACGAACGAATTTTTTTACATCGGGAGACGAATGTATTATTTTTAAATGCCGTCTCGTTGCGTGACAACCTGTATAACTTGTTTTTATACTCTTTATTTTATGTGAATCGTTTATATTAAAACATCCATTCCCTATTCAGTGACGCAATTGCATCATTAGTCGTTTTCAAGAGAACGCCTACGTCAGTACGTGTTATATGACGATTGCTTCGGTCCTACTTGCGAGCAAAGCGTCTGTTTGCCAGCTCGTCACGGAAGGGCAACAGACATAACTGCGCGAGGGAGACGCATGACAACTAGTTATAGATGTTGTTTTGATTTGGCGACCATTGTGTTGTGACGATGTTAGCCGGGCGCTTTTGTTCGCCGGCTCCAAATTGCCTTTGGCGGCCTGCGCGTCTGACGGTATCGATCAGCGCAGTTCACAGACGTGGGCCCGTCGGTCGCGTGAACAGCAGTCGCTCGGGGAAACTTCTTGCTCACTGCAGCCAATGTCTTGGCGACAGTCGCACGGACTCTGGCTGCCGGGCGTGTGTACGCCAATGTGCCGGGCGCGTTGAGAACTCGTGACGTATTGGTGAGCGGAAAGTTTTCTCTACTCCATGTCAGTCGTCGCCGTTTGTATAGCCCAGGTTAAACGTGGGATTAGTTTCTTGTTGACCATCGCACCTGCGTCTCATTACTTTTACACTTAATACACGCAAGCACATGCGTGCATTTGTTTTGGCTGCGAGTGTGTGTGTGTGTGTGACCTTGAGTATGGGTGTGCGTGCGTGCGTGTGTGTGTATGTAAGTGCGTGCGCACTTGCACGTACAAACACACGTTGTGTAGTCCAAACTATAGGGGTAAACCGGTCAGATCGAGTAAGTTTGTATATACTATATACGTTTCAATGGCCGAATGCATGTTTGAGATACCGATGTATTTCTATAAACCGGGTGTAGGGGGAACAGTGAGTAGTATAAACCATAAACCAACAGACCAGGGCGGTATAACTTATTTTAGCTCACCTTATCTCGTCTACTTCACCTTAAGAACATTACGTTTTAACCCATGTTATCAATACAACCTTACCATTAAGGTCACCCTCGGAACTAGGCCAACATGATCTGAATAGCGAGCTGACTAATAACGGGACTAATTTCCGAAATGTTACAGAAATAAAGTGGGACCACCCTAGGATGACCGTAATTGCGAGGTTGCTGCATTATCGAGGGGTAATAAAGTAAAAGTTCGACAGTATACATGTGGGAATATTTATTGTCGTGAAGTGTTTTATATCGAAATTCGCCATTGGGTTCGAGCAGTGTCCTGCCAAATGTTATATGACTCGGCCCATTCGTTATCTTTCACTCCCGCGTGAGTTGATGGCATCGTTGGCATGACAACGTTGATTGGGTGTAATTATGGTCAGCCATTTTAGATAGGCTGTTGAACTTAATGGCCAAGTAGGAATAGTGGCGTGTCCCTGCAATTGCTTTTTCGTTCATTGAACGTATTTCCAATATGTGGTATGAATGCGGCTGTATCGCATTTAATACGGTTTTAGTCACATTAAACACTTGTGATTAACTAATTTTTTTCGTGTGTTAAACACAAGTATAGAATCGAAAGAAAACAATTTTTGATGGAGGAGAAGGCAGGTTACCGACCGAACCAATCAAGTTTGATTTTATGTATGTCTATGTTGTAGTCATATCACGGCGAAACGCGATCATCATCCTATATACCGATTTACCATCCTCGCGCGCTGCTGCTGATTATGTCAGTGCTTGCCAGCAGTACCCCCTGGCTGATAGCTTTGCGAAACTCTGAATTTAAGCTCAGCCTATGAAATCGCTCACTAGATTAGTGATTGGCGGCAGATCAGGTGGTCATAATAAAACTAATTTCAACCAACCGTGGCTCGTGTTACATGCAATGTTTAGGAAGTAGAAGCAATTATTCGAATACACAATACCGCTCAGCTGCTCGTGCTATTGGGCGAACGGGTCATTATATATTGGGATTCCGGAAAGTCGTTTATCCGTCTTCAAATTGGGGCAGGTATTTGCGCTGTTCTCACGGGTGAAGCAGTCGCGACTGGCGAAGTCAATTACTAGTTTGACTCAGCTAACTTCCGCACTTCGCGTAGGGGATCAGCCAGTGCTAGTTTTGCATGGGAAACAGCCCTGGCTTGCGAGGATGCGATTTAACAATGCAAAGCAAAATTACAATAAAACAAAATGTGGATTTCAACTCAATAAATGTGGCGTGAATGTTCTTTAAGTCGAATCATAAATACGAATTTATATTGTTTGGTCCTAACGTAGAGTTAGCTCCTTTTTTTGTCACATCTTAGCAGCGTCATGAAACCGGACCCTGGGATCGTTTAACCCGGTATAAATGTGTTGCGTCTGCACTAAGAATCTCGATGGATCCAGGCTTGTTGCACCGTGAGTGGATGTAAACTAGTGTAAAGAAATGTGCCAAGGAATTGAGTCGATGCGTTGCCCATCCGGAGAATCCTCAGTCTTGTCTGTATCAATCGGTACCGCTCCCTGGTGACTCCTGCAAGAAGCAGCCAGTGTTAAGGCGGGCAGAGATGGCGAATATCAACAGACACCAACGCCAGTCTAGATTTAACACAATTATTTTCCGCTAGGCGACACCAACTTTTTATACCTAGTCGTTTTCTTGATTGCATCGAGCAAAAACGTTTCTAGTTCGCGCAAACACTACATTGGAACTATCCAGCTTACTTATTCGGAATCGTTCGTGATTACATTGTCCTGCAATACGACAAAACATGTTTTTTTTGCACTCTACGTTGTCGGTACATATATAAATCATGTTAATATAGAGACTATTTGAGTTTCTATTCGTTGCCGAGTTGAAGTTAACAAGATCGCCAACCAGAGCAGCTAGCCCGAATGGCACTTGGGTAAAGACGCGTGACAACATGGGGTTATATACCAAGTGGGATTTTGATGTAATGAATACCTTGCATACACGATGCACAAAGTCACTTGCATATGTACCATTGGAAACGATGTTAACTTTTTAATTGATTCTCGTAAATTTATATCTTGAAAAATCTTAAAATCAACCGTGTCAGGTCTTTTAACAACCTGCTGGGAAAGATCATTAAATGTCTCAAGAGACAATCAATCATGCAAGATGCTCTCCATCAAATGACGTCGATAGCATGTCTTTGTTTGCAAGGGATCCTTCATTCACCAAGAACACATGTCGTCATCATAACATATACCAAGAAGAAGAATAGTGTTTTATTTGACCCAGATAGATGTACATCAAAGTATAAAAGAAAAATAACAAGTCACAATTTTTATGTGTAGAAAATAAGTGTACACAACAGGTACGCGTTATCGGGTCCGGAGAGTCCTCTAAGATTGATGTTCATAATCGTTATCTAGGAGCCACCTTTCAATAACAAATTGTTGGTCAAACAAATTACATACTTCTAGTGAGAAAAAAAAAACATTATTGAAAACTAAATATACGAAATGTTGTCTGCAAATATTCATGTCAAGTGTGTACGAGTGCATGTGCGTTTATGTGTATGCGTGCAATATGTGCTTTCATGAATATATGCATTGTAACCGACTGTCGGTTATTATTTAGTGTACATATGTAACAGTTTGAGATTGTGCATGTATCTTGATATGTTTGTAGAAAATGTAGTTTAACATAGTTTGTAAATCCATATAAACTATGTGTTGTAAGCTTTTGTTTGATTATATCTGGGATGCTATTTAATAAATGAGGCCAACCAATATTCGAGGGAGTGCCAAATCGGTAAGAGATTCAGTCACAAAATCACCCACATTAAATTTCTGTCGTCTGCTCTGAACTCTCAAGTAAGACATCGATCAGTGCTCTGAGTTGACGTGTGCTAGACCGCACAGACAATACACACTTACTGCTTTCTCCGACACATGGAAGTTTTATGTCGATCCCCCCCCCCCCCCCCCCCGGAAGTCGTGTGGTTGACCACAATCCACCTCGTGGGTGGGTGTCCGTCTACCTGTCATCGAGCTCACTGCCATTTTCCCATCATTATGTAGCACTACGCGTCCAGGTGTCGGAACCACGCGCTGGCAGCATTGATTGCAGAGAAATTGAAAAAGCAACAAGTAGCAGACAACGACGCCGCGCTGTCAAACAGGCGACGAAGAAGGCATTTAACGCGAGCAGGAAGGACATGCGGCCGCAGTCTTTCCTGGAGTGACACAGCCAAGTTTGTTGGCACGCCAGCAGGAATTGAACGTATGAATTCTGATTGTCTAAAACATTTTGGCGATAAACGAAGAGGTTTGCACGTCACGCTTCTAATGATCATCATTATTACCAACAAAGGCATCGAGGAAATCCAATGAAATGTTACGCTCATCAAGCGTAGCTGTCCGTTCATATCTCTCTTGGTGGGGTGAAGTCCTATATGAAATAGGTCTATCAATGATTTCTCCATATAGGCCTAACTATAAGTTGACTGAAACATCTTTCTGTATTAAAGGGAAACAAAAGATTTCTTTGTGTTAATGCGAGGTCATCTCACTCATTTGTTTTGTTAACCGTAATCAGCCATGTGTGGTAATTATTAGCAGGAAGTTCGCTGGATCAGTGGTATTGAATTTGGGAACCACGCCACCTCGCCGAATATCGAACATCAAAGGGCCTTGTGGTTAACCCAGCCAGCCTCCGCAATATTGAAGCTGGAGCGTATTTACAATAATATTTTGTTTATAATTTCAGTTCAACGTTTCACGGGAGAAATCTTCAAAATGCGGACACTGTTTCGTGTGTAATTTAACTCAATTTGGCGGACAGCATTCCTTCAACATATTTACTCTATATTAAGTTTGTTTAATGACGAACAGACAGCGAGCTAACTAAGACAGCGGCCTCTGCCAGCCGCGCGCCGTAATTAGGACATCGCCGTGTTTTTTTCTCTATTTTGTAGTTTAATTGTCTGCGCAACGGAAACGCCGTCTTCCGTTTGGCATAGCAAGCTGTACGTGCAGACAGAAGGCCTAGCTTGTTCTTGTCGCTCAAGGTCGCTGCACACAGACACAGGACGCAATCGTCGCCAAGTACAAATCAATATTTCCGTTCTCTGATTGTTGTGCTTACGTAGTCAATGTGATGGCCTTTAATCACGACGTAGTCTCGTAAAGCGATAGGTCGTTATCAGCTGAGATTCATACCGGAGTCAGGTGTGGGCACACAGAGGCATCTAGACCGCAGCCAAGCTTTTTCAAAGGATGCATGGTTTTCGTGAATTTCATAGGAGCCAAGGTGTTAACCAAACTGCGTAGAAGTTTTACCAGAGAGACTTACACCTACAGTGGCGCTCACAAAAATATCCAATGGCACCCACACTTAAGGCTCATCAAAAATCACTAAATCACCCCAAGAGGGCACATTTAATGCGCCCTCTTGGCGTGTTCATTTCAGAAAGGGGGTTCGGAAAAAGGGGCTCTTACGCTGAACGCCCTCCCCCATGTGCACGCATTGTTCGGTCCTACCTAAAATGATGGCCGAAAGTTTACCCGAGCATGGCGAGCAAGGGGTAGGCAAACTACTAACTTGTGGCACGTCCGTCACAAGCGCTTGTTATTGCCACCGGATGCACTGTTGGCTCGTGACACCGGAACATTGGCGGGCAACCTGTACCCTTGGCCTCTGTGGCGATACTGCTGTCACACGGCAGTGTGTGGTTGGCCCAGAAATCGACTATCTAGTGTGTCATATTTATCTGTGACGACATCCCCCGTACAGCTGGCGCACGGCCGGCCAAAGACATCAATCATCATAGCGTGGCGTATTGTAGAATCAAAATAACACCACCGCGCGATAACGCAGAATGTGCCGTCAGTCCAGAGTTTAGTTCTGTAATCAAAGTGAACGACACTTATCGTCACGCTGTGTTTGTAGTCAGAGAGTTACGCGGGAACATTTGGGAAACTGGTGCGTGGGACAACGCTATCTAGAGGAAGCAGGTATGTACGTGTACTAACGGTGTATGTTGGGAACATTGCGTTGGGCACCGTAAATTTCACTGACGTATAGTAGAAAGGCCGATGATAATAATTATGTGATTTTTGTAATTCAACCCCAAAGTACATCCACCATGTTGTGCTCTAAGGGTTCCTTCGCTAAGACACAATTTTACAGCTCGAAATGACCATTGGCGAGTAAATCAAGCGACGAATTTTACTTTATATTAGGTTTTAAGATTCGACAAAGTAGACCATCTACATTTAAACATTAACAACACTAATTATTGGTCCATCATTATACCTCATATATTATGCTGTTAAATGTTGTGCTAATAACCTTTTTAATTAGTTGCGCGGTGGCGCAGTGTTTGAGCATCGGATTCTCGATGGAGAGAACCCGGGTTCGAATATTGTGTTGCCGCTTCGAACTTTGGACAAGTTCGTCCACTCTACGTTACCCCAGTTCACTTAATTGTATGAATAAGTACCTGACTATTACAGTGGTGGATATGTGTACGAATAATGTTCGCGCATTACTTGCAAAGTAGTTGAATGCTTCCGAGAGACGTCGAGATGGTGTTCGATTGAACTCACTCAACAGGTCTGCCGAGAATGGCAGTTGGAGGAGTGCTGGTGATATTCGGAGCAGCTGATAGCAGTTAGGCCGAATAGAATGATAAACGCAAATATTATTCTAAAAGTCCTTATCATCCCCACGATATCGGCAGCAACACACCATCAGCTAGATTAGATTATACAAATGTGAGAATGTACGACGTGGTCTGTTTGCATAAATGTACGTGCATAAGTGGAATACACACACACAACATCGTAGTACTGGAAAGCATGCGAACGTATTCCGTTTAAATATGTTTTACCTTGTAACGGTATACAAGACGGTAGTCCGGCCTACGCTAGAATATGCCTGCCCTGCATGGTCTACCTCGCTCACTCTGGGACTGCAAAGTGAGTTGGGGCGAGTGCAAAGACGTGCTATGAACATTATATACCCGGACACGCCCTATATCAAAGCACTTGCGTTTGCGCAGCTGGTTACTCGGAATGAGGGACGAAAAACAAATAGAACTTAAAACTCCTATATTAACTGGTGTCTCTTTAATCAAAAGCTGTGTATAACACTAACGTTATGAATGTACATATGTCTATGTGACTACCTTTGTACGTGCTGTTTTATATAACTTAATTAACTATTTAATCATACATTTTTATAACGAATATGTTATCATTTTTTACTGTATTTTATTCAATCTTTGTGCGCGTAATATATAAAACGTCACAATTTCAGAAACTATGCGCGCGCGGCAAAAACGTCGGGGAAACAGCTCCTGCGTCATAGATTTTGCACCATGGAGTAGATGCAAATACAATAATGCTTATGCCTACCCACATGCCAATAGCACAGCAATACGAATACCCATTTGGCAATTCTACACTATCACGACTAGAGCTTATACTATTGATTGACATGAACTTCACGTTGTCTCCGACCTTCGTAATTTTGAACAAACGACGAGTATCTGTGAAAGCGTTATGATGTTTATGTAACGACATTCACGACTGTCTGCTACCAAGACATCCCGTCAGGTGACGGGCATTTTTGCTGTATTAAGAATGCACCGCCGGTAGGACTATATGATTGGTTAAATGAAGTGATAAAATATTATTTATGTTTGTAGGTATATCGAATTATATATTGTTAATAAAAGAAAACGTAAGTTACTACGTTGGAATGGAAACAAGTTTCATTCGCAATACCTTATAAAACACAGAAGCAACAGAGGACTGGAAGGAGTGCATAAACGTGTCGTTTGTTGGTTTCCAGGTTTTTTGCTTTAGTGCAACCAATGCGCCGATAATATGGAGAAACACTACTATTTGTATCAATCATAGCATTTGATTCAAATTCTCTCAATAAGTTGTGTAACAATGTTAAAGTCATAAAGAGTAGAACATTTGGTTAACTATATAAGCCTGGTAAGTTGTAAGAATTTAATAGTTCCATTTGAGTGTTAATGTCATCATATCTTCAGATAATACACAGCACGTGCGCTCGCGTCGTTCTGTCTGTTTACGTTCTATATACAGCTGTATATATATATATATATATATATATATATATATATAATAATATATATATATAATTATAAGTCACCCAAACTACTCGCTCACCTTTTAACATCAGAACTGCTCCGTCGCGATGCCAACTCCGATTATGAAGATCACAAATAAACGTTCCAATTATTGTGGTCACAATGCCAACTTTTCGTAACAAACGGATTCGTATTTATTACAAAAAAGAAGTGTTTTAATGAGTCGCGTACGCATTTCAACACATTGCGGTTGACAGCTATACCGGGAACGCAGCCAACGCGGTCGCGAGCTCCTCCTACACCTCCTATGCGTAATATTCGCCCCTATATAAATGCAGTCGCGCGCCAAGAGATGCTTGTTGTTAGCATGAAGAAGAGTTACAGTTAACGTTATCACAAAACGTCGTACCGCGCCTGGTGTGATAATTTTCACGAACAATGAAGGGGAGCACAATGAAGGCATAATTATGTTCAGCTACACGTGCGTTCCCTTCCCTTCCCTTGCAGAGCTAGCAGAAATCGTATGTTTACGTAATAAATGCAGTTACTTAACAATGCATTCTATGAAGGGTATAAATTACTCACCAAAACTTTATATCTTAGAGCGATGCGCACTATCCACGTCCTGCAGTGACAACAAACTGTTAGAGTTGGGGTTTGAAGTGGAGAGCGTCTCTTGGCGCGCGACTGCATTTATATAGGGGCGAATATTACCCATAGGAGGCGTGCCGTGAGAGCTCGCGACCGCGTTGGCTGCGTTCCCGGTTCATTTTCGGTGTAGCTGTTAACCGCAATGTGTCGAAATGTGTGCGCGACTCATTAAAACACTTCTTTTTTGTAATAAATACGAATCCGTTTGTTACGAAAAGTTGGCATTGTGACCACAGTAGTTGGAACATTTATCTGTGGTCTTCATAATCGGAGTTGGCGTCGCGACGGAGCATTTCTGATGTTAAAATAAAAGGTGAGCGAGTGGATTGGGGTTGTCGCTACACTAGACTTCACTAGTAGCCTACAGTTGCACACACTTATATAGTTATATTATACATATCACATATAGAACGTAAACAGACAGAACGACGCGAGCGCACGTGATACACAGCGATTATCTCCAGTTCCCTGGCTGGGACAGGAACACGCTTGACATTGATTAGATTTCCCGTGATCCTTAGGCTTAGTCACAGCTCTGCCTCTACTCTAGTCTAGTACCTAGTCTTTAAATTTTTTTTTTTTAATTCTGACTCAAGACAAGGTCACGTAGTTGACTCCAAATTGACTTGTGAAGTTGTGTATGCCTGTACCTGGCTAAACACAGCCAATTCTTAGTATAACACAGGAGTTTCGGTGCAAACTCGTGACACAACTGAGCCCATTGTCATTGTCATTGAATGTATGATTGCGTGTCCCAAGTCTGCATCGTCCAAGACCAAGTGAGTGCCCGTTTGTACTGATGATATTGTTCTCTTCTCACTTATGTTTCATCGCATCGGTTTTGGCAGACATGAATAACTAATAAATCGATGTTGAAGTTGCAGCTACCGTTGCTAATGAACCTGGTTGGCATGTTATCATTCAGTTTAAACGTTTTAGCCTTTAAGTTTGAGAAAAACGAAAAAATACCGCATTGCCACGGAATTGTGCGATGGACAAACATGGAACACTAATCTGTTACTATACGCTTTAATAATAATAGTGATACGGTAACTTCTTTTGCGCCTATATCATCAGAAACCAAACTCAGAGGCACATCAATGCAAAAGGGTTAGTCAATATCAGAATCGATAAGCCATATTAAAGTCGTCAACAGATGGATCGGTACGCCGGGGAGCTAAGCCTAAGCTAAGCCTAAGGCTAAGCCTAAGGCTAAGGTGGACCCGCAAGGTTATAAAAGTACGTATTTAAATAACGGCGAAATTGTAAAATATTTTCATCTGATCTAACACTAGGGGGCATATTCCATAGAGTTGATGCAGCAATTGAAAAAATGCCCTAGTTCCAATATTAGTATTGATTCTAGGAACAAAAAAGTAAATCAGAACTAGATGATCAAATAGTGGACAAAAGTCTCGCCGGTCTATGCATTCACAAAAACTTATTGAGTAAATCAGGTTGTAATCCATCACTTAAATTATCTATCATTCTCCTTCTGGCAGGTGATGTGTCAATTAATGCTGGTTCAAAAACGTTTCATAATATACGCACTGCGACTACCAATCTTAGATATGTTCGTCACAAATCTGTTGCCCTTTCTGATTTAATAGCATCAAAACGTATATATATCTTAGCAATGACTGAGCCATGGTTGACAACAATTGATACTGTATCCTGTCTTGCTGACATCACTCCTCTTGGCTATTCTCTTAATATTTGGTTATTCATGGATGCACTTCAAACATTTGACTTAACAACAGCATGTCACATTCCCTACTCATATCCCTGTGCATTGGCTTGACTTGTTTATCACTAGATCAAACTGCAATAACATCAAGGCGGTATCTGTTACTGATGGATTATCAGATCATCATACTGTAATTATTGATCTGTGTCTCAAAGTCGAGTCAAGACTAGCTCAACAATGGATTACTTTCCGACCCATACATACTACACTGTAATCGTTACGTTACACTAAGTAATCTTCTTGATAAACATGCCCCCAAACAAACAAAACAGGTAAAAATTCGTCCACCATCACCATGGATGTCACTAGACATAGTACAAGCAAAACGTCGCCGTCGATATCTTGAAAGAAGACGTCTTTGGCGACGTACCCGTTCACCCCTTGATCGGTCCCGCTATGCGAAGCAGTTACATAATAATATATTATATGCAACCACATGATGTCAAAAGCAAAATCAGACTATTTTATATGAATTTAATATCACACCATTTTGAAAACCTTTGCCAAATGTGGAAATCCATCAATAGTGTGCTTCATCGGGAGAAACCAAAAGTATTGCCTGACACCTCTTCACTGGATACATTATGCATCAAAAAAAATTATTTTCAAAATACTTCACGGATAAGATTGCTTACATTCAATCACGTTTTGTTATTAATGCCGTTGGTTATAAGAACAGCCGATTGTTGACAATATCGTGTGGTCTTTACCTTTTCCCAACATTTCTACTGAAGAGTTGCATTGATCAACTGATTTATCCATTACAAATATTATAAATATGTCAATGCAGGATGGTGTTGTTCCACACGCATTAAAGCAAACTCTTGTCAATCCTCTTATTAAAAAACAAAGCCTGTGCAAAATGACCTTAAAAATTACCGTCCTATCTCTCATTTTAGTTTTCTGTCGAAGGTATTGGAGAAGGTTGTTGCAAATCGACTCCATGAACATATTTATTCACAGCACTTATCATTCTGCACACAAGCGATTTCATTGAACTGAACGGCTATTCTTAAAATACACAGTGCTATTGTATTCAATTTGGATAATAGCAAATTTACTGCTCTCACATTACTAGATCTATCAGCTGCTTTTGATACGATCACGACATTCTTTTACATCGCCTTCATAGACATTTTGGGATTTCTGGCACAGCTCTTCTGTGGTTTAGTTCATATTTTTCAGACCAATACCAAAGCATTAACATATCTGGCTGACTGTCTTGTCCAGAACATCTTCCATTTGGTGTCCCACAAGGTTCTATCCTTGGCCCTGTTATGTTTAGCTTATACACTACATCCCTTAGTCGAATCATAACATAAATCATCACTTGTATGCTGGCGACACACAGGTGTATATATCACTTTCACCAACTGATGCACATACATATCTATCAACTTTAAATGACTGTCTCATTGACATCTTGCTGTGGACGGAAGCAAGTAAATTGAAACTAAATCCAGATACAACTGATCTAATTATGATTGGCACAGAACAACAACCAAACAAGGTTTAGTACAGTCGGAAGGTACGCCCCCCCATGCACCCAGTGGATTTCTAAATGAAACTTACTTTTTTTGCAACCCTGAAGGTGACTAGTAAACATATATGGATGTTCACATTTCGAAATAATGGCCAAAGGGGTCAGTTTGGCGGCCATTTTAGATTTTGTCACTTGCGACTGGTAAATCAAGGATATCCATAACTTTTGAACCAGTCATCGTACAAAGACAAATGAACCCACTTTTTCGTATAATTGTGGCATGAGGAATTGCTTGAGATGGTTATTTTGACGATTCAACGAGATTTATTACCTAAAAATGCACATAATACCATATTTTCAAGCCTGAAATCGAGTCAAATACTAAGTTAAGGATAGGTGATTGCGCATAAGCACTGACTCAACATTATATGCCACTACTAGATAGAAAATGGGCTAATTATGAGTCCAAGAAGAAAGGAAACTACACAAACTACTCACTACGATCAGTATCTACATCTACTCAAGTACTATCTAACCGTAACTTACCCTCGACGCTACACACTAATGTTAGTAATTTTTAATAATTTGTATAAATTTATATGTATATACATAAATTATTTGTCTTAATATACAACTATTAGTTCACTCAACTTCAACGTTTCATCGGTAGTCTTCATCAAGAACAGTTTGTCCTCTGCTCGCCAGATGGCAGGCTTTCCCACACGTGACTCAGTCAAGCGACAGCGGTTGAAACGTTGAAATGAGTGAATTAATAATTGTATATTAAGAAAAATCGTTTATGTAATTATTATTCCACCTTGACGAACATTTTAACGTTTTTATAATTACATGTGTATTAATTGTTATACTTATTTACATTAGTTTTAAAGTTTAGTTTTAAAAGGGGAGGTTATAACACTTCAGGTGGGCGACTTCATTTGAAGGGTACAGTAGATACTTCAACAGAAGCATCAGTGTCACGCTCTCCTCGAAAATCGCCATCGTCCTCTGCAGGGCCACCATTCCCGCCACAATGCATCTTCTGCGAAAGGCTTGAGATAAAGGTATCCGGGAAGGCTAAAAAGAGAATCAAGTTTTCATCATGGAACAAGAGGCCGGCTGCTTGGAAGGAGGTTGAGCTTCGAACCCTAGCACTGGGATATACCCGTCTGCATCAAAGACCTGTTTGCCGCTGAAGCTCAGTACCACCCTTACTGTCGCAATTCGTTCAACACCAAGTACCGCAATCATGTTCATGCACAGAGGCGAACCGAGACCCTCAATATTGACACAGAACAGGGTCGCAAGACTGCTGCACATCAGCAGGCATTCATATCTGTGGTAGAATTAATTGGTGATCATGTGATTGAGCAGAATGAGGTGGTGCAGCTCTCCTCCCTGCGACTCCTCTAAATCAAGGAACTGGAGCAAAATGGTTACCCAAAGCCTGATTATAAGAGCGAGAAACTCAAGAACCGACTCGAGGTTCACAAAATCAGTGAGCAAATTGCTTTCACCAACGTGAATTCAGGTGTCAAGGACTGTCACATACAATGTGGTCTACAATGCCAGCATCACGGTTGCGGACGCTGTGGCCTACGCGTACAACCTCCTGATCTATTTCCTCAACATTGTTATGTCTGGAGAGGCCGAGGTTGGGGAGAAGTGTGAGAAGACGAGATGCCTTGTGTTGTCTATTTGCCAGGACCTCCGGTGCGGTGACGAAAGTTGAGTGGAAGCTGCCGAAACACATCCTCCTCTGCTGCACAGTCCGGCACCTGTACCGCAGCAAGCAGCTGACCACCATCTTTAACAGACTCGGCCACTCTGAGTCCTACGACTTTGGCCTGGAACTTGAGACGGCCATGGCTAAGGCCATCAATGAGGTGTCGACCTACCTGACACATCAGATTATCACTGGGGAAGGTAATGACGTGTTCCATCTGGAATGGGATAACCTAAACAAAATCATTACCAATGTCCATGGCCCCAGTGTCGTGAATAGTTCAGGCGGCATCATGATTCAGGAGGTGAAACCTTGGCTTCGATAGCATGCAGGTGCGGGGCTTGCCACTCTTTGAACGGGCTACGAGTCGGTCACTCAAGGTGGATACCCCCGAAACCCTCCCTTTGCTACATATTTACAAACGAGTAGGACCAAAATTCCCAGATGGAGCCGTGTTCACACCTCCTGCAGAGAACGATAAAGTGTACAAAGCGATTAGACGTAGTACCGTGTATGGTTCTTGGTACGGATGATGGGGAGCAGTGGGAAGCAGTCGGTCCCTGTATTTGGTGGATTCATCTCCGCCACCGGAACGAAGCCCGCCAGGAAGTCGACCATTGATTACTTTACCCCGATCAACCAGCCATTCACCGAGTACTTTGTCATCCAGGAGCTACTGAGACGGTCTGAAGAAGCTACCTTCGAGGTCGGACAGAAGTACGTCTTCAACACGTTCGACCTCGGTGGGTGCATGAAGGCCCTTACCTCATATGGAAATTTCCAGAGAAGTACAAGTCGCATGTAGTCACCCCAGGACAGTTCCACATTGTGATAAATTACATGGGTATTGTGACTGAGCACAAGTTCAGGGGCTCGGGCTACGCTGAGATTATCCTCGAGGCTGGCCTCGTCATCAGCGGCTGTCTGAACAGTGTCCTCAGTGGGAAGGCTTATGCCAAGGCGCTATTCTGTTTGAAGACTGTCTGTGAGGCGATGGAGCGGCAACTGATGGAGAAGTTTGAACAGGAGGAAAACGTCCATGTAGACAACCTGGTCAAGTCCTGCAGCCGAGAGAACCTCGACCTCGCTCTCCAGGACCCCTCAACTCTCACCATCGTCAACAAGTACGTGGAGTTTGAGGACAAGGTGCGTGCCGGTCACCTGGGCAAGACCCCTACTTTCTGATTCGGCTTCATTGAGCACACCCGCGTCATCCTCGTGCTCATCTATTCTGTGAAGACCAACAATATCAAGCTCTTCCACTAGTGCAATGGGGAGATTGGCTAACCTGTTCTTCGCATTTGATGTCCCGAACTACTCCAGCTACTTGGGCTGGCTGGAGGTGTTCCTCACCAACATCGACCTGTCTCACCCTGGCGCGAAGGAGCTTCTCGAGAAGGACGGCATCGCAGGGGCACGGTCATGCCCAGTATCTTGAGAGGATGCTCAAGAAGTGTGGACTCATTAATGACCCCGAGTGTCCAAAGTCAGGGAACATCGTGAGCTCGAGGCTGCTGAGATCAAGAAGAGCGAGGAAGCTGTGCAGCGAACACTCACTGCTGTCCAGAATTTCACCGACCCCTTCGCCATCCCTGACAAAGACCGGCCCTACAACGTCGCATCCGGTGTTCCTGTTTCCCCGGAGGTCGAGATCGATGTGCTTCGAACTGACACAGTTGATAAGGAAGCCAAGAAGGCCTTCATCAGTGATCGTTTCCAGAATGAGTCATCAGAGGGGAAGGCACATCAGCTGGACTCATCCAATGGTGAAGTGACTACGCGCGAGATCGAAGAGTTGTCCTCAGACCAGGAGGAGACGGACACCCGGGCCGTTCTCTACCTCGACTATGCGGTACACGTCGGCTGTAGTGAGAACTCCTGATAGTGACATATTCTTCATCCTACTCCACCACTCGCACTTCATCAGCCTAACCATCTATCTCGACTCCGGTATGGGCAAGCACCGCCAGATCGTCAACGTGACGGAGCTGGCCAAGTCACTGGAGCACGAGTACTGCACGATGCTGCTCGGGTTCTACGTGTTCTCAGGCGAGGATTGCACCAGCGTCTTCAAGAGCAAAGGCAAGGAGCCGCCCCTGAAGAAGCTCCAAACGAACCCCAAGTATCACAACGTTTTCAAGCAACTTGATGATGACTGGACGGTGAAGCCGGAGGTGATGGCAGATTTGGAGGCCTTCATCTGCTTCATGTACGGTCAGGCTCGCGAGACATCGATATATACTGTGCGAGGCAAGATGCTCATAAAGATAGTGGGAGAAAATGAGAAGCTCACCACCAAGTCCAAGGTTGACCTGGCTCTCCTCCCACCCTGCAAGAATAATAGAATTCCCCATGTTGGCCGGGACAACTACCGACTAGTCAACTACAAGCGGGCTAACCAGCCTCGCTTCTGGCAACCCAAGCCCTACGATGATGGACAGGGATGGGTGAAGATTGAGGAGGGTGTACTGGAGCCAGTGTGGTCGTGTGGACCCATCTTGCCTCCCTCACTCATTGACTTACTTGAGAAAGCTGCTGAGGACGAGGGGGAGAGGAAGATGATCAGGAGATTGACTATGATGAGCGGCTTCTTGGCGATGATGATGATTAGTGTATAGTGTCGAGGGTAAGTTTCGGGTAGCTAGTACTTGAGTAGACGTAGATGCTAATCGTAGTGGGTAGATTTCGTGTAGTTTCCTTTCTTCTTGGACTCATAATTAGCCAATTTTCTGCCTAGTAGTAGCATATAATGTCGAGTCAGTGGTTATGAGCAATCACCTATCCTTAACTTAGTATTTGACTCGATTTCAGGCTTGAAAATATGGTATTATGTGCATTCTGAAGCAATAGATATGTTTGAACCGTCAAAATAATCTCAAGCGATTCCTCATGCCACAATTATACAAAAAAGTGGGTTCATTTGTCTTTGTACGATGAATGGTTCAAAAGTTATGGGTATCCTTGGTTTACCAGTCGCGCGTGACAGACACCTTGTTTACTTGCAAAAAAGTAAGTTTCATTTAGATATTCACTGGGTGCATGGGGGCGTACCTTCCGACTGTGCTAGTTGTTAACTACTTTCCAGTTAAACTGCTTGGTAATGATACATCACCATCAGATACTGTTCGTAATCTAGGTGTTATCTTTGACAGTGAGTTCAGCTTTCACCAGAACATTTCTCAAGTATGTAAATCCTGTTTCTACCATGTACGTGATTTCCGTTGAATTCGGCGTCATTTGTATTTATCTACTACTAAAACAATATCAGTATTTCTAATTAGCAGTCGCCTTGACTACTGCAACTCATTCCTAAACAATATTGCTAAAAAGGACTTAGCTAAACTCCAAAGTGTACAAAACTGTTTAGCACGTGTCATACTAAACGCACCTCGTTTCTCACCATCTCTGCCCCTACTTAGACAGTTACATTGGCTTCCAATTGCATAGATCGAATACAATTCAAGTAGCCACTATCACATATCTTGCCCTTTCTAAACAACACCCATCCTATTTGTTTAGTCTCCTTCGTTTCTCCGATATCCCCAGGAATCTCAGATCATCTTTTTTCACAACGACTTTTTGTTCCGATAACTAAGCTTAATATTGGCAAACGTGCTTTTTCTGTAGCTGCACCCAGAATATGGAATCAACTCCCTATCCCTATTTGAAATTGCATTCCCTAATCTTCGGCGGAAGTTTTTGCAACAGGAAGAGCAAATAACGGCGAATACGTCGTAAATCACGAATATTATAATAACAGCAGCGACAAGTTTGAGAAATATGCCGTCAAAAATTGAAATTATCATCAAAGATTACTCCAAGATGTCGTGCTGAAGGTGCAGGCGTAACATACGTACTATGGAAATATATTGCACATTCAAAAATATGCTACTGTAACACGTGTCCATAGTGTGTGTGTGGAAAGGTTTGTGTGCTACTTATCACCATCACTGAAATATGTCAACGAGATTATTTAAAACAGCATAATTATCAATATGAAACTATTGTAACATAAACAAACGCGAACGCTCACCGCCGCCATCACCGGCATTCCTCAAATTCGTGCCCGCGATGTATACTGGGTAAATCACGCGTATTTTGTGTAAATTATTGCTGATATGTCTGTCGATAAAATGAGTTTGGATGTTGCAGACACACTAAAAGAAGTTTGTTGGCAAACTGACCGATGTCCCAGTTAGATGTGATGCTTAGACACACGTAGTTGTAGAGTACGACGTCATCGTTTGGTTAGCACTCCGAAGAATACAAGGAACATTACTATCCAACTATGAGTTTAGTAAATAAATTCCCAATACTTTGATATTCTATGATGTGGGAAACTTCACTGTCAGTTCAGTGTAACACTGAAGTAGATTTAACAAGATTTAATAAGATTGCCACCCAGAGAATTAACTCTAGATGGCAGGTGGACAAAGAAGCCCTTTGGCTTATCGAGAGTCCAACCCTTTCTGTCTACAGTATACTTGTACCCCGTCCTTCTGAGATCGATTTTATTTTAAAACATATTCACGTTGCTGACACCCACACAATCAGCAGATAATTAGTTCCATCCATTCACAGTCCTTTATGAAAATTAGAACTTTCTTATATCTAATCTGCATTGCTCCTTTACTAATGTTACATTGCCATCTAGTCCTTCTATCTTTCTTACCTGAGAAAAAATATTTCTATCAATATTTTCATAATCATTCAACATTTTAAACAGTTCTATCTGATCTCCTCTCAATCTCCTGGTAGACCTCTAGTGTTGTTAAACCACATTCTTTTAGGCGTATTTCGTAACTAAGATCCTTCAGTTTTTGTATCATTTTAGTCGCTCTCCTCTGTACTCTTTCTAGCATATCTATGTCCTTTTTGTGATATGGCCTGCACGCTTGTATACAATATTCTAAACGAGGCCTAATTATTGTCTTGTACAGCGGTATTATTACTTATTTTTCTTATATGCTATATTTCGCTTAATGAATCCAAGGATTTGATTTCCCTTTGAACCTCATGTACTGCAGCAATTACCTCATGTTCTGCAGCAACTTGCATCGGTAAATCAGTTTAAAAAGAAACTAAAAGAGCTATTGCTGTCTAAATATCTTTGAACTATTTTGAAATGTCTTATTTTATATTCTACTCATAACCTACCATAATTTTTCATGGTGTTATAAGTGATTGCGATTTTGTTTTATTTAATGTATTACTGATGTTTAATCTGGTCAAAAACTATACAATTTCCTAATATATAACTTTATTTATTTAGCAGTCAACCAATTTAATTTAAAAAAAACACCTATTCATGTATTTATTATTGTTCCAGTTGAATGTACTGTTTTAATGTTACGTTGTAATTTTATGGAATAAGGAACCTGACTGATATAATGATGATTGTCCAGGTGGTCCTCGACATAAGCCTCTTGGGGTTTCCAGAGGATCTCGGTTGCAGTATTGTTTTTTGTAATCCATTGTAAATATACTCGGAAGTCAGAAATGTGTGTTGTGACCGAAATAAAGTTCTATTCTATTCTTTAAGCTGCAATTCCGCACTGCTCTGAAACCTTCATATCAGCATAATGGTTAACCCTAAGTCCTTTTCTTTTACAGTATTACTTAGTAGTAACCCCCCCCCCCCCCCCCCCCATTGTATAGTGTACATCTTTGTTCCCATTTCCTGTGTGGAGGCATTTACATTTCCCAAAATTAAACAGCATTTGCCACTTTTCAGACCATTTGATCAGCGTGTCAAGATCATCTTGTAAATGCTGTCTATCTCCATCACGTTTAATCCTAAACACTTTTGTATCATCTGCAAATTTCAACACCTTGCTTGTTATATTATCGTCCAAATCGTTGATGAATATTAAGAATAATATAGGTCCCAGTACTGATCCCTGTGGTACCCCACTCAAAACTGATTTATAGTTTGAAGCCTTCCCATCAACTACTACCCGTTGTCTTCTGTCAATTAGCCATTTTCTATCCAGTTAACTATACCATTTCCTATGCCATGGGCCTTTAGTTTATGCAGTAATCTTTGATGTCGCACTTTGTGGAAAGCTTTCTGAAAATTTTAGTAGACGATATCTACTGGTGATCCCTCGTCTATCCACTTACTAATATCTTAAAAAAACATAACATATTTGTTAAGCATGACCTCGCTTTTAGAAACCCATGTTGAGATGGGTTTGTCAAGTTATGTTTAACAAGAAAATCCACCATGTGATCTTTAATTAGTCTTTCTAGTAATTTATAAATAACCGGTGTTAAACTCACTGGTCTATAGTTCTCCGACTTGTTTCTCGAACCTTTTTTTTAAATAACGTTATAATGTGGCTTCTTTCCATTCTAAAGGAACCACTCTCTCTTCTAATAACATGTTGAAAATTGTTGCAAACGGTATGCTGATCTGATCTACAGTTTCTTATAGTAGTTTGGATGGAATCCAGGTGATATATTATCCTTCATAGCCCTTGTTTTCTTAACCTCTCGCTGTCATGTTTTATATTACAAGCTAATTTTGTTTCTAATTTAATTTGTATCTTGGTTAAGTGCTTCTTTATAAATGTTGTAGTCTCCATCATTTCCAGTACGTCGTTTGTTTTGTTTCAGCTTTTCTAATGGCTTCTTTCGATAAGCGTTTCTTTCTGGACCGTTTCCCTTGTTTTTCAAGGGAACAAATTTATCGACGATGCATTAAATGTCATTCTTTAATATATTCCAGCATTCTGTTGCTTCTTATTCTTCAGTGTGTTATGCCAGTCTATCTTTGCTAAATATTTCCTCATGTCCTTATATCTCCCTTTGTGGAAATTTCTCCTGTACTGCTTTTTTACTAGTCCTTTTTGTTTTACTTTGATGGTAAAAATGTATCTGGTTGTGAACACAACTCCCCAGTGGCTCACTTATCTTGACATTGTCAACTAATTCATTCTGTGTGGACAAAACTACGTCTAACCTCTGGTTGGTTCTAGCACATGTTAAGAAAGGAAACTATATTGTACTAAAACAAAAAACTTGTGGTTCTCACTCCCCGTACTCTGTAGAGATTTCCATTGAATAACGACATTCGTATTTGGGGGCTACCGGAGCTTCAGCACCAGTGAAAACATTTTCGCCGCCTCGCCGCTGTAACTTAGCTTCTCCGCTGTCTCGGCTGTCAACTCTTGACATCCGAACAGGGGGGACAGCGCTGTTGAAAAAAAATATTTTGTTACGTCGCGCCGCTGGTGTAAATTTACCTTCTCCAGCTTTTCTCCGCTGTCTCGGCTGAAGACATCCGAAGACGGGGGAGCGGGGGGGGGTTGCTTTCGGAATTTTTTTCGGCGACACGCCGCCTATTACTGGGAGTGGGGACAGAAAACATGTCTGCCCTCCAATACACACCTTTCACAGTCGACAAAAATACACATTAATCGTCTCATAAATTTTTATTTCCACCCGCTATTGACGCTCGCCACAAAAACAAACATTCACGCTCACATTTAATGGGGGGCAGAACCATATGTTTGCAACCCCCGGAAAAATTCCATGGGGCAGCTGCCCACCCGCCCCTCTATTCCTGTGCCTATGATTGCATATGCCCATGGTTAAAATTCCCCCTAATAATACAGTCCCGTTAGCTCACTTCCCTTATAGCGTTTTGTACTTGTTCATTCTCTTCTATGCTTATGTTTGGACTTCGATAAACCAACCCAACCGTTGAGTTTCCTTTAACTATGTTACACCAAACAGCATCTTCGCAATCTGCTTCTGCAATCTGATTGCATTAGCCTGGATAAATTCTTTAATATATAAACTACCTGTATAAATGTCCAACCCCCATTCTTCCTATTCTATCTTTCCTAAACATTACATAGCTTGTCAGTCCCAAATCGGCATCTGATATATCGGTGGTGACCCATAATTCGGTTATACCTGTTATGTGAGGGTTTAAACAAACGCATTTACATCCAGCTTCAGAAGAGTTTTCCGGGCTGTTCTTTGCTTGTTTATTTGTGGTGTCTTTATCTGTGCCTCCAGCTTCTCTGAGAAAACTGCTGCCCCCTTTCACTTATATGGAGGCTATCTCTTATGTACATATATTCCCTCCCAACAAAGTATCCCCATAAATCTATGAATCCTACGCCCTCTTCTTCACACATCTGCTCAACTATTGGGTTGATCCTCTTGCAGTTTCTATATGTTGACTCCCTTCCTCCCATTACTGGCACAATTCCTGAGGGAATAATCTGTTCAACTCTTGTCTTCTTTAACTTCCTCACTAACTGTCTGTACTTCTGTACTATTCCAGTTGTTCCCTCCCCGTCTGCATTATTTGTCCCTACGTGTACTAGTATAAACCCTCCCTTGCCATGCCCCAATACCTTCTCTACTCTTTCAGTCACATGTTCTATCCTAGCCCCCGGCAAACAAACAACGACGTCCTTCCCCTCGCTTAGTGTCTTATCTGTCTTTCTCATAATAGAGTCGCACATAAACACCCTCTCTTTTCTCATCGCCCCCTCGATCACTGCCTCAGAGTAGCTCCTTCTGCGGATTACATCTGTCTAGTTGTTGTCTTTTCCCCCGTCGTATTCTCTCCTGTCACATTCTATTCCGTTCCATTCTTTACTGTCGCTTTTTGTCTTGTCGCCTTTCTTCCTGTCATCGTCTCTTTTATCGCCTTCTCTTCTGTCACAATTACTCTCGCTTCCTTTCGTCCAGTCAACTTTCCTCCCATCGCATTTTCTTTTCTCCTCTCCCGTCCCATTTTCCCTCCTACCTCTTTCTCTACTGTCACTTTCTCACCGTCATCTTCACGCCTGTCACGTTTCCTGCCGTCGATTATCTAATTTCTTCCCCTCCAAGCACCTTCCATCCTCTCAGTCTTCTTGCCACGACTCTGCTCCTTCAGTCTCGCAGTATTCCCAACTCTCTTCCTGTCGTCTCTCCCCATTCCACCTGTCTCCTTGCTAATTCTCATCCCCATCGCCTTCACAATATCTGTCAACCTAGCTACCTCCTTCAGCAGACATTCCACCTTCCAACCCCACACGCACAGAAATGTGAATCCCTCTTCCTTGGTCTCTGCCCATGACTTCCCACAGCCGGACAATACAAAATCCACCCAGCTGTGGCAGTCATTCCACACCAAGTGTCGCTTTGTCTTGGCTTGCCGCTTGCAAGGCGCCATATCAGAATGTATTTAATAATAATGATAATAATCTAATTAGCTGTTCAAAATAGTTTATGCCTTTCTACGTAGTCTTTAGAAAGTCTGTTTTCTCCGTATAATGTATACCAGAATGACTAAGTCTAAGTTAGTTAAGTTATTAAATCAATTCTGATCGGGATATGATGCCTTGCAAGCGGCAAGTCAAGGCAAAGCGACACTTGGTGTGCGATCACTGCCACAGCTGGGTAGATTTTGCATTGTCCGGGTGTGGAAAGTCATGGGCAGAAACCGTGGAGGAAGGATTCACCTTTCAGTGCATTGGATGTTGGAAGGTGGAGTGTTTGCAGAAGGAGATAGTTAGGTTGACAGATATTGTGAAGGGAATGGAGATGGGAATTAGCAAGGAGGCAGGTCGAATGGAAAGAGACGACAGGGAGAGAGGTGAGGATACTGCAAGACTGAAGGAGAATAGCAGTGGCAAGAAAACTGAGGAAAGGAGATTGAGAGGAGAGAAGGTGATTGGAGGGGAAGAAATTGGAAAATCGACAACAGAAAACGTGACAAGCGTGAAGGTGACAGGGAAGAAAGTGACTGTAGAGAAGGAGGGAGGGAAGATGGAACGGGAGAGGAGAGAGGAAAATAAGACGGGACGAAAGAAGGAAGTGAGAGCAAATGTGATAGAAGAGAAGTCGATAAAAGGGACGCTGACAGGAGGAAAGGTGACAAGAGAAAAAGCGACAGGAAAGAATGGGTCGGAAGAGAATGTGACAGGAGAGAAGACGGCAGGGGGGAAAGACAACAACCAGACAGATGCAAACCGAAGAAGGAGCTATTCTAAGGCAGTGATTGAGGGGGCAATGAGGAAAGAGAGGGTGTTTATGGGTGACTCCATTATGAGAAAGACGGACAAGACACTGAGCGAGGGGAAGGACATCGTTGTTTGTTTACCGGGGGCTAGGATTGAACATGTAACTGACATGGTAGAGAAGGTATTGGGACATGGCAAGGGGGGGTCTATACTGGTACATGTAGGAACAAATAATGCAGACAGGGAGGGAACAACTGCGATAGTACAGAAGTACAGACAGTTAGTGAGGAAGCTAAAGAAGACGAGAGTCGAACAGGTTATTTTGTCAGGAATTTTGCCAGTAATGGGAGGAAGGGGGGCAACGTATAGAAACTGCAAGAGGATGGCGATCAATGCACTAGCTGAGCAGATGTGTGAAGAAGAGGGGGTGGGATTCACAGATGTATGGGGATACTTTGTTGGGAGGGAAGATATGTACATGAGAGATGGCCTCCATCTTAGTGGAAAGGGGGCAGCAGTTTTCTCAGAGAATCTGCTGCAATCTGTTGACAGTGGGACAGGTTGCATCTGTTTAAACTAGATTCGCAGGGGGGACTCACAGAAAAGCCTGAAAATGGAGGCATAGATAAAGACAGCACAAATAAATCAACAAATAACAGTCTGGAAAACTCTTCTGAAGCTGGATATAAATGTGTTTGTTTAAATGCAAGGAGTATAGTAAACAAAAGAAATGAACTAAACATTATGGTAGAAGATATTGACCCTCATATAATAGGTATAACCGAATCCTGGACCACCACCGATATATCAGATGCTGAATTGGGACTGACAGGATGTGTAATGTTTAGAAAAGATAGAATAGGAAGAAAGGGAGGTGGAGTTATTTTATATATTAAAGAATCTATTCAGGCTTATGAAATAAAATTAGAAAGAGAAGCAGATTGCGAAGAAGCTGTTTGGTGTAACATAGTTACAGGAAACTCAACGTTAACAGTTGGGTTAGTTTATCGAAGTCCAAACATAAGCATAGAAGAGAATGAAAAAATACAAAACGCTATAAGGGAAGTAAGCAAACGGAACTGTATTATTATGGGGGACTTTAACCATGGGCATATACAATGGAAATCTCTACAGAGTATGGGGAGTGAGGACCACAAGTTTTTAGTTTTAGTACAAGATAGTTTCCTTTCTCAACATGTGCTAGAACCAACCAGGGGAGAGAATGTGTTAGACTTAGTTTTGTCCTCACAGAAAGAATTAGTTGACAATGTCAAGATATGTGAGCCACTGGGGAGTAGCGATCACAACCAGATACATTTTACCATCAAAGTAAAATCAGAAAGGAATAGCAAAAAGCAGTATAGGAGAAATTTCCACAAAGGAAGGTATAAGGACATGAGGAAATATTTAGCAAAGATAGACTGGAATAAGACACTGAAAAATAAGACGGCAACAGAATGCTGGAATATATTAAAGAGTGAAATTAAGTGCATAATCGATAAATTTGTACCCTTCAAAAAACAAGGAAAACGGTCCAAAAAGAAACACTTATCGAAAGAAGCCATTAGAAAAATTAAGTATAAACAAATGATGTGGAAGTCATATAGATGTACTGGAAATGATGAAGACTACAACAATTATAAAGAAGCACTTAACCAAGCTACAGCTGAAATTAGAAATTCAAAGAGAAGCTATGAACAACAATTAGCTAGTAATATAAAACATGACAGCAAGAGTTTTTATGCGTATGTTCGAAGCAAACAGAAAGTTCAAGATAAGGTCGGTCCTCTAGAAGATAGTGCTGGAAATATAATATCAGAGGGATTCATAATGGCAGAAGACCTGAATGAGTACTTTAGTTCAGTGTTTACCAGGGAAGATATTAGTTCACTGCCAATACCAGAGGCTAAGTTCAAGGGGGCAGATTCAGACTATTTAGGACAATTAATTGTAACCCCGGAAATGGTAGCTAAGAAAATAAGGGCTATGGAGGAGAATAAATCACCTGGAGTGGATGGTATTGCACCCAAACTACTGTTGGAAATTGTAGAACAAATTAGAATACCACTTGCAACAGTTTTCAACTTGTCATTAGAAGAGGGAGTGGTTCCTTTAGAAAGGAAAGATGCAAACATTACACCGTTATTCAAAAAAGGTTCGAGAAACAAGTCAGAGAACTATAGACCAGTGAGTTTAACATCAGTGATTTGTAAATTATTAGAAAGACTAATTAAAGATCACATGGTGGATTTTCTTGTTAAACAAAACTTGATAAACCCATCTCAACATGGTTTTTTTAAAGCGAGGTCATGCTTAACAAATATGTTATGTTTTTTGGAAGACATCACTAAGTGGGTAGATGAGGGATCACCAGTAGATATCGTCTACTTAGATTTTCAAAAAGCTTTTGACAAAGTACCACATCAAAGATTACTGCTTAAACTAAAGGCCCATGGCATAGGAAATGGTATAATAAACTGGATAGAACAATGGCTGATTGACAGAAGACAACGTGTAGTAGTTGATGGGGTGGCTTCAAACTGGAAATCGGTATTGAGTGGGGTACCACAGGGATCAGTATTAGGTCCTATATTATTCTTAATATACATCAACGATTTGGATGATGAAATAAGAAGTAAGGTGTTGAAATTTGCGGATGATACAAAAGTGTTTAGAAGGATTAAAAGTGATGGAGATAGACAGCATTTACAAGATGATCTTGACAGGTTGATCAAATGGTCTGAAAAGTGGCAAATGATGTTCAATTTGGGGAAATGTAAATGCCTCCACATAGGACATGGGAACGAAGAGGTAGAATATACAATGGGGAGTACTGTACTAAGTACTACTATAAAAGAAAAGGACTTAGGGTTAACCGTTAGTGCTGATATGAAGATTTCAGAGCAGTGCGGAATTGCAGCTTCAAAGGGAAATCAAATCCTTGGATTAATTAGGCGAAACATAACGTATAAGGAAAAAGAGCTAATAATACCGCTGTACAAAACAATAGTTAGGCCTCATTTAGAATATTGTATTCAAGCGTGGAGGCCATATCGCAGGAAGGACATAGATATGCTAGAAAGAGTGCAGAGGAGAGCAACTAAAATGATACAAAATCTGAGGGATCTTAGTTATGAAATACGCCTAAAAAAATGCGGTTTAACAACACTAGAGACCAGGAGATTGAGAGGAGATCAGATAGAAGTGTTGAAAATATTGAAGGGTTATGAAAATATTGATAGAAATATGTTTTTCTCAGTTAAGAAAGATAGAAGGACTAGAGGACATGATCTTGCATTAGCAAAGGAGCAGAGTAGATTGGATATAAGAAAGTTTTCATTTTCACAAAGGACTGTAAATGAATGGAACAGATTACCTGCTGATTGTGTGGGTGCTAGTAGCGTGAATATGTTTAAAAATAAAATCGACACATACCTCAGACGGGCGGGATACACATAGATAAAAAGGCCGGACTCTCGATAAGCCAAGGGCTTCCTTGTCCACCTGCTACCTAGAGTTAATTCTCTGGGTGGCAATCTTGTTAAATCTTGTTAAGTTAAGTGGCCTTCTACTACAACGTAACTATATAGGCCCTATATTTACATGTGTGTATGTTGAACCAGTTCGCACTGGTTCATGAGTCAAATTGAAACTAAGTTATTACAATATTTGGCAGATACTTCATTGTGTGTAGTCTATATTCTCCAAATCACTTATTCTCATATATTCAATAATCTAAACCATACTCAGAATTAGACTGATCTACCACCTAGTGCCCAACTATCCTACGCTAGACATACGCTATGTACCCCCTTGCGAATGGGCGTAACATTACGATTTATTAACAAACCTAATATCGCTTACGAAAGCTAACGTAGTCTAACATACTTTCTCTGACTAACCTTTAGCTATAATTGTTTCTTAATATGTCTACAGGTAGTTGAATAATACTGACGCAAAATTATTCTTATCTGATCAACATTTCCACTGCTTTTCCGATTTCTCCTGCACCGCAAAATCTCAATGATCCAGTCCTGAGATTTCCCCGCCAAGTCAAGTAGTAAGGAGAGAAGCCCTACACCGATTCCAGCGATCAACCGCCACTTGACAAATGACACAATACCGCAGTGCCATGGAACTGACCTATCCATCACGTGACTTGTTGCTTAGCAAGGTCCGTCAAGCCCACCGATGTACATAGATCAGTTGCCAAGCCATCAGAAATGGATGCCGAACACGTGGAACGTTCAGACAGAGACAAAGGTGATGCCAATATATGAACCGCCATGTCTTTTTATTGCTAATTGTAATGTAAGTGCTGTGTGCACTGTCCCAGCATTTATGCTCTTCGTTACCACTGAATGTACTCTGAAAGAGACCATCTTGACGGTGCATGTTTTCCTGACCATCTCGTACATTTTGTGCGGCAGACGTATCCGTGTCTCGCATCATCCGTCGGTTCCTACACTGCCTCGTGCCGCCGCTCGCTGTCTGTCTACTCTCCAGCATTGTCGTAAGTATAAACCTTCACTTTTAATTGTTAGAAAACGTATAATCTTCTCACAGACAGCTGCACTTACGTTGAATCCGGGGCCACTTCGAATTTGCAGTTATAACTACATTTCTGCCTAAATGTAATTCCTCAATGTCGTCATTGAGTCATTCCACAATGCTGTAATTCCACATCATTTCATGTTATAAAATGATTGCGTGTTAGTGCGCTAAGACGCAATAATTGTTATACGTTCGTACAACATTATATGCCTAAAGTGACGTAGAATGACGACATTGTCATTGAGGAATTATCATGATGGAATTGACGCATTCAGGAATCAAATTTAGGCAAAATATAACGATTGTTCCACAGCAGTATTGTGACATTTCGTGACGGCTGCATCTAAGCACTTGGTAATTTATTTTAATGAGTAGAACCCGGGCGTTTGCCAGGTAGGACGACTCTCACCGTGACGACATCATTGTCTGGAAAATATTACGCAAACGCGTGCTATATTCGCTACAACTCAGTTTTGCAATTCCAAAGCCACGCAGGTACTTATTATGTACGACTCAGGTGGGTCAGGCAGATGTAAGGAGTCAGTAAAGAACTTAATTGGTCGCGGGAACGTGAAAAGAGGGCATATATGAAAACAGCTGGTTCATTCGTGTGTAAATATAATTGGAGAAACCTAAGAGGTGCACACGTGATTCATTGTACCCGCACGTACGCCAGCGGAACTAACACAGTTCCACGTTCGTTGATGACTGTTAGATGTGCAAAATATTGATTGTGGACACAGTTCGGTAGAATCGATCACGTGACAACGACAGGGGACAGAATAACAGGTTTACAGGTCATCCACATGTTTGCTCGTAGAATTGTCGTTATTAAACATAATTCATAGACACAATAATAGCACATTAATTTAATAATTAAGCCAGTTTTAGGTAGATGTCTACAAGCACTGTACTGTTATTTTTATTACTTTTACGGACTTGTGCTATACATAAAACATCGAATCAATACAAACATGCAAGACGTACATGCATCATGTGGGTTTTTTGTTAAAACGAACACGCCAACGGTACGACGCGAGACCCGGGGTAACTCGTCTCAAAAATTTTCAAAGATAGCGTGACATACATGGATTCTCCTTACTTGAAGTAACCCGCTCGTAGACCTTGCAGGGCCGGTTCAACGCCGTGTCCATCGTCGATATCGGCACCAGAATGACTGTGTGTGGGTACTATAATTGTGTAGGCAGTCGTTGGCTCTTGCTAACCGAAGGACGCCATGGGTTCTCAAAAGATATCAAGTGGTTCACTTAAGGTCTCGGTAGGTGGGTCAGAGGGCAAGCATCAGCCATACGTTATTCATGCTAAGACGTAAAACTCACATTAAGACATTTTGTGTCTTAAAGGAAGTCTCCTCAGCCATTTTAGGATTTATTTGTGAAACATTAGTTGAATGTTTTTGTTTTGGCCAAAATAAAACGAGTATGATCACTTTCTCCCCAGCCCCCCCCCCCCTGTGGTTACCAAATCAAAGTACAATATGCACCGTATTTTCGTCACATTCTTGTTTTTGGCACACTTTACTTCTATATAATGTGTTATTGTAATTTAATAAGATTTCTTCTCTGAGCACAATCACCTATCAAAATATAATGCAGCTATAGTAAATTAACTGACAAATTTTGAAGGTTGACTGATAGTTTAGAAATTTATGTAACACCGTTCTGAATAGCCCGATGTTCAATTTTAGTTTTATGTCGGCAATTGCGACGCGCTGTGAGCACTTAGTCAAAAGTTTTGTATTTGTGGCGGTTCTCATGACAAATTACGGGGTTTTAAGTTCAGCTGTTTCGTCACAGTAGGATGAACGTGACTAATCGTCGTACAGCATGTGATACTGTGTTACATCATAGACGTTGACCCAAGAGAAAAGGTGATGGTCCTTTGATATCTTCTTACATCGTGTTAACTGTCACGAAGAACAGTCTCATTGCTATGAACACCGCTAACGTAGTTGACATATCTATAAGAATAGCGTAGCAAGTGGCTTCTTTAAATTCACTATTGTTTATATAGGTAACGCAGCAATAAGATTAATATTTATTCGTTTCTAATTGCAACAAAATCAGCACGATGCACCAGCAATGCATGCTCTTTGTTAGTTAGAGAAAACTGTGCTAGTTCGCCCAAAGATGTAAAAAAAATAGGATGTTATATGGGCATACATGTCTAAACTGTGATTGCGTGTCGCGCGTTTGGTACCATTAGCATCGATTTTCTTTTCCCGTGTCCTGGCCCGTAGACCGGAGGATACGATTTGAGCGATCGCATCTCATGCTGAGGTTAAAGAATTCCTCTTCAACAGTAGGATCTTTTTTTTGAAGTCTGAATGGAAGTTGCAGTTGTTTTATTTGGGAGCCCCAAGGAGGTGCGGTCAGTAGTTTTAGATCCTCGAGAAGGGTGCAATCGGGTGTTTTGGGAGCCTCAATGGGGTGAAGTCGAAGGTTTTGGGGAACTTGCAAATGTAGGTCGAAAAACGCACATCCCCAAATCAACCACACCATGAGCCTGTTTTTTAGTTAGCGCACTTTGTACGACTCTGTGCCACTGATCAATGCACAGCACACTGCACAACAAACGTCCTAGCGTTACCTAGTGGGACTGCACGCGAGCGTCCCTGGTGTTGTAGATTGACGTGATCCGGACATGCACGAGGTGGCGTTTTGTGCCTGTTTTCGTTCGACTGGGTTTCGTCGAGTTGTCTGTGGCATAGACAGTTGATTACGCGCGACGTCGCTTCATGTGTCGCCGCACATTGTACACTATTTGTTGAGTCGGCGCTCGATTCGGTTTAGCGGCTATTGTGCCGGTACAGTCTACACGCGACTCGAGATTAATACGACTCACAACAAACGGTTGTCAAAATATGTCTAGCATTGTATCTCATACCTGAGCGTGTTTGTGAGAGCAGCGTCGTTAGTATCGTAATGAGGTTTGGTGAACCATACACTAAATTATGTGTTACTTACCCCAGTATATATTTTGCAACATTTAATCGGTGCATCTACCTGTGCATGACTAGTATAGATTTATGATATCACGTGCATAATGCATAGTGGCAGTCTGCGTGAGATAATGACTCGATGGTTCTTTTAAAACGAACACATTTTTTTTTAATTAGACAATTTACTGACTCTGTTTTTTGACGAGTTGCAATTACGGGATGAAGAGAGAAGAAATTGTACTGGTTGTATAGTGTCAATAAAATACAGAAGCGAGCACTGTTTACATGTACAGCACCGTACTTGAAGTGGTCACTTCTACTGCCCACCGCCAACATAATAACAGCACGCAATGTTGCGTGACTATAGCGAGCAACCAACCTGTCCTTGTTTCATCCCGTGCAATCCGATCCGCCCACGTCCGGTTTCGCTATAGTACTAGATGACAGACCTATTGCCACTATGAAATGTTATGGAGAAATATGTATTGTACTTCAAATGTGTATATTTCAACTGCCAGCAAAACTACCAATTTAGGCGAAGGAGCTGACAATCAGGTGTATTTTATAAATGTCGAGGCCATTTCTGTTGTCCGCTCGCAGAATGCTATCTCCCGGAATGCTACCGAATAAACTCAAGCCCTGTCGCATTAATGGAGTCACGTTGGGTTAAGTATGCTCGGCTGGTACTTGTCACAGCGCCTGACGAATGCTGTGACAGGCATAAGATGAATTTTGTAACACACGCCGCGACCAGTTATCACCTCCAGCGCCGAGTCGCTAATCGGCGTGCTAGCAAGGAGACGCTCGGTCTGTTGACCGGGTCGATTGTAGAACTGTCACGTGACGCCCCTATAGCATGTTCAGGTAGCAGGGCTGGCGGCGCGACGTGCCGTGATCATTGTTGTTGTGCCGCACACACGCACACGGGAAAGCAGAGCACCAGGCTTGCTTCGCCGCCACGGGTAACTGTCTGACGTCCAAAGCCTCAGCTTGCGGCCGAGTTCCCCGCCTGACCGTCGCTAGGTCCTGACTGCGGGTCCACAAACAGGACACGACACACGGAAGCCCGTGGGACTATGCCGTCATACAGGTAGGTCAGGGGGTAGGGTGTTACAGTTCCGTGTGCACGCTTTCGCTGGAGGGTGAAGGTCAAGGCCTCGATGGTAGTTGTACTGGAACAAGGCGGTGTCTGATAGCACACAGTTGGAGTAATAGATTCACAACGTTAAAGCTGATGGTGTGTCGAGACTTGCCGTGTATCGTGACTCGTCGTGTGCTGAACTCCGTCGTGTGCCGTGCCATGTCGCCTCTGTGATAACATATTGCGTTGTTGATACTACTCAACAGCTGTTCCAAATACATCACACCTCGTGGGTATGTCTTTTCCTGCTACGTTTATCTGGCCAACGATTTCGCCTTTAGTAATATCACGAGCCGTTCGTGGATAATGGTAACCTTGCAGACGTACTTGTCAATAGATCAAAAACTGTCATTTGTTTATATCCAAAATGTACTTTTACCGGTACTTTTACAAGCCTTGGTAACAGATTGTATTGCATAATGAGGCTCGTTCCAATTGATCTAGTACTAGCATGTTGACTTCTTTTCCGGTTGGGTTTTGTTGTAGTATTGGGTTCGTTTTGTGGACAACAACGTTGAATTTGCATTCTGTATCTTGCCGGCCGACAGTAGGTACCTATATCGGTCATTGCGCCACCCGTTAGAGATTAGAGGCAACGGTGTTCACGACGCAGTGCAGTGTGCATGCACATGTACGCCGTCGGGCGACATTCTTAAAAGTCTACGATACAGTTGCTGCAGGGCATGTTGTCTGCACTGGCGGAGGGTCTTGTCGTGAAGGTGAAGACCAAGCAGTTCCTGCCGCAGGTTTCTGCTGCGATCGGGGGATAGTTATGAATGATACGGAGATGAGGTAATAAAATCACGAGAAATCTCGCCAATGTGTGAGATGACAGTTGATGTTGTACCTTAGGCATGTAACTATTGTGGCTAATTGTGCGTTTAATGATATAGGGATTGTTTGGAGAGAATTACCGGGATGTTCTGTAGTGCGTAGTGATTATGAACAGTCGGTCACTTGTTCCAGCTCTCATCAGACATTTGTCTTCGGGTGTTGTTGGTATAAAATATACGATACATCGCATATCGACGGTTTCAAACATTCCAAATAAACTTTAAAGGGACAGAAAACGGCATTGCGTTATATAATTCACGTGCAAAAACGACGTCTTTATTGTTAATATGAAGAGGGCAACGTTATGTACATGGACATTTAACAAAATATCATTAGCACAGTCAGTTATATTACAAAGAACACAAAATTACACTACTAGATGTGTAACCGATTATGTCCAGTTTGCAAAATCGCGATAAACAACGCATGAACACCACCTTTCACAAAGTAACTCACCGTACGGTCAAACAAATCATACTAGATAGTGTCATCCCGGTAAAATGTAGCAGGTAAAGGTAACAGATAAACTCTATAGCTAGACGTATATAGCAACATTTGGCTACCGTTGACGTGAATGTACATCCCTTTGAGATTATATGCCTACAATTTAAAGTAAAGAAAACGCCGACTAATTTTTCTTCGCAATGTATACACCATCGTCATCTATCTATAAATATGAGGGCCTGCGTCTTATGGTGTCAGTGCCGAATAAAATTGTTGAGTCGACTGCATTTATTAGTTTAAATGCTCCGTCGCGGTTGAGTGAGCACGTCATGCTGTTGCACTACGATAAACTGTTAGAGCAGCATTCCGCCACCAGAGATGACGACGCAAGTGACGTTGTGATCGTCGGTCTATTACATTACGTCAGTTGTTGCGAAGAATAAGCATTCAGTGTTTGCATTCAGTGAAAGCCGCTGACGTAGGTAGCGTCACTCACTTGGCACGAAGCGCTGGTCGGAACAGTGCAGACTTAACACTTACTTTAACTTTAAAAGACTAATTCTTTATGGACTGTGTGCATGCTGCAAACTAGCCACTGTGCGAATACGCGAGCGACTAGCGTATATTTTTTGCTACCTCGTGAAAGATCTAATGCAGTAGTACATATTTTTCGTCAAAGTGCTCGAAAAATATCACACATCACACCAAAACGGTATTGTCAAGGTTACCCCAACACAGCGCCTACATGACACCTGCGCTGGCGTGTCACGGAAATATTGTCCGCTGTGATATATGGTGGCGGTTTTGTTGCTTTTTGAAAAAGCTCGTTAAATTTACCAACGGATTCTGTTTAGTGAGCTAAATGATCTAAACAATCAATTCTCTGTGGTCCTGACGTAGACCTACATCCAACAAAACGGTGCCTTGCTACGTCTTTTAAAGGGGAAGTGATGGCACATTGAAGTGATTGAACAGACGTACTTGTTCCGTTGTCAAGCTGCTCTCTCGTTCTTTCCGCCCCACCTCCCTCTTCACCTCTCCCCTTCTCCCTCTTCACCTCTCCCTCTTCACCTCTCCCCTCCCTCTTCACCTCTCCCCTTCCTCTTCACCTCTTCCTCTTCACCTCTCCCCTCCCGTCTTCCTCCCTCCTCCTTCTTCACCTCTCCCCCTCCTTCACTTCTCCCCCCTCCCTCTTCACCTCTCCCCTCTCTCTTCACCTCTCCCAATCCCTCTTCACCTCTCCCCTCCCCCGTCTTCACCTCTCCCCTGCCTCTTCACCTCTCCCCTCCCTCGTCTTCACCTCTCCCTCCTCCTTCTTCACCTCCCCCCCTCACTCTCCAATTCTACCCCCTCCCTCTTCACCTCTCCCCCTCCCCCGTCTTCACCTCTCCCCCTCCCCCATCTTCACCTCTCCCCCTCCTCCGTCTTCACCTCTCCCCCTCCCTCTTCACCTATCCTCTCCCTCTTCACCTCTCCCTCCTTCTTCACCTCTCCCCCTCCTTCACTTCTCCCCCTCCCTCTTCACCTTTCCCCTCCCTCTTCACCTCTCCCAATCCCTCTTCACCTCTCCCCTCCCCCGTCTTCACCTCTCCCCCTCCCTCTTCACCTCTCCCCTCCCCCGTCTTCACCTTTCCCCCTCCCTCTTCACCTCTCCCCTCCCTCTTCACCTCTCCCCTCCCCCGTCTTCACCTCTCCCTCCTCCTTCTTCACCTCTCCCCCTCACTCTTCACCTCTCCCCCTCCCCCGTCTTCACCTCTCCCCTCCCTCTTCACCTCTCCCTCCTCCTTCACCTCTCCCCCTCCCTCTTCACCTCTCCCCTCCCTCTTCACCTCTCCCCCTCCCTCTTCACCTCCCCCGTCTTCACCTCTCCCCCTCGCTCTTCATCTCTCCCCTCCCTCTTCACCTCTCCCTCCTCCTTCTTCACCTCTCCCCCTCCTTCTTCACCTCTGCCCCTCCCTCTTCGTCCCCCGTTTTCACCTCTCCCCTCCCTCTTCACCTCTCCCCCTCCCTCTTCCCCTCCCTCTTCACCTCTCCCTCTTCACCTCTCCCCCTCTTTACCTCTCCCCCCATACAAAATACACATATCGCTATTTTGTTACCTGCATAGTTAGTTTGTTGTTATAATTCAAGTGGTTGCTGGTCAATACACGATCGTGTCAGCACCACATTATTAAATAGTAGCGTAGCATCATTACTCTTCACCTCTCCCCTCCTCCCTCTTCACTTCTCCCATCCTCCCTCTTCACCTCTCCCCCTTCACCTCTCCCCCTCCCTCTTCCCCTCTCCCCTCCCTATTCACCTCTGCCCTCCCTCTTCACCTCTCCCTCCTCCTTCACCCCTCCCTCTTTACCTCTCCCCTCCCCCGTCTTCACCTCTTCCCCTCCCTCTTCACCTCTCCCTTCCCCCGTCTTCATCTCTCCCCCTCCCTCTTCACCTCTCCCCCTCCCTCTTCACCTCTCCCCCTCCCTCTTCACCTCTCCCCCTCCCTATTCACCTCTCCCTCCTCCTTCGTTACCTCTCCCCCTCCCTCTTTACCTCTCCCCCCATACAAAATACACATATCGCTATTTTGTTACCTGCATAGTTAGTTTGTTGTTATAATTCAAGTGGTTGCTGGTCAATACACGATTGTGTCAACACCACATTATTAAATAATAGCGTAGCATCATTACTTATGGGGTCAGCACACTGTCAGGTTTCCCATTGGCGACCATGTTAATGTTTTGTGTGATTATAAGAAAACGTGACCTATAAAGTTTCTTAAACTTCTCACCTGCTGTTATTATCATCTCATTGACATGCTGGTCGAGTTTAGTCAAAAAACTATATCTAGCTCTTGCAAAATGCCTGTATGTATGACACCCGTCAATATTTACAACTGGATGCAGGCAGTAATCCAGCTAAAGTGTCAACTAGCCAAATTGCTGCCAGATACCCTTCCGCTTAGTAAAATCAGCTAAAAAGACACCATTTTACTGTCAACAGCTTCAACAATCACATCTAGAAATCTGACTACTCAAGTGCACTTATGTCAGAGCAAGTGAATATTATAAAAAGTCATTTCTCAAAAATATACTGCACTTTGTTTCGTCTGTAATCAAGCAGGAAGTCCAACAGTGTGCTGACCCCAAATAGGTATGGCAATTTTTGAGAAAATGTTGAAAACAACACACTTTATAGGCACCAATGTTACAAGCACTGTGCAATTTTATTTTTTGTAATCCCTCCAGGTGTTTGTGTTTTATGCACATTTCAAAGGTGCCACCAAACTTGGCAAGGCACCATAAAAATCAGCACTTCGCCGTTGGACAATTTGTAATCCAGCACAATGTTCTCAGGTGGCACTATGAACTCCTAATAAAGTTTTCCAGAAAGTCAAATATATGTTTTATAAGAAAATTCAATACAGCCAGTTGTTACGTTACATTCAAATTTGTATTTATTTTTTTACCTTGTGCCCTATTTACAAAGGTAAACATCAACAAAAAGTCACCTTAGGGTGTGAATTCCTCAAAGGCCTGACGTCTTAAGCATTTCAATTACATAATATTACACAGCCTAATTAGCAGACATTCAGAAAACAATGCCACTTGCTTGATTGGCCAGAAGGTCCAGTCAGTAGACAGATCTGATAACAGGCTCCGGCTATGGCTGACTCCAGCTAATCACTGTCCTCAGACTTCATTAGGGTCAATTACAACATCTTCACGTGTGTTTAGTCAGCTGAAGTAAACAAAAAACGATTGATGAATCACCCTGCTGCAATGTTATTGGTTCATTTTCATACGTATTCTCAAATTGAGGCTTAACTACTGGCATACGCACCCCACCCCCCTTATAAGACATGTGTTCCGTCGCTGTGATTTGGACTTGCAGACTGGTGAGAAGTCTGTAATATCCAAAAACGGTTTGTTCCATTCAACTGCAGTTTTGCCATACACGTATTTTCAGTAATTGTTTCAAGATATTTGAAGTAAAATGCGTCCTCCGTGATTGTGCAATGACTATAGCGTGTTTCCCTTGATAGGGACTTTAATTGGGGTCAGCACACTGTCAGGTTTCCCATTGGCGACCATGTTAATGTTTTGTGTGATTATAAGAAAACGTGACCTATAAAGTTTCTTAAACTTCTCACCTGCTGTTATTATCATCTCATTGACATGCTGGTCGAGTTTAGTCAAAATCTCATATCTCTAGCTCTTGCAAAATGCCTGTATGTATGACACCCGTCAATATTTACAACTGGATGCAGGCAGTAATCCAGCTAAAGTGTCAACTAGCCAAATTGCTGGCAGATACCCTTCCGCTTAGTAAAATCAGCTAAAAAGACACCATTTTACTGTCAACAGCTTCAACAATCACATCTAGAAATCTGACTACTCAAGTGCACTTATGTCAGAGCAAGTGAATATTATAAAGTCATTTCTCAAAAATATACTGCACTTTGTTTCGTCTGTAATCAAGCAGGAAGTCCAACAGTGTGCTGACCCCTTATGCATTATAATGGTTAATGCATGGGTGCGAACACGCCCTGGTCGATGGCGGGGCGGGGCGGGGCGGGGCGGGGCGGGGCGGCGAGGCGGCGGTTCCCACTAGGATTACTGTAGAAAGTAGAACGGTCAACATAACAGAAGGCGTCGATGAGATACGAGCTGATGAATCCGCTATGTGGAGGCAAACTGTGAGGTTGATTTCGGGAGCAAAATATAATGCTAACATAAAGGGGCCAATAGTTTTGTTTCAGGGTGTAATGCATGCGTTTTAGACAACGTAGCTGTAGTTATTACGTTGCTCGTGAGTTAAGTATTTCCATAAATGATGTGTTAACAACGACGCGCTCTTGTTGGTTTTCATCTCCGTAGATGTGCTTATTTGAAAGCGAAAATAATGTGCCCTGGACAATGTTTAACGTTCGATATCGGTAGGGCCTGTGTTACCCGTTCACGTTGTCAACATTCCGTGTAAACACAGAGTCGGTGTCTACAGGCACCGGTAGACGGGGCTGCAGTGTTGACGGTATCACGGAACACCTGATAATGAAATTACTTCGTTGAGTTTATGATAAAAAAATGGCACATTTGTAGTCTGTGATACTTCTACAATGCACGTTTCAGTGATTGAAGGCTGCCCTGTGCACGGAGTTCAGATTTGTTTGGGCGACAAATGACGGGCAACAACTTTCATGTTGATATTATACATGCCTACTTCTTCAATATAAGTACTTAATCCCACTCTAGGGCATTGTCGCACTGTTTTAAGTTGGAGCGCAGTAGTGCAGTGGCTAGAGCTTCGGACTCTCGCCCGAGAGAACCCGGGTTCGAATCCTATGCTGCGGTGTCGAACCTTGGGAAAGTTCGTTCACTTACATTACTCCAGTCCACTCAGCTGTATGAATGAGTACCTGGCTATAGACAGTGGTGGATACTTGCAAATTTCAACACCTTGCTTGTTACACAGGGTATAATTTCCTGTGCGAATAATCAGGTGGTTCGTGCTACCGACACTAGGCCAGTATCTATTATTATAAATTGACTTTATTAAATAAAGTATTTATACAACGAAATGGACTTTTGGATATAGTACGTCAATCGATAGTATAGTATAGTATAGTATAGTATAGTATAGTATAGCATAGCATAGCATAGCATAGCATAGCATAGCATAGCATAGCATAGCATAGCATAGTATAGTATAATGTAGTGTACTATAATGTACTATACTATACTATATTGTACTATACTATACTATACTTTACTGGTCGGTGACAAAACAACCATTAAATTGTATAGTTTTGATTAAAGCAGTTTCGCAATTTTGCGCGCACTTGAAGCAATTGCCAGACCAACTTATAGAATTGGTTTCAACGAAAAAATCATTAGAAAAAAACCCAATAGTGTACTCACTGTACTATACTCGTTTAGTCAATGGTAGTCGATTTAGTGGCAGGTAATATCACTTAGTTGGTTGTTTGTTGGAAGAAGACAGCGTAATGTGTGCATAATGACGAAATACCAACAGCGCGTAGACACGAAATCAACACCAGAGACACGTTGGCGCCAGCATTCCGTAGCACCGCTGTTGAATTGAGGAATTAGTCAAGCGTGTCATCTCTGTCACGTTGTCCGATTGTCATGACGCGCGATCGTCGAGTCAGCACAGTAAATGTTCAAAGATAACATCACCGATATGAGATTTTGTCCTGACACAGTGTTTAGAACGTCCGATTTTCGATCGAGAGGCACGGGTTCGAGTTCCGTTGTTGCCTTTACGAAGGTTGGGAAATTTCGTTCACTCCACTTTGCCATAGTTCATTCAGCTGTACAAACGAGTACCTGGCCAATGACTGAGATAGGTACATTTTGTGATAGAATATTCGTCGCGCAGTAATTGCAGCGTGGCTTAATGCTTCCCTTAGAAGTTGAGTTGGCGCTAGGAGGCCAGGTGGTGAAGCATAAAGCGCTCTGAGCAGTCCTAATGACTGGATACCGCTGTGTACAAGAACCTACCTGTACCTTTTTATAAACAGCCACCGACGCTACGTAGAACAGCTGCTAGATGGCGCCACAGTAACCAGCAATGACTTCCCGAGGCAGCCTTTACGGCGAGAAGCCATGCGGTTATGTTGCGTCGTCTACACTACTTTACCCCCGGGTCCACGTTGTAGCGATGGAGTGCCAGTGGTGTTGAGATGGTAGTACATTTTGGCAATGTTTTTACTGCCTGCAAAAATTAATTTTGAACAGGAATTTAACTCTATGGCACTGTCGTTTATAGGGCCATTTGGATACGCGATTGGGGAGGCGCAGGGGCTCCCATGCTGGAATTCTAAGATGGCGGCTGTCTGATCTATGTATATGGCGTATCCAAATGGCCCTATAAACTATTTACGGCCTTATTTGTGTATCATGACACCCACGACGTGGTCGCATTTACATTTCTAGTTTATGACTGGCGACACGTGGCAGTGACAGTGGGGTTGGCACGATAACTTTTATAAGAGGAACTATTCATATAGAAGAAGTCGTATGTCATGTTTGCTCGCTGTTTTTTGATGATATATATACAGCCCTTGCTAGGTGTCGAGTCCAAGTATAGCTAAAGCATTACAAGGGAATTCCATAAAAGCGTCAAATTCGATCTTCTCTGCAACATAAATAGTGTTCATATATATATATATATATATACTAGTCTAGTCGGCGGCTTACAATGCCGACTAAAAGCACCGTTTGGTTGCCAGTTACATGTGCGCGCGCTTGCATGCAAGTGTGTGTGTGTGTGCGTGCGTGCGTGCTTGCTTGCGTATGTGTGTCCCTGTATGCGTGTGCGTGTTTCAGCGAGTGCATGTGCGTGCGTGAGTGTGTGCGTCATCGCATGAGTATAGTTAGATGTCGCAAATTGACTGGAAACACTATACAAGCGTTTTTGTGGACGGACTTTCTTCGACGTGCATAGGTAGATACAACGTTTTCTGACAAACATAATTTGTATCAGCACACACATGTTTAACTGAGGCCCGGGATACCAGTGCCGTCACGTGTCCCGACCCGTTACCAGAATGCCATGAACGGCCGTTCTTGCGTGACCCAGTTTGTATATCGACTCCGACCAAGTAATTTATTTGAATTTATGGGTGTTTACACTCGCACCCATTGGTGATGACTGCGACATCGATCAGCGGCAACGGTTGTTGTCATATTTACATGGGACGCGCGAGGCATTTGATTGTGATATCCTCTTGATTAAAACCATAAACGTAGATGTTAAAGGTAACATCTTATATAGCGCGGTATCTTGTCTTGAATACTGATAAAGCACTTTTCATGTAGACCTGTTCAATCGAACACCATATCGACGTCTCCGGGAAGCATCCAGCCACGTTGCAATTACTGCGCGAAGACCTATTCGTACACAGAGATCACCAACTGTTTATTGCCAGGTACTCATTCATACATGTGAGTGAACTGGACCAGTGTAAAATGAACGAACTTTCCCAAAGTTCAAAACGGCAGTGGCAGGAAGAGAAAGTGGATCATCCATTGTAGGGCCTATCTTCGTGATTAAGTACAGCCGTCGGCAGCTGGTGCACCACTGCCTCTCAGTCTCATGACATATCGGACATATGCATGGATCTGCATACACCAGTCTAACCAATATGACATGGCCTGATCTGTGTAGTGGAATAAAAACGCTGTGGCTGCTGGCATTAGCATTTTAATACAATTACAGCCGTATATCTAGTTGGTGCAAATCCAACGTTTGTTTAAAGTCATGTTTTGCTTATACAAGCATAGGCGTTGGAACCGGGGAGGGGGCTAGAGTGGGCTGACCCCCAATGTTGAGAGTGGGGGGATTAGCCCCCAATATTTGGTGGGTTTGAAAATGTTTTTTGGTGGGCGCCATTTGAGCTGCAACTTTCGAATTGAATTTGCATAATTACATAATAAAATGTTGTAATTGTTCCTTGAAATTCTTCAACAACGCCCATCCATCCTCATCTGTTTTTCTGCAGAATATTTTGAATGTCATCGCAAACAACCTTCAACTGCACCCCCCCCCCCCCCCCGTCCCCCGCCACGACCACCGTCTTCGTCTGACATTTGAGTGCTGAAGCTGTGGAATAGTCACCTCAATGGTACCGGTCATTTCGTTCCGACCCCAACGACAATGTCATTTGACTTTCAGTAACACGTAACGATACACGTTTCGGTTGTCATCTCGTAAGACGAACCTGTAGACGATTCATGCACAGCCTGCGATCATCAGCCATCTCAGTGGTTACATTAATTTACCATCTTACAATCCCCCATGCCCTGCTTCAAGCCTTGTTACCATGCGCTGGTCACTCATTTTGTCTTTAGTACCTACCAAGCGTTTTTTTCCGGAAATGAATGAATCAACCGATATGCATGCAATAAAAATCCAAATTTGCAATCTTCCTGACTCGTGCGTACCGAGAAAGCGAGTCGCCTATATATATATATATATATATATATATATATATATATATATATATATATATATATATATATATATATATATATCTGTAATCGCTGTGTAGCGCTTACGTCGAACACAGAGAAACCTTTTCATATACCGTGTATATGTATGCATATGGTCACAGAAGTCGATTTTATTGCGGCATTAAGTCGTTAAGCTTTCCAAGCGGACTGATCGGGCCGATTTGTGGCAGAAAAACCGGAAGGATTCTTTGTTCTACGGCCATTACATTTTATTGATTCGTTGTGTTGCTGAGCGGAAGTTATAAGTTCACGCGTTAAAACATGGCACTTTCAATTTGTTGGCTATTTTCCCCGATCATTATGTTGCTGTAAATTGATAGGTATGTGGAGATTACAATTAGGGTCATAAAATGGCTGCCCGTCTTTCTGATGCTTGGATCTGGAACATTGTCCTATATTTTACGACATAGCAGATAGCCATTTATGAGTCCGCGTAACAATACAGAGGAGTTGATCGTTCTGCCTTCACTGTTATCGTGCAGTTGACGCATGACAACAGGCCAAAGTATAAAGATAAAGATCTGATTATCACATAACTCTACATCAACTGGTAAATTGGAAAAATCATTCGTGTCTCCCTTTGCAATTTGACGACCGACACAGATCGCTCGGCGCATCAGAAAACACCTGCTGGGAGGAATTGACGTCTGTGACGCAACTGCAACTGCGCGACATTTTAAATATCCCTAGAAAATATCACATAACGTTTGAGCGATCGAAATATCGCACCGGCGTTCTCCGAATGACGAATGTGTTCAATCGCTCGTACTCTGGAGACATTCGGCGCGGAATTATGCATTAACGCGCATCGTCTGGTGACCGACTAATGAAGTAAACGAGCGAGGGGAATTGGCCAGAGTCGAGAGGCAAGGCGTCGATGGATGGCCCATGGACCAGTCGCCTGGCCGCGCCCGTGACACGAACGCTAAACACCACAGTCTCCGTCTTTCCACGCACACGTCATTGTCTTCGTTCTCCGAGCGCTATAGGCGTGTGGCTCATGTTTCGGTTGAGTTTTTCTTCTTTCTGTGAAGGTGTTGGCTGCAAGTGTCAAGTTGTGATTCTGAGAACGTTTCTCTATAGCTCGGTTTCGGAATAATTTGCACTGCTAAATGCATTCCGGACTTTTGGCTGGTAGGACTCCTACGCTTAAGACCCTGCTAGCTAATGATAATGATCTGTACCCGGCCGGTTTAGTAATGGTTAATTTTCAGGAGTAAATATAATAAAGTTAGTTTTATTTATGTTAAATGATAGTTTGTTACAGTGAAACCACGTTTATATCTTATCAAGTTCTGAATTTACTTCTTCAATAATGTTAGTAAAATTTGAATTTGTTTGTTGTAAAACAGCATATTTGACGCAAATATGGCCCTAACTTGTCAACGATGGATAACGTTTTTAAAACTAACATTAACTTAGATTAAGACACATTTTAGAACACAGTGTCATCCAACGAAGGTTGGAATGGCGCCTACATGTTATAATTTTATTTGATGCCATTACGTTTTATGATCTGCACCATGGACATACAATGGACATGTATTCGTGATACCAAGCTTTATATGGTGTTGTTTTTGTCTGGCAACTTTTACTTGTTTACCGACAATATCGTAGTAATTGTGACTTGTTCCGGTGACTACATTAACACCAGTAACACACCTACGCCGACATTATTATATTTGATTACACCCCTTCCTCTTGCGAAACCTCGGATCTAACATAACTCTGTTTAGATTTACACATGGCACAAATTCATCTTTAAAAAAATATGTGTTATTAGTAGACGAGTAACCAGGCGATACCCAGGGCCAGGCCCAGGCCAGGGTGTATTGGACGCAATTGGTGCAGACTGCGCAATCAGCATATTATTCATTGTTGACAAAAAATAATGCCATTAAAATTAACTTAATAAAAATGTGCCTTTGCTTGTCTGCTTGGTGCTGATTTGGAAGTCCAGAACGAGAACCGCCATATTTATCCGGCGGATAGGCCACCATACGCAGAAAAATGTGTGCGTAACTTTTTCCGCGTTTACGTCACCGGACAGTTCCATCCGTGCGTCATGCATACCAATTTATTACGTTTATCCGCCGGATAGCCGCTAAACGCGGATAAAGGAGTTATCCGCGCTTCATGCCTTGGTGTGTGTGTGTGGGGGGGGGGGGGGGGTCTGGGGCGGGGCGTAGTAACTTGACAAACTAACAACCGATTTACGATATGCGCGTCTATTTTTCAAAGAAATTAAGGCCTAATCGTGAGTAAAGTCCCCAACCGACTAAGTTTGACGATGTTTGTAGAATCTGTGAAATCACCACAACACAGATGTACATGTAGAAATGTGCTTACACCGTCACCCGATATGCGAATATTCCCATGGTGCGCTTTTACGTAGTTGCATTGTCGTATCACATGACCGATTTGTTTAATTACGTAATAGTCACGTGAACTGTGCAATGTAATTTACTATAGAATAGGTTTACATAGTCAAAGTATTGTGCCAGTATTCAGTAAAATAACTGCGCGAAACGATTTTAACAGGACCACGTTTCACGAAGGGGCCCATTTACACTACACCGTCGCCTGCCAAAGCCAGCTCCTCGTTCAACATATCTGCATACACGTTTTCGATAACAACCGTGATCTGCAAAGCCTGTGCCGTTTTATCAGCATAGTTGCTCTCTGTAATGCACACGAATAACGAATCCCACTGGGTTTGTGATAACGTATGTCAATGTTATCTAGATATGTAGTTTGTAAGGATTTTCCTCCTCACCAACCCAGTGCAATTTGCCACTTATCTTGTGATGCAAATCTGGCTGTTCCGACCAGCTGTTAAACAACCTGTTTATGCCTCACTAATATCACTGTAATTGTATACATGTGAATCTTAATTATTCATGATGCGATGGCGGTGTGTAGGTTGTGTTAATTATTGATAATTACAATCAACGAACATCTGGTGCAAGTATCTTGCTTGCCGTGCACCGTAGCTGCGATTGTACGAGATTGACACTGGCACAAGGGAACTCGACCGTAGCAGCTGGTATTTGGGTACACGAGAGACGTGTACGAGTGTGTGCTGTTTTACGTCTGTTTAGCCGTAACAGTAATGCAGGACCCCAGGGAAGCATTATTAATTTTCTTCTGGATCCGTCGTAGACGAATAAAATGCAATTGATTTTCAGTCGGTACCGCTTTTCTGTTTTTTTTAACTTTATTTTGTTGACAATAAAATTGGCAAATTTGAGGACAGTAACACTTATGCTGTACAGAATGTTAGTTTTACGTTACTGTTTGGCAGTCCCCCGAAAATCCACCACGTTCCGACGTCAATGCATATAAAGACAAAGCATCGCGCCCCCACCGAATACAATTTATCTAATTTGTGCCCCCCCCCCCGACTACCCTATCTGAATCCGCCCCTGGTCCCCCCGAACGTTTTAAAAGTAGACACACTATTCCGTTAAATGTAGTAGTTACGACATTACAACGAAATGTCATGAATTGAGAAAGAAAACGAAATGAGTAAGACAGACGGGGAACGCTCGTACCCGGTATGTCGTCGCCCCCCCCCCCCCCCATCACGCTCGTACCCGGTATGTCGTCGCCCCCCCCCCCCCCCCCCCCCCCCCCCATCAATCGTGACTTGAGCCCAGAACGGACCTCATATGGAAACTCGGCCTTTCTTTAGCGTGACAAACGCACCTGGTGCTAACTTCGTATAATCAGTATACGTATAATTAAGAAGTGCGATAAGAGCAACATCGACATACGATTAAACATGTCTTCTGTTTATAGCAAAGAAAGTAACGATAAGCTTCTGGGCTCCAGTTTCTTAGGCACGATAGATGTTTCCGTATTATTCTGGTTGTTATTAACGTTACACGGCGACCTGTGCTCTACTGCGAATAATCACGTGGCTCATGCTACCGACACTAGGCCACTATATATTATTATAAATTGACATTATTAAATAAAGTATTTATACGACGAAATGTACTTTTGCATGTTGTACGTCAATCGATTTGAAGCGAGACACTCATCAAATTCAACGAATATTACAAATAAACTTACAACTAGATTGGAGAAGACTATTATAACGTCGCGGCCTGTGCCATTTACCAATAATAACTTCTGCGGTTGTTCGATTGAAATGCCATCGCATATTCTGTCGTTAGATTTCTTTTTTCCGATAACCAAGTGCGCATCGTCAACAGTCACGACCGATACGTCATAGCACCGGATTATTGTCCGCGATAGAAAGTGGATTGTACCGGGTTTCCAATGTCAGTGAAGACCGCAATCGTGCACGGTTTCACAATACGTTGTTTGAAGAAGGAATGCTAAATCTGGAAGAAATATTTGAATGTGTGTATATAAGTACGTGCTCAGCTTTTTAATACGCTCGGACCCATTGATGCCAACCTGCTTAACTGGTGTCTAGAATAATAACTGATGTTTCATGACACCACAGCACATTGTATGTCACGCCGACTGCCGACTGGTCATTTACTGGTATGGCTGGTAATTGACATTGCGACATCAGTACCCGCGCCCTGCGGCCCACTTCGATAATGGGACACGCTATCAACTGAGGATCTGTAACAGATCGGGTGTCTGCGGTTCGTATGACAAGAACTATAGCAATGTACACACTCACAAATAGACAACCAACAAGGCAACCAGCCCATACAATGTTATTTGTAGCGAGGTATACGGTTTATGACTACCAGTAACGTCGGGGCCTGTCCTGACGCTGCTTGCCAAATTGTTTTTGTTGTTTACCCGACTGTTCATAACCACAATTGATAAGATAAAGACCATCATGTGCGCTAACTTAGTTAACAGTTACCTGCTCGTACTTGTTTAATAATCGTACTTAAAAGTATTTATTTGTCAATAATATACAAGTGCAGTGTACATTCTGCAGTGTCTGACGGTCTTCTGGTACTGGCTGTATACGAAGGTTTGTATTCAAGATATGACCGGAAGATATTCTCTGAATCCTTGACAACCAATGGTGGTAGTGTTAGTGAACACGTGGACTTGTACTTTGACACAGTTTTCACGTCAACCAATCAGATATTCTTTTGATTACATCCGGGACAGTATATTATCCACATGTAGCATGCTTCGATTTGTCAGTTCGCAAGTAGTATATGGCACTTTTATTGTTATCTTTTGATAGCTCTGATACTTCGTCCTTTTGAGTATATATATAGATACCAAACTCGACCACCGCTCATCTCGCCCTCTGGAGCCGAACTAGAGATGTCTCCAACCAATAACACATCTCCAGACGCGGTGGCCGTTGACTAGAACACCGTATTCTCAATCAAGAGAATCCGGATTCAAAGCCTCTTGTTGGCGTTTTCTCTGTCCACCTTGCTACGGTTCATTTAGCTGCACCCGCATGCTATAAACAGTGATGGATATTTGTGTACGAATAGTCTTCGCGCAGTAATTACAGCGTGGCGGAATACTTCCCAGAGAAGTCGCGATGGTGTTCGAATGAACAGGTCTGCTAGAGGATGAAATGTAACGTGCTGTGATATCCAATCCTAAGAACTGGATATCGCGCTATATATCAACCCAATGTTGTTATTACAATTCTGAGGTTTGTCAACCCAAGGAGGTTGATGATGAAGAGACTGGCTCTTAGCAGAAACGAACGGGTGTCAGGTTAGGAATTGATATGTGGTGAAAATGAAGTGAGAATTTCACTAATTCTATACAACACGTGTGTTGACAAATGTAAAATATGCAGCGACATGTTAATGTTGGAAACATTCCCCAGGAAATCAGAGTAATCTTGTAATGACTGCCTAAGCCTAAGGGGAAATCTAACATGGTCTCGCCCAGTCTGATACGTAGACGAAGCATCCGCGCGGGGGCCCAAAGACATGTTTCTTAGACGCGGATATCGCATTCGATCGCGCCTTCTGGATTATTATATCGTCAATTTTCGTGCGACACACTCCCTGGACGATATCTTCGTCGACGTCGCGTTCCCACGCAGCTCTCTTGCAAGGTTTATGGCGCCAGAATTCACATACTCCATTAATTCACATATCCACGAGAACCTAGTCTTGATAGATACACAATAGGCGTGCTAATTGGGCACCAGAATCTCTCGGAGAACTTCGGGAAACGTTGACCTCGGTTGACATCCCGTGGCACCATTAGGCAGCCGATCAGCGGTTTCGCCGATGGAGCGGTTTACATTAACCGCCACCGATTGATGTAACACAGTTTTCACTACAGTAGCAGGCATAGACGCGGGAACGGGGGGGGGGGGGGGGGCAACTGCCCCCTGGAATTTTAAACTTATGGTTCTGCTCCCCCCAATAAATGCGAGCGTGAATGTTGTTTTTGTTTTTGTGGCGAGCGTCACTGGCGAGTGGAAATGTAAATGTTATGAGACGATTAATGTGTATTTTGTTGACTGTGAAAGGTGTGTGCAATTGGAGGGCAGACATATTGTTTTCTGCCCCCCCCCCCCCAGTAATAGACGGCGTGGTGGCGAATTTTGTTTCAACTAGTTAGCATAGTCTTAAGAACATTATATTAATTAATAAATAAAAAACTAGGAACAGACTGTCTCCCTGTAACTAATTAAAATGCAAAAGCTAAACGTGTCGTGGCATTTTACTGAACACAATTTTATATCAACACTACGTACAACTTTCTGGATTATTCTGCTAATAATACAGAATATTGTTTGTAATAAATTCCAGATACAGTTATGTAATTGGACCTAGCCACGCATGCTACCTGGTAATTATGTTGATATTTTCAACCATAACAATTATTTAAGCAATTAAAAATGCTTTTATGAAATGATACACATTTATTTTGAATGTCTGTATGTCCATACAGTATCCACATAGGGAACACTCTCCTCTTTATATATTCTCACAGGCTTTATGTTGAATTTTGCATAGGCACACATTATTTCACAGTTTAAACTTTAAACAAATAAAAACTAGCTAGTTAGTTAAGAGTTGCCCCTTTCTGTAACTGATTGCCCAAGTCACCAAGTAATATAAGGGTGGACAGTACAGGGGTGCCGGCGTAGAACTTCGTACCTGTAGCTATAGGCAGTCATCATTCACTTGCTGCAATTTATCAATATTTTGCCCGCAGTAGACCGTAAGCAGGGGCAGAGCAAGGGGTTAAAGTGGCATCATGCACAATAATTTGTTTGATGGCTAATGCCCATTAATATGTCAAGACAAGGACCCAAATGTCAGTCGCCCACCGGCAGGACAATAATTAATGGACAAAGTTCTAAATTAAACATTGCAGCTATTACAATTGATCTAGTCAGCGGACAAGCGTTAATATCGAGCCCTGGTAGTCCATGTTTGAACTTTTCAACTAGGGTTATCCAATGCGCAGACGACGTGATAATAACAGCAGTACGCATTTCAACTTGACTGGGATTACCCAAAATACAGACAACTTGATAATAACAGGAGTGCATCTAGTTGAACTTAACCGAGATTATCTAATGTAAAGACAACATGATAATAACAGTCAGTAGTACAATTTGAACTTGATTAGAGTTATCCACTGTACAGACCACTTGTTATTAAAAGTACTGTACTATAACTTGGGTTATCCAGTAAGTTACTTATACAAACGCCTCGGTGTTTGTATCGCAACTGTGCACGTAACGTAATATCCGATTTGAAGGTGGCGTGGTGACTGCACAACTGCTTTGAACGTGCATGCGGTTATTGAGTGTATGTCTTCCGACGGCGTATGCCTGTAATTAAATGCAGTCTAGCATGCCTTGCATTGCGTGGGCCGCTGGCCATTTTGCAGTGTCATCGGCATCAATGATGTTGTTTTATATAATGGGTTATACGGAATGTCGATTAATGCGGCGCCTTCTATTAATACATCGGCAATGTTCCGCGCAACAGTTAGCGAGTCGTTGATACACCAATACAACGCCAACCACACGAATTGATCAAGACCAAGCACCATAACCAGTTGTAGCGGTCTACTCATGTTGTATTCGCTTCGTGAATTGGCTGATCCTGTGGGTCTTAGTGGGGACATACGAATTCTCTGATTGATGTAGCGCTATGAATACCATAAAAATTATAGATGGCTGTTTTGCATGTCAGAACGATAGGGCAAGGATATTGAAGATTCAACACTCTGAACGAACGTATAACGTTAGAAACCCGTATAAATTCTTTGTCCACGGCATCTCTGACAGCTTTCGGTGCAAGAAGGTTCATGTTGATTAACAGCAAGAGGGTTCATGTTGACAAACAGCGAAAGGATTCGTGTTGACAAATAGTGAGAGGATTCGTGTTGACACACAACAAGAGGATTCGTGTTAACAAACGGCAAGAGGATTCGTGTTGACAAACAGCAAGATGGTTCGTGTTGACAAACAGCGAGATAATTCGTGTTGACAAATAGCGAGAGGATTCATGTTGACAAACAACAAGAGGATCCGTGTTGACAAACAGCGAGATAATTCGTGTTGACAAATAGCGAGAGGATTCGTGTTGACAAACAACAAGTTCTTTTTTCTTCACAATACCGTTATTTTCCCAGAATAGATCCTCTGATGATATACTAATAACCCGCTAAGACGGCAGAAGGATCTTTAAAGAATATTGGTTGTATGCCTGGGATGTCGGAGGCATCCAACCTAATATAATACCATAAGATGCAAGTAGAACGGATAATCGCGTCTACACCGAAGAGGTAATTTGTTTTTGAACGTTATCTCGGGAAATCATCGAAAAAGTGACGTTATAGTAGCTTGGTCTCAGTGTCTCTTCAAATAACAGCACTTCTCCGCCAAGAGACCCGAGTTGGTGTTTGTTAGTGTCGATGTGTCAGCAATAAGGATTCTTTTACGTAAAAAGTAAAGACAGAAATTTCGGAAAATCGATGCGATATGCGAATTTTACTGCATTTTATAACATAACCCACAGACAGTTGTTATTGGCTAATGCAATAACTAGGACAACGTTCAGTTTCGTTAGTGTTCGAATAAGATGTTTACATATTTTTATGTTCTATGTATCTCTGTAAAGCACTGTGAACTACATTGAATGTGGCGCTGTATAAAATAATAATAATTATTATAAACTATCTCCTCTGGTCCACGAGGTTTAGCGGCGTGGCTGTTGACGCTGCTGTCGTTTCCGCCGTCGCAAACTGCCGTCGGACAATTATCGATTGTGCGTTATCACGTAACGGCACAGCGGAGGCGACGCTGTAAGCTCTCAGCGTGTTTAGTTGGACGGACATTTGCAATCACTCGTCCGGATAAACGCTATCGAGGATTATATGCAGATGAAAGTAACAATTTAGGTGGCAGTCAACCGTGGGCTCGCGAGCTCACACGCACGCACTTACAGGTATCAGCAGGAACACAACCAAGGTCGTTTGCCGATTCTCGGAGACCCATTCTCAGTAATTCCGGTTTTGCGACAGACAACGTCATCGTCAATTTCCTGGCTTCGCTTACAAGGTTTCCAAGACATCCAGCAATACAGAGACAAAAATGCACGGGCAAAAACATGACCTTGGTTTGTCTGAAGGTCAAACGAAGCGCTGAGTGCCACATGCAAGGGCGGTACACCTGGTGGGTTCAGGTTGGCTCTTGTCGCGGCATGACATGGGGGACACAAGGAACTCTACTGGAGTCACTCTTTCAAATGGAAGACAAGGTATGACGTGGTCGTGTGTTATGTCCAATGTGCATTAGCAATTGCTGTGGTATGAATACTTGCAAAATATAATTTAGGGCACAACGCCGCTGTATTGGGTCCCAAAATAAGGAATGCTAAGAACAAGAGATTATTATAAACACCTATCTTGTCTAGTCTTGTTTGTTGTTGAGTAGTTTCGCAACAATGAGCTGCGTCCGCCTTGTTATTTTTGTTGTTTTTCCTTTTCTTGGCAGCGGTCCTTCTCCATTCCAGGGGAGAGCACTGACACGAGGTGTCTAGGAAGGTGTTGACTTCTTTCTTGAAATGTTCTCTGTCTCTGATAGCGACTGTTTCCTCAGTGAGTTTTTTTTCCAGAGACGGTTTGATGGTCGGTATGATAGCCCTCCTATGGGCGATGTGTTGGTCGGAATAGCCGGGATAGATTAGTCGGAATAGTCGGGATAGATCAATCGGGATAGATCGGTCTGTGGCGATAAGATGCAGTGGTAGGACTACGAGGGATAGCCTGCTATAATTAGTAGCGTTGGGGCATTTCAGTTGCATATCCAGTGGAACAAGGTGAGTGTATTAACCTGTTTTGCGCAAATGGGTGAAAGGATTTCCTGTTCAGAAAAAGCCTCTTACATATCAATGGTTTCAACAGTTCTCTTGTGGATGAGATCACGCTTGCCTAGAGTTTTTTAAGGCCGCCGTTCAAGCAGGCTATACATATTTTTACTTGCTTTTGTATATCTGGTCTGGGCATAGATATAGTGACACTTCTTTCACTAGGCCAAGCTGCATTTGTGTGCGATATGGCCAAGCTGCATTGTTTAGTCCTTTGCCACCTTATCTACCACGTGTCTCGGATAAAGAAGCCTCTGTCCCTTCCATCCCTGTATGGTGCTCACGATACAGGGAGCGAGAGGTTGCCGGTCCCCACTGCGTCTTTCTGCCTCGAAACAGTTAGTCTCTTGCATTTGGCTACACCGAACAGCTCATTCCAGTGGTCTGGCCCGCAGCATCTCTCCACAGCGTGAGCAGTCCACCGATTCCACAGGTTGTCTAGGGTTGTCTATCCTTAATTGTGATGAAGACGGATGAGCGTCAGCACAGAGGGCGTGTTCTCGGGTTTGTCTGGCGTGTCGTCAATGGCGATGATGCGCAAGACAGATCCTAATGTAGATCCTCGGGGAACGCAGGCGTTGATGCACTTTCCACCAGACATGTTACATTGGAGGCAACTTTCTTAACTACGTTCTCCAGATAGTGGCTCAGACACGATGTCGTTCCATATATATCATGGCATGGTGCTTTCCTAAATTATGCCAATGCATAGCAGGTCCAACTTTCTTATCAACGGCACCGTGCTGCTCCTATGTAATATTATGTTGAAATTAAAATATAGCTTGTAGAATGAATGACACGCTTTAAAAAACAAACCGATTGTCTTTTCTCAGCTAATGTCTACATATTTTCAGAAGTGTTGGTGGTGCTGAGCATTGGCACTGTCCTGATAGTGAACCATGGTTTTTCTGTCAATCGAGTCCTTATTTTCTGAACTGTCAGTTGCAGATTCCTTGCAATGTTCAGGAATGATTCCATCGCACAGATAGAGTAACTTGACCAATGGTTTATCCACTCCTGGAGCAGTGTTTATGTCACTAATGCAGCTGGGATTGTGCCAGCTCCATTCGCCTTCTACCTTATGTAGAGCCTTTCAACATTCTACCAGTCCAGGGATGCGATAATTGTTTTCTGGTGCATAGCGGGCCTTCACTTAGACTGTGTTGCAGATAGGATGACTTTAGCAGCATAGATGTCAGTAAAACAGATTTCTGTATAACATTACATTTGTTGTTATTAAATGCCAAAAAGACAAAATACTTGATTTTTCATATGCCTCAAAAGAAAGTAGAATACCCTGTGTTACAAATAGATGGGGCATACATTGAATGTGTAAATGATTTCAATTTTTTAGGCATCACAATAAATAACCATTAAAACTGGCAGAGTCATACAAACAAAATAGCAAATAAACTATCTAAAACAATAGGCATATTAAATATACTTAAACACGTTTTACCACTTAATACATTATATATTATGTACAATGCTCTTATTCTCCCTCATATTAATTATGGCATACTTTTATCGGGTCATCAGGCACATCGAATTTTCAAATTACAGAAAAAAGCAATACGAATAATATCCTTAAGTAAATATAATGCTCGCACAAGTCCTATTTTTAAAAGACTTATAAAGTTGGATGACATTTATACAATCCAACAATTAAAATTTTACTATAAATTAATTAACAATCTTTTACCCTACTACTTCAATGTTTTTCCAAACACACACATCTGTGATATTCATCAGCACTGCACACGTGTAAGAAATGATCTGCATATGTCCAGATTCAAACATAAATTTGCCAACAAATGCATTAGACGCAACATAGTAGAGACAATTAACAATACACCAAGTAGTATCATTAATAACATTTACACACACAGTCTATATGTTTTTTTAACATACAAAAAAATAGTTTAAATTATGAATCCAGTTGTCGTATTCATAATTGCTGTATTTGTAATTCGTAATACGCATTGGAATGTATACCTAAGTATTCATATGTACGGCAATGTGTACACGAGTACATATGATCAGTCCTTGTATTATGTATGTATGTTGATACATTGAGTAATTATCAACTATAAAAACAAGTCATATGCTATTCTGATTTACGTCTTGTAAATTTTCTTGTTGTTTATATTTACGGGGTGGCTCCTGTGCTAGCGATATTATATATCTTAACGGGAGTCTCCCAACCTTATCTATTACTTACGTTATTCATTGTATATGTATCGTATTTATAGGTCAAATAATTTGGTTCTGAGTTCTGTTGGTTGACGTAAGTTTTGCCATTATGTGACGGGAACACCACCCTATTTTATGCGAGAGCGTCCTGCTTAAAAACAGACAACAAAGCAAGTTAAAAGGAACTAGCACTCATCGAAAATGCATAAAAATAATACAATGTTTTAAAGTGTGAAGTAGAATTGTTTGTCTGGCGAGGAGTTGATGTAGTTCTTGCGTAAACAGACTTGAGTTGTGGAAAAACAGTCGACGTTCTATATTCAACAAGCGTCTCGTTTACTCATACCCGATACCTGCTCTGCGTGAATGCCGTCGTCGCGCGAATCATTTGTGGTAATAGGACAAATACATTAACACAAATGGAAAGATGCGTGGTTTTTGTTGCCCGTAGACACTACATAAATCGCCAGTCGGCGCTAGAGTCCGTTAGACTCACCGCCTGGTTATGAACAGCAGCAATTTAGTTCGAAACCGGTGGACATTTATCCGTCCATGTTTACATATGCAACCCTACTTGAGTAGTACCGTGTTTGCTTTTGATATATCGGCGCCTGGGTAAACTTTCAACATATTGCCTTTGATGGACGAGTTGCAATGTTGCTACAATCACTGAGCTATACTTGCAGCGTTAATGCCGCCGGTTCCCGTCTTTCGCGCGGTATCGGAGGAGGGGTTTCGGGGAGGAGCTAGGGGGAGGGGTTGTCAAATAGTATACCCAGACAAGTAGCTCTAATGGCGGATGTACGATAATCCGCTTCGGTTCAGGATGAACGGTTTGTGCTTAGCTGAACAAGCATAATGCAATAGCGATAATCTGTACTTAAATGCCATATTATATGTCTGAGTCTGGATAGTTTCAAATACAATGTAACGATCGTGTGATATATGTGTGTGCGTGGACGCACGTTATCTGTAGATTTACGACACTCCTATCGGGGGCTCAAGCTGACCACTTGAGATGTCGTATTACAATACGTTGCTGCATGGCGTTATGCACGTTATGCCCTGTGTACTGCTGCATGGGCAGCATCGAAAGGCCCTCCCGTGCAGGCCTACGCGGGTTCCCTGGGGGCCTGAACGGCGTGCACGCACCAGAAGTGCCGCGGCACTTAAGACGGCGAAGACTCAGCCGAGGGCAGCACTCAAATTACGGCGCTTCTTTCTCCCGTCTGCGGCGACCAACCACGGCCGCGCTGGGCGTCGCACACGCGCACTCGCTCGCTCCCCCGCTCGCGTCAACATCGACGGGCAATCATTCCATTAGCCTCGGCGTCGTTAGCCGTCGACGTACGGGCTGAGAACCACACGGACTCACTGTTGGCGAGGCGACATCGTCGTTAACGGACCGGGGTCACGGTCTCTCGTTGCGTGTTCGGCGTAAGTATCGTGCACGTACAGTGGATTTGCGAAGACGGTATGATGACCTAGTCGATTATGGTAAGTTGGCATTGTGAATACGACCCCGCATGTGTGCGTGTGACAGTGAGTGTGTGTGGCGTAGGCAAATGCTGTGAGTGTCTCAGTGTGTGTGTGGCGTATGCGTATGTTTGTGGTCGTCGGTGCTTGTCACGGCTATGTTGATCGCGTCGGGGCATGTCGACCGGTGCAATGCCGTCTGTGTGCTTCCGTGTGCAGTGCCGAAGTGGTTCAACAGGCTCATTGGATGCGATACATCACCCGTTGGCATCTGCATCACCCGCCGGCGTGTAGACACCGCATCGCCCACGTGAATGCCGTATATATGCCCACTAGACGCATCCGTAGGCTGGCGAATACAGAAACACGCCGCGTGTTTACATCTTGGACCCACGCACCCATTGAGGAAGTGATTTAGCGCGGCCAGCCGAAAGTCTTCGCGCAATCGATGAAACGAATTTTAGATTAATACGCTGACCTTATCTGCAAGTAGGCCATTCATCCCGCGGCTCGATTGTCCGTTTATCTATTAACGCTGGATTGCGGATATATTGAGAATTCTGCTCACCAGTAAGTGTAGGCAATAGCTAACACAATAACACCGATAGCGGTGGATGTATTGGCCAGTGTTGTGGCTTTTTGGCCTTTTACACACTCACTTTCCCTAACGGATGACTGGCCTTGGAGTTGTCCTATCGAGGTGACAGGCTGATTCAGTCAAATTGATCAACACATTACACGTTATAAGGTATCTACAAGGGACATCTCGCCTTGCTCTCTTTCGCAATGACTGTCGGTCTGGCAAGGAGCCAATATCTTAACGAGCCGACCCCACACTCGTCTAATTAGCGAGCATTTACTTCAGAAGGCGCCGACCAGCTAGCGTTCACGTTGTCTTTACTACCGCGTTTCTCCGCCAACAGGCCGACATCTCCCTAGATACGAGGCATAGACCCCATGTACGTGTTGTTTACAGACGCATCTTTTTTGAGCGAAGATCGCTTGCTTACGACGTTAATTTTGGTTGAAACTTGTAAGGACCATAAACACGTTGTAAAGTGTAATATCACGACATGGATAGACAGGAAGACTATTTTGTGCAAGCACGCACGCACGCTCACACACACTCTCTCTATCACACACACACACACACACACACACACACACACACACACACACACACACACACACACACACACACACACACACACACACACACACACACACACACACACACACACACACACACACACACACACACACACACACACACACACACACACACACACACACACACACACACACACACACACACACACATACGCGGGCACACACACACACACACACACACACACACACACACACACACACACACACACACACACACACACACACACACACACACACACACACACACACACACACACACACACTCGCACACAATGGGATCTCTTAGTACATCTTTTTCGACAGTGGCAACATTTACAGTGAAATAATAGTTTAGAGCTACTTTATTCCGGTTTGCTCACTTAGTTGGTCGCACCTTTCGATCGAAAACTTTGTTGTTGAGCTTATTTCCGATTCCCGAGTGTGAACTATGCTACTTTTTAACATTGCACTAAACCGTCCGACGTGTCTGTTACCGACGGCCTACCCCACCACATCAATGCTGTATTCTTGGTTACGGAGTATCGCACGATTCTTCACTACGCAAACGTTGTATGCTGAAACACAGGTGTGACAAACAAAAAACAAAACACGACACACTATACCCGTGGGTAACCGCAGCTACTGCATACCAGTCGGTTGTGGGTCGCTGCTTCTATTTGTGGTCCCCTCCCATTAGCCATCTGGACTGCGTACTATCGCAGATGGCGGCTTGGGTTACATTTCCGTCTTTCCGCCGCTGTCTTATGGATTAAGCGTTTCATGTGTAGCGATAAGCGGGGCACGGAAAGGGAAAGGCTTCCGTCCTCAGCTGTTGGTTCTGCCAGTCGCGTTTGCCGGCTTCGGGCGCCATCGCAAAGGTGCAGGTATCATGCGAATAGTTCAGGCTGGCGCCAGAAACCCGTTGCAACAGCCGGTCTCACGGTGCCATGCGATGCCAGAACGTTGGATGCATGTTTACTTGCTCCGACGTATATCGGAGTTCTCGGATACGTTACAACTATTGGTTCAACTTGGGTGTTAACGGGTAAGGATGTCCTGTTTGTGTAATAAATTACGTCGTTTGTGACAAATTGTTTGTTACCTGCATGCAGCGGCGCCTGTAAGAGTAAGTGCGGGCTAGATGTCCCCCTTCTGCCGTTGCGTCCCCGTCTAGTAGGTGGCATGACACGTCTATGGCGAGAATCAATCACACTACCAACCTACGAATGTGCCGAATCGCTCGCCAACGATTTTGCACACTACTTTGACGATAAAATCCAGTGTATTCGCACCATACTACGAGCGCCAGATGTCCATGATGATAGTACAGACTTTGTGAGCATAGATCACTCTGTCACAGACTGTCATCTCTCTACGTTCATGCCTGTCTCACAAGAAGAAACCGCGCAACTGCTGAGCAAGTCATCATCGAAGACTTGCAAACGTGACCCGATGCCTTCAAACTTGGTAAAAGAGTGCTCTGATTTCATGACAATGCCTATTATGAACATCATCAACAAGTGTTTGCTGGAAGGAATGCCTGATGAAATTAAAGTTGCTGTCATCACACCCATATTGAAAAAGGCAAGTCTTGATAGTGACATTTTGAAAAGCTATCGGCCTATTTCTAACATGTGCTTTTTAGCAAAGTTAGTCGAGAGGATTCTGGCAAACCGGTTGACTGCACACATGCGTGAAAACAACCTGTATATGCCGTTGCAATCAGCGTACCGACAGGACTGTAGTACTGAAACTGCGCTTCTGCACGTGCGTGACAATGTGATTTGGTGCATGGACGAACGCAAAGGTGTGGGTCTGCTGTTAATTGATCTGAGCGCAGCATTTGATACAATTGATCATGCCATTCTTTTAAAAACACTGAGCAACACCATCGGCGTCGACGACCACTGTTTGTCATGGTTCGCTGCCTACCTACAACACAGACAATACACAGACTGACTTGCGGTGTTCCGCAGGGGTCAAGTTCTTGGACCATTATTGTTCACTATATATATGACACGTCTGGCGTCGCTACTCAACCACCATGGCATGGCTTACCATCTATATGCAGATTACATCCAACTTTTACAAGAATTTAGCCTGAGTGATAATATTTCACCCGACATTACCATCACGAAAATTGAACTCTGTGTCGCCAGTATCCGTCAATGGATGAAAACCAACATGCTAAAACGCAATGATGACAAAACGGATTTCATCATCGTCCAACCGAAATCAGTAACCGAAAATAATTTTCTTCCTAACGGTGTAACTATCGGAAACGTGCGCGTCTTACCCAACGCACACGCCAGAAACTTGGGGGTGACCATTGATTCCAATATGTCCCTTGAGCGACACGTAACTAACATTTGCAGAAATGCATATTACCACCTCCATAGCATTGGACGCATTCGTTGATACTTAGACAAAGAACACACAAAACAACTTGTGCATGCGGAAGTCATTTCTCGAATTGACTGCTGCAATAGTCTTCTTAATGGATTGACAGCGACAGTAATTGAGAAACTACAACGTGTCCAAAATGCATGTGCTCGTACCATAACAATGCGATCGAAACGAAACCACGTCACGTCCATGCTCTTAAGCTGCACTGGCTTCCTGTGAAGAGTCGCATTATTTTCAAGACCATATTTCTCACTTTCAAATGCCTTCAAGGGCTCGCACCCCCATATCTATCAGCACTTCTCTCCCCTTATCGCCCGACATGATGTCTACGCTCCTCCGATCAGCTACTCCGTAAACAACCCACTACCCGCACTAAACTCGGCGAACGAGCATTCTCTTGTGCAGCTCCAAGAGCATGGAATCAACTACCACTCACAGTGCGCCAATGCACTAGTGTCAATCAGTTTAAAGTGGCACTGAAGACGCATCTTTTCACAAATTATTTTAACCTTCGATGATCGATGATCATAATTATTTGTACCTTTATTTTAATTAATTTAGTATTATAATTAATCTATTTTATTGTTTTAATGGCTTGCATAATTGTGTGTATTTATATATTTTAAGACAGTATAGTTGATTTTACTTAGTAGTAATGATTGCATAGTATTTTCAAACTATATAGCATATGATGTTATTTATTTACATTAACCAATGTAAAGCGCCCCAGAACAATTATTTGGATGGGGCGCTATATAATAAATAAATAATTATTATTATTAACTGTGTGTCTGTACTACGCAGTTGACTTATTTTAATAAGTTATCCTCTTCATGTTGTCATTCAGTTAGTTCATTTTCTTGCTGATATCGGCGTGGCATCACAATCACGTAAACCTCTCCAACAACGGAGACGAAGGGTCAAGATAGCGTGATAGTCATAATCGCGTAACCATCTGTAACCACGGGGAAGGGTCAACATCAAGTCGAGCGCCCGGATGTTTGACTACAAGAATCATACGGAAATAGATTACAGAAAAATAAACGAAAAACTGAGTATATTTTTTGTATTCTACACATGCATTTCGTGCCGGCTGAAAATGTATAATTTCATTGAACTAAATGGACGTATTCACAGCCATTTATGTAAATATGTAACCCTGACATTAACGCTAACTCTATTTTGTTTTGTATGCAGCTGATATATCCCCTTCTACGAATCTTCCATGTAGAACACACAATTCAACACCCAGTGATATCGATGTTTCATGTCGAATGTGAAGGTCGTACTTCTGTGACGTCATACATCCGACGACGTCCCACTAGGGGCAGCGTGTGGTGGGCCGCAGGTGGTCGACTATGAGCAGCAATACGCTGCTATAATTGATGTCGAATGCGTAGCATGACCGATGCAGCAGATGCGGCGTAACTGGAGCAGTAAATCACATCGTGGTTGGTCTACACTTGGCCTTTTGTGTTTATACTCTGACGTGTTGCGGGCTGTTTAATAGGGATGGAGTTTGCGACTCCGGAGAACCACGGATATAGGACAGTAAAGGTCGCAGTTTAGTTTCCAATGTAAAAATACACCGTGGTGTTCTCGCATCATCGCCCGTTGCGTCGGATTCTGCTCCACCTTAAAATATTGCATCGTAAAGCTGCATAAAAACGCAGGAAGCGACGTCGTTGCTAGCCGGCAGGGCGACTTGTTTGTTTACCGCGGCTCGGCGGGTAGGACCGGCCGCGGGTTATGATATTCATCGTCGCTGGCATAAATTCCCGTATCCGATTACATCGCCGTTCTAGTTGCGTTATCGTGTCGTTTCCGCTGCTGTCTCCCATCGGGCGGGCGCTCTAGGACGTCCCTAACGACAGCTCTATCTACTCTCGTGTCATGTTGGTGGCTTGTCTAGTTATGTTATATGTTGGCCGAGAAGGGCCATCGTTTTTGTAGAAGTTGGCGACGCGATGCGGCAATGGAACGACGGTGCGATGCGATAGAGAGTTTCAGAAGTGCAACGATGTCATCGCTCCGTCGCGTTCTCGATCACGGCATCACATCGTTGCCACCAGTCAGCGCACAATAGCAGTGACCCTTCTCCTTCGACGTAATTGCACGCATTAGCCAAACACAGTTCGTCTAACTGCACCCAATTAACCAGTGGGTGCGAGCGTTACAATGTTTCCCATTTTGTGACATTCATGGTGAGTATAGCGTGTGTTGTGTAAAACAATCGTGCGCAGCGCTCCGGCCAAACCATGCATCCGATTATAGGGACGTCGCCACTGTACAGTTGTGTCTATAAAACCACTCTAACTAGTACCGCTGCTTAACGGATTGCGGCGACTTCATGCAGGTTGTAGGATGTTAGCCGTGCATTGTATAGGCCTGTTGCTTGTTGAACGTGGATGAACTTGTAACTTTTTGGGGTATTTAATCATGGTAGAGACCAGACTAGTACAGTAATTATTATTTCAGGCAGTGGGCGTTGGGAAATTACATATTTATAGTAAATTATCGAACGCCAATCGTACATATTGTGTTACGTATTGTAGCTGACAGGAAATGATCAGAACTGAACATACATTCTGGCACAGTGTTGTCAGCTAATCTTGAGTTCAGTTTGCCACTTGCCGTCACCGACTCGGAACCCGCCAAGATCTGAATTGAGGCAGGTGTTCTAAATTGAACAGATCGTTGCCAAGTCTGCTATTACATAGTACATTTGTTCCTCGAAGAGTAATCTCAAACATAGCCATTGTAACGCTGTGTGAATCCCATGCGCGAACTGTATCACCAATGTGGAAATGCAGAACATGGTCAGCCAAAACATCTGGCAACATCTTATGAAGATACATGTCTAGAGCCAGAAGACACGCAAAGAGGGTGTGGTCATCTGACGAGATCCACTGTCTTAACATCATCCAAGGCGCACTGCGAGGGAAAAAAAGAAGACTTGTACGGTTAACATCAAAGAATATGGACATCTTTCGATTTATATGATATGCGTATGGTAGCAAAGGACCAACAAAGTTTTTTCTTGAGACGTACTGTCAGATCAGAGACACCTCACCGACAACCTACGGGTCCGTGATAGATGATGATGTTGACGTCAATCCCGTCTACGTATGTCACTCGCATCCATCGTCCGGGCTACAGTCCGTGTCAAGATATCTAATCTCGCGTCAGTTCCATGCTCCCTGAACTCGGCACACATATGTGCCAGATGCGTTTGATTGTCGACCCGAGACACGCGCCAAGGCATCGGCTGGCCGATGTGTCAGACTGATTGCCGAGACCCTGAGCGGAGGAACAACCGTGCCGAGGATTCGTTCACATTGCTGTCTAATTTGTCACCAGTCACCTGCCGTTGGATGACAGTGGTCGTTTATACAGAGGTTACCCGAGGTCACCTACAGTGATATACATATATATATATGTGTGTATATATATGTATATATATCTCTCAGATATATCTATAAATGACCGATCATCGATACAGTTCGTCGATGTTTTGCAGGATAGAACACGTCTGGTTACGGGCATAACAGTGCAAGGTAAAATTCTCGTACACTGTATATCGACTTAACTAAACCGACCGTGTCTGTTCCATTACCAGGGATGAGGGTAGTATTGATTGGACATGTGGAAATATGCGAGTATCATGTACACTGTATGAGCGTCGTCTGTTGAATAGCTCGTATTCAGGGAATGTCAACTATACTATTCTTACGGTCGATATAATAAACCCAACGCCATGTAGTGGACTCATTGACGACGAAGCCCAGGAACCAGCCAGATCCTTGCCAACCCGACTTCGACAAACGCAGTGTTGTCGACAATCACGCCTGTTACCATTGTCAATCCTCCTACGTGCGGCCTTCGTTTGGTAGTTGTCTGGACGTCTTGTAATATTTATAGGCCACTGGTGTAAATCTTGTTGCGCCGACTAAATCACGGCATTTACCTTGCCGTATTTAACTCGCGCGCGGTCGTTATCAACTGGCCGACTAGACTGCGCCGCGGAATCCGCGCTCGAGACCGGGTTAGCTCAAACTGACTCGACGCTGGTGTAAATGGACCGACTAATGAGATTTATGAGTTAATTACCGGGAGGTAATGGCGGACCGGGCTCGCAGCTGTGTGCGCGTACCACTGTACTAGACGTCTGGAGCACTCTTTTGCAAGGGATAGTCTAGTTCCACAGTGGATAGTTCCAGTCCTCAGGGAAGCCATTACTGCGACGACACGCGACTTCCGGTGATACACATAGGGGTTTCGGTGACTGCTGTAAATAAATAATGCTTGTCGTTGACCGATTGACAAACGAGCAGACGAACTTTAATTAACTGGTCTCGTGAGGAAAATATTCTTGAAAACGTCATACCACGTTTAAAAAAATCCTCCCAAACCCCTCAGTTTCGTCCCAATCTCATAACGAGTTACACATTGGTGCATTCTGCAAAATAACCACTTTGCGAATACGCGAGCGAGTAGAGTATATTTATTGTCACTGCTACCTCGTGAAAGATCTAATTTAGTAAGTTACTAAACGCTTCCTACACCATCCACTGTACCAAATAGTTCAATGCAAAAAGTGCTGGAAAAAACACGCATCACAACCGATCGTCATTTTCTTAGGGATTCTTTCAATATAATGGCGGACGGACACTAGCATTAAAGTGGTCTTTGGCCAGCAGATCGTCACCGAAGTTGGCACAGTGGACACGTGACATGCCATCGGACGTTGTCCTTGATATGGGGTGAATTCTTTTCGGATCTCCACCGTGGGACATGTATTTATTGAGTGCCGTGATTTGTCGCTGGAACTGCCGAACGACCGACCCGCACATCGGTTGCAGTGTAAATAAACCGAGCACATCATGTAGCCATCGTTAAACCGGCTGTTGCAGGGTTAACGGTTTTGTAAGTTTATGTGTGACTAGTCGCACACTGTTGATGGACAACGTGGTCTAGATCTAGGCAGTGCACGAGATGTCATGCAATCGTGATTTTCTAGATTTTTATATCTACATAATTGTTTATTATATATTGTACGTTTTTATATTTTACCTAATTGTATATCTATTTTAACATATATTAACTTATATAAACGTATTTAAGACTTAGTTACATTAATTTTAATGCATATTTTCCATGTACTGATATATAAAACCTGAAATAAAAAACTAAAAAGTAAGTGGTGCAAATGCTAAATTATCGCCCACACAACCATTTTGTCACGTGGTTTCTCCACACGAAATCACACCAGGAGCAGGGATAGATTAGACGCCTTCAACAGTTCAAAACTCTCTAAGATTACAAAAAGAAGGACACCGGAGAGTCCAGTCAGATCGGACGACCAAGAAGAGTGCACCCGTGTTCTTCCTCATTATGCGCAGGGCTTGGCACCAAAATAGTGTAATTCTGTTGATGTTTCGCTCTTTTAATTCTCTTGAGCCAAGCGCAACATGAACTACCATTGGCAACCTGGCCTATCGACCTGTCGACCTGTCGACACGTTGAACAAGCTGCCTAGATGTTATCCAATCAAATTACGACACTTTTTATTTAGTCGTTTTAGGACTCCATACGGGCACTTAGTCTTAATTGCCAGTCTTCCGCCGTCGTCGCTGGACGAACTGGTAATAACAGGCAATTTCTTCAATTGCAGTTTGAGGTTGGACTGGTTCCTGTAATCACAAGACGACGATAACAAATGGGACAAAGTACAGATGATTTACCGCAATTCGTAAATCGCGTGTAATAAATACCACAGGAAAGTAATATGACAACGACCTATGGTTTGCAAGCAGTGTTCGAAATTACTGCCGATACGGAGGTCCGAGACCTTCGAATGTTTCGTCGGGCCGGTAACTTTGAAAAAGTGCAGGCCCGCAAGACCGTCAGATTCTTATAACGAATATAATGGCGCACTTGTATCCGGGCCAACCTCGATTTCGTCATTATGACTACACGTTTGCCGAAATGTAATACCACTGTGGTTTAGTTTTATCATTCAACATCATCCGAAGCATATTTATATTACGAAAATATTGCGTCTTAGCACACTTTTAATGCCCAAAGAGCGACCCGGTTTGCGTCCGTTTACGTCAGTCTGCGCCGCTGCGGCCGCGCGTTACCGCAGTGAGCGATATAGCAGCGTATAGCTGTATGTTGTTGCAAACCGGGTCTCTCTATGGGCTTCAAAAGTGCGCTTAGACGCGATATTTTTGTAACGTAAATTTAAGCAAACATTTTATAACGACGAAGTCGAGGTGGGCCCGGATACTAGACAAGTGCCAATGATGGTGACATTTGTGTACTTCCGAACGGGAAATTTAAGCGTGGTGCAAAAACTAGTTGGAAAAACTATAAAACGTCGAGCTGATCAATGCTGGTAGTTCGATTGAGTCTAGTTTCGTAGTGCTGGCACTTCCAGCGAGTTCCGCTGAATGCAAGAGTGGCGTCAGCACAGTGAAACGAGTGAAGAGTTCAAGACGGAGTTTCGAAACCGCAAGAAGTCATCCACAGTGTCAGCTACCATCACCATCCAGCTGCATTCACGCGACATGCCTGACTTTGAACCCATGTCAGCTATCCACCCGCGGAATACATCCGGCGCGAGGATGCCCAAATTTAAATCCAACCTAGACTCGGGTAATGAGTAACAGTCCAACTCAGACTCCGCTCGGACTCAGCTGGAGTTACTGTCGGTGACTCGAGCGAGTGTACTTGGAGCCGGACAGTCCCGCTGCTTCTGCAGATGATGGCAACAGTTCTGAGTGGACCCCTTCAGACATTCGTGTCGTGTTGTAAGTTGCAACATTGATGTTTTTCTGTCAACAATAAACTGTTGCCTATGTTGTCATTTTATATTCGCTGGTTCATTAATCTGAATATCGTAACTATGCAGGACAGACTTGGTCTGAACTAATAATAAAAATATAGCGATAATATAATATTAATAATCGCCATGCGTTACAGCTTCAAATGTATATACTCGTGTAATATTCGGACCAGCAACTTTTGTGTGGGACCACCAACTTTTGAAAGTTGAAGGTCCGACTGACCACCAACTTTTCAGCTAAGGTGTAGAACACAGCTTGCAAGGACAACTCCTTACAGCACACACCGTAACAGTGTAGGACACAAACTGCGACTCTGGATATGCGTCAGTGGAATATGTTGTTATCTAAATGGAACATATGCAATCTATACAGTGCAGCTTCTGCAGCGTAGGTTAAGTTAGAGCGAAAGCAATTGCATATCAACTTGAGTTGGTATAAGTCGTGTCACGCTGTGCAGACCATGGACATAACGGACACGCGGTTCGTGAGAAGAATGGACACGAACAGAAACAATAACGATGACATCATTTAGAGTTCAAATGCAATAAGGAAAACAATGTGTAAAGTTAAGAAACAATAACCGGGACTACGTTGTATGCCGTATGGTATACTACGTGGCATACCTTATGGTATATCACATGGTATACTACACATGGCATACCGTACACGCCGCCATGTTTCGCCCGTTGCAGCACGAGTGAGGTGTACTGACTGCGACGGAAACGATTCACAATAATCCACTAAGACACGTAAACTGTTTCGACTCGTTGCTTGCAGTTGGAAGTTGCCGCTATATAGAGAACTCAGAAGACGCACATTGACGTGCTATATTGAAATACCCCACCGATATAATGTGTTTCATCCGCTAGTAATCATAATGACGTACGCTAAATCTTGTTTATCCCTTTTAAAATAAGATAACAATATTTTAAGGGGAACTAAGATGTAACCGTGCGCTCCAAGATAATATCAAACGTCATCAGAAAGCGTGCCTTAGTGCTTTGCGAACGGATTTTTACGGGCGGTAAACGGCGCGTTTAAGGAGAGCATTTGGCCGCTGCGTGGTCCAGAAATAATAAGAATAGTTACGCCCCGTTTGGTTACACCGTTTATTGCCTGCACGGCATAATTTATGACTGGATGTGCCACGTTTATCACCTACCTGTATACGGCCGTAAAACACACTCGTACTATCAGGCAGCGCAGTGCTCACTCAACGGTAGTGATTATTACGATAATAGTAAAACTGGTGACATAAACAACACCTGTAACATGTCTTCCGGTGTAGTTTTGAATCGATGGACGTCAAACCTGGGATTGTACACATGTTTAGCTTCATTTCCTCACTGATGCCCACCCGACTCAATATAGTTATAGTATCCAATGTTTCAATTTAACCATGGGACCGGTTTTACGTAAGAACCTCTTCGATGGAACTTTACGTAGTTACGTAAAGTTATTCGCGGCGCTCTGCGCGTCTTACGGTAGTTCCGAGCTACGTAATCTACGCCCAACGTTCCCTAGTGACACTTTGTGCGGCGTGAACAGTACGCGTCGTGACACTTGTCTCTGGTTGGTACTCGCGATTGCGTTGTCTACCAATGAGAACCAGATTTTAATTCCCCTGGATGAAATAACTGAAAATACGAAGAATTGCAATATTCATGTTGATATACATTACTGCACAGCGTTAATGTATTCAGCCGAACCTCGACGTGGGGTCGTTATCCTTATACGTCTTTTGCCAAGGATTTTGTTTGGATCTACGGAATGTGCGGATTGGTGAATCACGGAACTACGACTCGATGTGAAACGTGTAAGCTTTGTTCACATACATAAAACCGTGCGGATTACTGAATAAAACGGATTGTCGACGGACGGACTGACCAGTCGTATTGCACTATTGTCTACGTATGGGTTCATCGTGTTTTCGAAGCCCTGAGACGTAACATGATGTAAAGCTGCGTCTTCATGAGCCAAAGTATTGCCGTATTGATGTGATTGTAATGTTCTAAGTGTTTCCCGTGTACCTCCAACTTTGCCGTTACGAAGTCGTACTCTTTCTATATGTGTGTATCGTTGCGTGTTACAGAAAGTGACGTATGAAGCATGCATGGTTTGAGGAAGTGTATAGCGGTGGTGCTTCTGGTGTGCTTCCTACATCGCGTCTCGTCAGAGGAGAAACGTCGACAAGGTACGTCCACACCAAGTAGTACGTCATGTTGGTCAATCAGTCAATCAATTAATCAATCAATCACTCGTTAAATGGGACATGGCGGTTGAGCGGTTAGACTGCCAGATTGTCGGTCGAAGAAACTGAGGTTCGAATCCTGCATGTACCGACCGCCGTTTCGAAACTTTGGCAATTTCGTTCTGGTTCCTCCTATCTGGTGTCTATGCCAGGCGAAGAAAAACATCTCGCTCAGGGGTAACCGTGTAACCCGTAGTAGACTTACTAACTCTAGAGAAGGGTAATCTGAAACAAATTCTCACATCAATGTCCTAGCAGGACTTTGCTGAGTAACTGTTCAGGTCAATCAATCAATCAATCAATCAATCAATCAATCAATCAATCAATCAATCAATCAATCAATCAATCAGTCAGTCAATCACGAATATTTGTTTATTGTAATTTCTAGCCTCAACAACTCAAGTACCCTTTCCAAATTCATTAAGGCTAATCCTACATTTGTTATTAACAAAATCAAAACCAAACTACAATATGTCAAATAAACGCTATCTCAATTTATCCAAGCATGCTATCAGATATGACACATCTGTATCACAATTAACTAACATCATACTAATCACAATGAAAGCGTAACTTAATTTCTACCAAGGGAGTTGTTAACTGTATGGTGATAATAGGCCGGCTCCCCTTACAGTAAAGGGGCTTGCTCAAGGCACCGAGTTCTAGGAACGAAAGACATTGACGTCAGTCCAGCAGCAAGGGGGAGGTATGACTCGAGGGCGCCATGGCCATGCCAGCCAAACAACGGCCTACATGTCGGCCCAAGGAGGCCTACATGCTACCTTGGGCCGACAACCGCCATCATTGCGCAGTGCAGACACAGTAATGCCCCCGTTGGTCTGTGATAACAATAGGCAAAAGGGATCGTTCACAATTGTATGCATTTACCTATTCGTAAAGAGCCTACATCCCTCCCCTTGAATGAGATCTTTAAAATTTGGATACTTTCCAGATTGAAAGTCATTTGTAGGTGTGTAACAGTTTTATGGCACGGTACACAGTGCCGGATTTAGGACAGGGCACATGGGACAGTTGCCCAGGGCCCCACAATATTAATAAATTTACTAATATAATATAAAAATAGTATTAATAAATTTATGGAGGCCTCCACAAAACGCTTTTTTGGCAATTTCTTTGGGGGTCGAAACTTTTTAGGCATAACCCGAATGCTTCAGTATGATGCAAATTGGTGTTCTAAACGGACAAAAGTCTTATTTTGCTGTGAAGTCCCTATTGTAGAAAGTAGGAGGGAATTGAGAACTATTATGATACGATACCTGGCCAGTCACTGCGCTTGGGGCCCCCACAGTCCTAGATCCGGCGCTGACGGTGCATGCAACAACCATGAGATGTGTATACATGTGTAATAACAAACACCACGATATGTGTATACGTGTGTAATAACAACCACCATGAGTTGTGTATACATGTGTAATAACAACCACCATGAGATGTGTGTACGTGTGTAATAACAACCACCATGAGATGTGTATACACGTGTAATAACAACCACAATGATATGTGTATACATGTGTAATAACAACCACCATGAGTTGTGTATATATGTGTAATAACAACCACCATGAGTTGTGTATACATGTGTAATAACAACCACCATGAGATGTGTATACGTGTGTAATGACAACCACCATGAGTTGTGTATACATGTGAAATAACAACCGCCATGAGATGTGTATACATGTGTAATAACAACCACCATGAGATGTGTATACGTGTGTAATAACAACCACCATGAGATGTGTATACATGTGTAATAACAACCACAATGATATGTGTATACATGTGTAATAACAACCACCATGAGTTGTGTATACATGTGTAATAACAACCACCATGAGATGTGTATACATGTGTAATAACAACCACAATGATATGTGTATACATGTGTAATAACAACCACCATGAGTTGTGTATACATGTGTAATAACAACCACCATGAGTTGTGTATACATGTGTAATAACAACCACCATGAGATGTGTATACGTGTGTAATAACAACCACCATGAGTTGTGTATACATGTGTAATAACAACCACCATGAGATGTGTATACGTGTGTAATGACAACCACCATGAGTTGTGTATACATGTGAAATAACAACCGCCATGAGATGTGTATACATGTGTAATAACAACCACCATGAGATGTGTATACGTGTGTAATAACAACCACCATGAGATGTGTATACATGTGTAATAACAACCACAATGATATGTGTATACATGTGTAATAACAACCACCATGAGTTGTGTATACATGTGTAATAACAACCACCATGAGATGTGTATACATGTGTAATAACAACCACAATGATATGTGTATACATGTGTAATAACAACCACCATGAGTTGTGTATACATGTGTAATAACAACCACCATGAGTTGTGTATACATGTGTAATAACAACCACCATGAGATGTGTATACGTGTGTAATAACAACCACCATGAGATGTGTATACATGTGTAATAACAACCACAATGATATGTGTATACATGTGTAATAACAACCACCATGAGTTGTGTATACATGTGTAATAACAACCACATTGAGATGTGTATACGTGTGTAATGACAACCACAATGATATGTGTATACATGTGTAATAACAACCACCATGAGATGTGTATACGTGTGTAATAACAACCACCATGATATGTGTATACATGTGTAATAACAAACACCATGAGATGTGTGGTTGTTATGTGTGATACGTAGACGTGTGTGTTTAGATGCGGCCAGGGACCGTCAAGCAGGCGTCGGTTGGAAGCTGGTCAACACGAGCGAATACAAGCGGCTGGTGGCCGAACACAAGCGAGGTCCACCGAGGGAGCGACCTCCAGTCATCCTCACGGATGCACAGAGGAAACCGAATGAGGCAGCGATAGTGAAGGGTGATAACCAACCGGCCACCAACCCCAACGAGCCGAGTCGGTTACGAGTGAAGCGACCGCTTCGGTCGAGACTCTCCATACCGACGGCTCCTCCGCGTCCTAAAGCGAGCTTCAGCAAGGATGTTGTGTGGCTGCTGGACGACAACACGTTCGGCCTGCGGGCCGCCGACGACCAGTCGCTTAAGATCCGCATGGGCCCGCGCCCGGCCGCCGGGAGCCCGTGGCCCATGCCGCGGGTCTATCAGCCCATGCAGCTCGTCTACCAGCTCAAGTCGGCCGAGTTCCACATGCATGCGCTCAGCTACACGTGCGACGTGCTCGAGACGGCATTCGAGCGCACGCACAAGAACGCGTTCGTCGCGAGCGTGCCGGCCGACTCGGGCGAGGTGTTCTACTCGGATGGCCGCACTGCCGTGCCCGTCATCTACTACCTCAATGTAACCGTCGCTAGACGCTGTGACAAGTACCCCAGTCTCAACATGATCGAGTCGTGTGAGTGCACCGCTTGTTTCTCACTGTTGGTTGTGATGTCGTACCGCACTCGGGTATTCCGTAGGTAATGGATTATGGCGCTATCCTCTCGCTTTCTCCCTCCCTTTCCCACTCCCTCTCTCTCTCCCCCCTCTCTCCTAATTTGATCTCCCTGTCTCGGCCGTATCCCAGTCTCGCGGTGACTACCTCCACGCTGGACCACCTCACTGCTGCGGTCACGCCATGGGTCTCAAGTTGCTCATTGGCGGCGCTTATCGCAGTAGCTCTCCGGGCACTGTGGTTACCGCGCTACGTAACTTAGTCATTAACTGGGCCTTAGATACATCGACCGACTTTCAGAGACCTACATGTCTCTCAGATAACAGTCTGACTCGGTTTTCCTTCAGCCTGATATAACTATAAGTAATTAGCTCTGCTAACATTGTTTTGCTAAAACATTCCGCAATTGTTCTTCGTTTCGGCGGTATAGTGAAAAGCACAACGTAATTATGTATATATTGTTATAGTTTGTTACCTGAAGTTTGACAAGTCGTTTTGCATTGTGTCTCAAACTGTTTCATTTATACAATCAAACGCCGTCTCGGCGGTGATGAATAGAACAATCACATTAAACGCATATTTGTTCTGACAACTCAGACAGTATGTCATGCCTGTTTTTGCAGACGACCTAGAGGTGAAGCGGTCGGGGGTGACGATATTCGCTCGAGAGGTGTGGGGTGCGTTGAGGGGGCTCGAGACGTTTTCTCAGCTCATCTACCAGGACGACGCCGGGCACGTGAGTCTCCTCTTTGACCCCTGTCGTCGCCTCTTTCTATGACCTCGTCAACTCTCCCTTGTTCGCAGTTTTACGAGAATAAAACAGTCACGTGATACCCAATACCATCGGTCTAAATATAATGGCGACGTATATGGCATTGAAGAAAGTGTAGTTAGTTTAATGAAATACCACTGCATTCGCTTTGCTTATATAATTTGTAGACTAGAATCTATACCTAAGAATCCCGTATGTCCTCGGAACCCTCTCCCTACCGTAAGTCGTCGTTTGTCTTGTTGGAAGCAAGAATGTCTGTTCCGTTACCCGGAATCATCCGCTCGTGCAAGGGTGATAATTATTTGCAGGAAGTCTACTGAATCGGATCTTAATGGTATGGGAAGCGGGTGAATGCCCCGAGCACCAATGGGCAATTGTAGTTGGCCTCATCGCCCTCGTAATAACAATAATAGAGGGTGTTTACGATAATTATGAATATCTTGTTTATAATTTTAAAATGTCGCTGTCGCAACATTCTGATTGCGAACACTGTCTCACTATTATTAACATAATCTGGCGTGATGGATACCTTCAACGTTGTTTACTGTAGTATTAAGAAAATTATGTTAACATTAAAAACAGACAACCTCGGTTTAACAGCCAGTCTGTCGACATTGGCGCACCATTTCACTCTCGCGTGCCGTGCAGTACCCTCCATGTCGATAAGCCAAGATAACCTCCCACGCAAGCCTGTTATTGCTCACGTCGTTCTCTGAGGTCGACCATTGTTAGCCGGCCGCCTAAATAAGTTACCGGCCTTTAATATTTCGATAAGGATCGTAGCTCTTAAAGCCACAAAACTGTAGTCGACGAATCTTTTATTATTTCCTGCCAGGCGGGAACCCGCCGGAGACTAGTGTCATTAAACCGTCTCTACATCCGGGTAGTTAGGCTTTAAAATTAAACGACGGTCGCCAGGCGACGGTTTCGATTTTCATCAGCATAAGATGATTAAATTACGTATTTTCGCTCGATTCAACTGGCTTGTAATTTAATTGATTAATTAATTCGTCCGAATTTTTTTCGAAGGAATGTCCTAATTGAACGCATTTTGGACTAACTTGATACGTGGTAAATAAATATAACCTAACGCAGTGCCTTTTTCATAACGTTATAATATAAATAAAAACAATTTGGCAATGACACTACATGGCCTAAAGGACATATTCTGTATTTTTGTTGTATGAGAGCACCACCCTTAGTACAGCTATCCCTTGGGGTATCCCCGGACACCGAGCACCAAGACAGACGTTGACATATTCTTGTATACATCACTTGTTTCAGTTTCTCATCAACAAGACGTTCATTAACGACTACCCGCGCTTTGCTCACCGCGGCGTCTTGATCGATACAGCGAGACATTACATCTCGAAGGAAGTCCTCATCAGCAACCTGGTAAATGTCACCGGCGTCATCTAACCGCCGCCGTTATGTATGTCCGTAGCTGCGCAGACGGGGGCAGCGCACATAAAATATGCGTCGTAGTTGATTTGTTCGGGAGATGATTAATTAACAGGCCACTGGGAAGTGTTTTAACGGGAAAGTGATTCCGCATTTCTCTGAATTCCGCGTCGTTACCTATTCATGTATTTTGGTAAAAACGTCAAGGGGAACTGGAGCTTCGTGTGTTGTGGGCGGTTGGGCGGGTGGATGGGTTGCTGGCGGGCGGACTAGCTGACTAGCTGCCTGCCTGTCTGCCTGCCTGCCTGCCTGCCTGCCTGTATGTCTGCCTGTATGTCTGTCCGTCTGTCCGTCTGTCCGTCTGTCCGTCTGTCCGTCCGTCCGTCCGTCTGTCTGTCTGTCTGTCTATTTGTCTATCTGCTGGCCCACCCGCCCGCGCGTCCGTCCGTCTGTTTGAAATTGGACCGTATCACAATATATCTTCCTAACGGAGACCCAACCTGTTATTCTACGAGGTGCCAAATGCTGTAATCTAGTTTTATGTTCCCATGCACTGGTATCGGTAACGTATCATCCAGCCTGGTTGTACATGGTTCTCGTACGGGGCCTCTGGTTAAACTGTAACGCTAACGTCAGTCGCTCCTATTGAATTCCCTCGAGAGCCCACCACCGCCCCTACTGTTCAGATGCTGTCTCGAATGACGGGCTTCATTTCCCTTATGAAGCCTCGTGCCTGGCGCCATTGATAAGCACATCTTAATTAGAGAAATACTGTAAGACAATATAGCTAATAATAGAATGTGCGCGACATCCACCCGTTTGGTTACCCGCGTTCAGTTCACTTACGTATGCCCTCTATTGCGGTGTCATTGTCGGCGTGGATTTGGCACAAGAAAGCGCATGTCTAAGTTCACACCCATGTAATGTTTATTATGCCACGTTGAATATGTTTTGACAATTTTGTGATACAGAAATCAAAACTATAAAATGACTGTTATGAAACATTTCACCATTATAGTGCAGGCATTCAGGTCATTCGATCAATACTTTCTCGCCTAGATTATCGATTTCAACAACGGCTCGTTTCAATGAAAGCACCCGTTTTGCGTGCATTTTGCAGGAGGCGATGGCGCAGAACAAGTTCAACGTCTTCCACTGGCATATCGTCGACGACCAGTCATTCCCCTACCAGAGCAAAGTTCTGCCAAACCTTACAGAGTTGGTGAGTACTGCAAAAACGGCGCTGTAGAGATCATTTACTAATCAACGAACTGACGTCATATTATACTAGTGACTTTCGTCAAGTTTTCCCTTGCCAACAATGTTCTCACATCCACATTACATTGCTATGGGGGCGTGACATCAGCCACGTCAAACTTTCCCGCAAATAGTTCTCACTTAAAAGCTATATATATCCTGGGATAAAATGTGCTGTGTTACATGATAACAAATGATGTATACACTTTCAAATATGCTATTGAAAATATGTTTATGAATCGCATAAGAGCGTACAAAACAAAAATATCCTCTAAATGCGTGATCTTATCGAAACTGCCGAGTGACAGCGGCGTGAGACTGTGTGACGTCACTAGTGGAACACAGCCCCCAGCCTGGACCGCCCTGACTGATTGACGGTGTAAACAGCTCACAAAATGGCGGCCGGCAGGCCGAGAGCGGTGTCTCTTCTGTTACCGAGACCGATGCATACAAAGATCAAAATAAATATATGTTGGTGTCAGTCAGTCAGTCAGTCAGTGATGATGACGTTTGAGAGATTAACGTTCTTTCTGCTGATGCTAGATCGCCTGGTGTCGGTGCTACGTATACAAACTGTGGCATGAACCTGTCGAGAAAGTCCGGCAACTAACGACCGGCAGTTGACTTTGTTGTGCCTTGTGGTAAAAGGGCCAGTGGCGTTGTTGTATACATTTCCATCTTGACGCTTCTTTTGAGTCATTGTAAGGACAGTTGATTTATTGACATCTAACTGTATTTTGAAGCCCATCTTCCACGACATATCCATCGGCCGATCTGCACCACAAGTGACGTTATTCGCCGTAGCCGTAGCATGGATCCCGGCCTTTACACACACAAAACACTCCATTTTCTGCCGACAAATTGGGTCTTTGGGGAAGATGTGCACCGAATTTCCAGTCAAAGACGAATTGCCACAACATATGTCTTCATCAATTATACCTGTTAATAATAAAAACAGCTGGAATAATAATTGTAATAAAATAACATTTAACCGCGTAGACCGTGCGACCGTGTGTAGGCCGTTCCATTAGTGGAGTGGACGGGATTCCGCCCAAACTACTATTGGAAATTGTAGAACAAATTAGCGCACCGCTTGCAACAGTTTTCAATTTGTCATTAGAAGAGGGAGTGGTTCCTTTAGAATGGAAAGAGGCAAACATTATACCGTTATTTAAAAAAGGTTCGAGAAACAAGTCAGAGAACTATAGACCAGTGAGTTTAACATCAGTGATTTGCAAATTATTAGAAAGACTAATTAAAGATCACATGGTGGATTTTCTTGTTAAACATAACTTGATAAACCCATCTCAACATGGGTTTTTAAAAGCGAGGTCATGCTTAACAAATATGTTATGTTTTTTGGAAGACATCACTAGGTGGGTAGATGAGGGATCACCAGTAGATATCATCTATTTAGATTTTCCAAAAGCTTTCGACAAAGTACCACATCAAAGATTACTCCTTAAGCTAAAGGCCCATGGCATAGGAAATGGTATAATAAACTGGATAGAAAAATGGCTGAATGACAGAAGACAACGTGTAGTAGTTGATGGGGAGGCTTCAAACTGGAAATCGGTATTGAGTGGGGTACCACAGGGATCAGTACTAGGACCTATATTATTCTTAATATATATCAACGATTTGGACGATGATATAACAAGCAAGGTGTTAAAATTTGCGGATGATACAAAAGTGTTTAGAAGGATTAAAAGTGATGGAGACAGACAGCATTTACAAGATGATCTTGATAGGTTGATCAAATGGTCTGAAAAGTGGCAAATGCTGTTCAATTTTGGGAAATGTAAATGCCTCCACACAGGTCATGGGAATGAAGAGGTAAAATATAAAATGGGGGGTACTGTTCTAAGTACTACTGTAAAAGAAAAGGACTTAAGGTTAACCATTAGTGCTGATATGAAGGTTTCAGAGCAGTGCGGAATTGCAGCGTCAAAGGGAAATCAAATCCTTGGATTAATTAGGCGAAATATAGCGTATAAGAAAAAAGAATTAATAGTACCGCTGTACAAAACAATAGTGAGGCCTCATTTAGAATATTGTATACAAGCATGGAGGCCATATCGCAAGAAGGACATAGATATGCTAGAAAGAGTACAGAGGAGAGCGACTAAAATGATACAAAATCTGAGGGATCTTAGTTACGAAATACGCCTAAAAGAATGTGGTTTAACAACACTAGAGACCAGGAGATTGAGAGGAGATCACATAGAAGTGTTTAAAATATTGAATGGTTATGAAAATATTGATAGACATTTTTTTTTCTCAGTTAAGAAAGATAGAAGGACCAGAGGACATGAAGCTACATTAGTAAAGGAGCAGTGTAGATTATATATAAGAAAGTTCTCATTCTCACAAAGGACTGTAAATGAATGGAACAGATTATCTCCTGATTGTGTTGGTGCTAGTAGCGTGAATATGTTTAAAAATAAAATCGACACACACCTTAAAAAGGCGGGATACATGTAGATAAAAAGTATTGGACTCTCGATAAGCCAAAAGGCTTCCTTGTCCAACTGCCATCCAGAGTAATTTTCTGGATGGCAATCTTGTTAAATCTTGTTAAATCTTGTCACGTATCTGCGCCTTCGGACATTTCCGGAAAACAGACATTTCCAGGTTTGCACTGTGACCGGGCACTGTATAAGTCCACTTTTATCTATGTTTTGGCAAGCATGTGGCTTCGGATTTGTGATAACATGTACAAGACTTAGTTTATTTACACAATTCCTCGAAAAAACATTTGGACAGAATAAGGCCTTTAAGCAACATTGCCTATGTTTTTGTTGCGAAGAAAAACATTTGGAGCCAGAATTCCAACAAATTGTACGACATAATTTCCGGCAACTTAACATTTGTCTCAACCGTTTTGTAAGATAGACGGACCTAGGTCACGTGGTGGATATATGATATCTCACCACTCCCAGACACGAGACATCGCTCGGATACTTCGTATAAAAAACGAATAGTAGTCTATGTGGATTTTGATGGGAACACATCCGTATCACGTTTTAATACGGTTTCGCTTCAAATGTAAACACCGTAATGGAGTATGTATTTGTTGTTTTTAACTGGCAAACCTATATCGGTCAAAGAGCAAATGCAGCTGTACTTTTGATGCGATGTAGATTTCCTGAAAAAAACAGCGGATTTTGTTTCGTTTAGGTATAATAATAGCTCGGCAGATGTCGACATCCAAACGGAATGGGTATGCTACTGGCCGATGAAAAAACGTATTTCTGGTTTATACAGAATCTCGAGTAAAAACATGGATTTCTATAAATAAGTGGCATGTCTACCCACGCATAATAGTTACGTTTTATTACCCGTCAGACTGGAATGGCATGTGATTCCCCACCCAAATATTGGGCACAGATTCTGAGCGATCTGACCGACTTTAGCCGTTAAAAAGTCAGCAGGTACTTTACGCCGCGAAGACGCCGCCTTTCCGCGCCGCTGCCAAAACCGGTCGATGGAACTTGGGCGTGTGGAAGCAATTAAACCGCGATAAGCACTCTGATTCACCCAGCGCTTGCAGTATTGACACGGAAAGGCGCAACATAGGACGGGTCTAGGCATGCAATGCTACATTTTGAGGATGGTGCGATGCATTTCGCGATGCAATAGTGTCATGCGACGAAGCGATGGCGCTAGGCGATGGTACGAGGTGATGTGTTGACGCAGTGCAATGAAGTGATAGTATAATACGATGGATTGATTACGCGTGACGATTGCACGATGTGATGGTACGAGGCGATGAATCGATTCATCAATGGTACCAAAAGATGGGGCGACATGACGTAGTAGTTCCATCGCGCCGTCGCTCGACTACGGTGCCCGCACACAGCCCCTTTCTCGGCCACAACAAAGCCTTTGTTCTTGCGTCAGCTGAACCTAGGAATGTCAGCCCCACGGGGTGGAATCTGACCAGAAACCGACTGGGTCTAGTTGACCTCCCAGATCCTTCTATCGCGATATCTCCGCGTAAAACGGTGTCAATGTCCGGCCTGGATGCGAGATGAGAACACACTTAATTAAGTGTGTCATCAAGTCAGTGATGACGATGCGACGGTTAATTTTTCAATTGTGCGCTAATTGTTTCATACTTTATTCAACACTACACAAACACTGACACAATGTCGAAGTTTGAGTGTTCTCAATGAGACGTCATCGATTGAAGTAGCGGATCAAGTACCTAGAGCCCGATATACGCCTACTGGGGACTGTCAGCCATGGTTCGGTCTTACTCCGGGAAGCAATACGATTGTTTACCGTAGCGCGTGTATCGCATGACAGGAGCAGACGGCCTGCGTGTTAATCAGTCGGAATTGTCGACCAAAGTCCTGTGGCATACAATCATTCCGCCTTGGGGGCAACGCCAACAGCGAAATGTTGATAGAAGGCGTATTTCTAACGGGATGCATCTTCTTTAAACAATTATTTCAAACCTGCGTATTGTACAGTAGTGTTATAAGATATTGTTTATATCAATATTAATATGTACTACGATCAATTATTAAGCTTTATGAGTTAGTAGAACTCAGCATGAAATTAGGACATCGCATGGCATTCGGACACACCTTGCGATATCAAGTGACGGCGTGACGTTAGACAACAAGACACATTTGAGTTTCATTCGATTTCGGAGAAACAGTGCTTTAGATGTAGATTTGTTGCGTTTACTCTTTAACATATTGTTTAAAATTCGTCATGTACGACAGTGTGTGACCGGACTATTTTTATTGCTATGACAACATCGTCAGACTGTTGCGATAGAGTCGATCTGCAGTGTTATGGCACGAAAGGGTGGCTGCTAATTATGCCACAGAAGCTGTCTATATATAAATAAATTACTGTCACGCGAATAAATCAACCGTTACACGACCATTCACTTAACTGAATTCATATTTACGTTTGGCATCGAGTTGGCGAGAGCGAGGCGACTGTGGTTCTTACATTCATTATACCCACTCGCTGGTGTACGTCTTGTGGTACCCAGTTCCAAACGAGGTACGGACATAACATCTTACGGACGTAACCCCTCGGGTGCACAATCCCTCTTGGGCAAAAGCCATCACGGACAAAACACGTCTGGATATAATCCTTCACGGATATAACCCATTGTGACACGTCATATGAGAACTAGTAATGGTCTAACTAATTGTCTATTATTCGACCTCTAAAAGATGGGTTGTGGTGTCCGTGAGGGTTTTGCCCGTGGCGTGTTATGTCCTACACCCGTCCCACAAACCCCTTGTGATTGCCAACAACAGTACGACAAAGACCGACTTTATCGAGTTAGCTCTTTTTATTAGCTTCAATTCCTCGAAAATTGCGACATCCGTCGAATCATTGTCCCAGCGCTGGACCGACCTGCAAATAGATTAGGATAACACCGGTTATTATTTACTAACTCACTCGCACTGTCTGCGTGCAACAGGGCGCCTCGTTTTCGATCTGGAGTCTGGTGACATCGACTCCATTTACGCCAACTTAAATAATGGGGATACGTTTTGTTCTTGGTTGTAATCATCGGAGTTTTTCCAAATCGTGTTCTTTTTCCGGTTTCCGACCACATGATGATCACACGTTGCCGTTAAAAATGTTCGTGGTACTCGTGCACCTTAATCGAATTGTTATCACGATTTAGTGGCGACTTTGTTGGCAATGATAACTATGCATTCTTTTGTCCAGTACGACATGTTATTGAAGAAATGCATACATTCTCTGCATTTTTTATTTCCCCGATGTATACAATTCATAGCATCGCCATAACACAATTAAGAAAGCTACAATAAACCGATAAACTAAATGTTAACAACTGTTTCCTGGCTCACGCAAAATCTCGCTATATATCGTGACACACTTACTAGTCTCGCTTAACCGTTTCTTGCCTGGCTGCGTGACTTCGCCAGGAAGATAGTCTGGCCCAGAGTCGCATTTTGACTGTCCACTTGTTGACAGCCACGAAAGCTGCCACCTAGTGATTATATGCGTGTGATTGAAAGGCACTAAACTACGAAAAAAGTTTACTGTCGGTTTATTTTGTGTGTGACATGTTTCAATATAAGTTTACTGTTGAATAGTTGTTATAGTGTAGTATTATCTCATAAAAGTGTATCCTTATTTAATTCGTGAATCGATCCGACGAATGCGGAGCGCAGTTTTCCTCGGGCTATTATTATAGAGGGCAGTTGGCGCTCTCGTCGACCCACTGTCCCGATATATCATTGGCGCGACGTAAATGAGCTCGAATCGAAACGCTGTCGTGTGCCAATTAATGTCTGTTGTCTCCACTAACTGCTGTCGTAATGACCGCGTCACTGACGTCTGGCGCACGTGCTGCCCGCGGCTACCCGCTTGCTGCCTCCGATGACATCACCGGGACCCGATGCGGGCGCACTAACAGCTGTGTGTATCATACGCGCACGTTTTTCTTCGAATGGTTTATATATATATTTCGTTATTGAGCTGGAGCGTGGCACAACCAATTCGTGCCTTTGGCGACGTGAGTGTAATCGAAACGACGCCGAAAGGCAAACACACTTAAACTGTACACAGTCGGATTTATTGCTGATGATCTTACTCAGTGAAGTTCGTGGTTGTCATTGATGTTACTCAGTGAAGTACGTGGTTGTCCTTGATGTTGCTCAGTGAAGTACGTGGTTGTCCTTGATGTTGCTCAGTGAAGTACGTGGTTGTCCTTGATGTTGCTCAGTGAAGTACGTGGTTGTCCTTGATGTTGCTCAGTGAAGTACGTGGTTGTCCTTGATGTTACTCAGTGAAGTACGTGGTTGTCCTTGATGTTGCTCAGTGAAGTACGTGGTTGTCCTTGATGTTGCTCAGTGAAGTACGTGGTTGTCCTTGATGTTACTTACTGTAGTACGTGGTTGTCCTTGATGTTACTCAATGAAGTACGTGGTTGTCCTTGATGTTACTCACTGTAGTATGTGGTTGTCCTTGATGTTATTCGTTGAAGTTATGTGGTTGTCATTGATGCTACTCAATGAAGTACATGATTGTCATTGATGTTAATTGGTGAAATACGTGGTTGTCCTTGGTGTTACTCAGTGAAGTAGGTGGTTATCCTTGATGCTGCTACTCAGTGAAGTACGTGGTTATCGTTGTTACTCAGTGAAGTACGTGGTTGTCCCTGATGTTACTCAGTGAAGTACGTGGTTGTCCCTGATGCTACTCAGTGAAGTACACGGTTGTCATTGATGTTAATTGGTGAAACCCTTGGTTGTCCTTGGTGTTACTCAGTGAAGTACATGGTTGTCCTTGATGCTGCTCAGTGAAGTACGTGGTTATCGTTGTTACTCAGTGAAGTACGTGATTGTCCTGATGTTACTCAGTGAAGTACGTGGTTATCGTTGTTACTCAGTGAAGTACGTAGTTTAACGCCAGCATTACAATCGTTGTCTCTGTGTTGTTGTCCAGGGCTCCTTCAACTCTCAGACCCATATCTACACGCACGAAGACATCGTGGAGATCGTCAACGAGGCAAGACTGCGAGGCATCAGGGTCATCCCGGAGTTCGACAGTCCTGGTAAGGATTAACTGCTAATGCGTTAAAGTATAGACCCAATATTTGTGTTTCCAGTTATCCGAGCGACCGTGCTAAACATGGCCGACGATAAACGTTCTTAAGACAAGAAAATACATCGTTTACTCGCTATCCTGTATAATTCCATGGACAAGGAAAACAAATCTTTGCTGCCAGACCCACTCTCTAGAGCTCTGTAAAAGTACCATAAATACATGCGTTTCGTATAATGTTTTCAATAAAGTGTGGGTTGTATCTTCGCAAAAAAGCAGTTGACCAATAAATTACCAGTGGTGGCAGTAAAATATCTACGCACCCAACGAAATATTCCCCACAGAAAATGCATAATAGAAAGAAAATCTGTGTTATCAATCTATACTAAAAGTTGAGAGAAAAACAAATAGAGACACACACATATTATTAATCTGAAGGGAGTAAGGTTAAAAGTAAATACACCGGGAGCTGGTGTCGGTTTCGTGTGAAACGCAAACAATGCTACCCGTGCGTTTAATGAAAGTCATATCGGGTTGTTCTTCAGATAATCATTTGTTTGTTCATTGTGAGTTATCCTAATCAGTGTCCGTGTATATACACTTACTCCATCTACAGGACAAAGGTCAGTATATATATATATATATATATATACTGTCCAGACGATCAGTTTGGTGAGCCAGTCCAACAAATGTGCCTGTACGTTGGTGAAACGTACCGCCGAATTGTCAATCACCAGCGACGCTGTTTGATGTTCACGGTTAATAATTTACATTCCGAAACGCTTTAGATACCGTCTTTAAGAAGAAAAGTCTAGCCAGACGAATTTTAGACCAGTCTGTGGCGTGCATTCGTACGCAACGCAAGACGTCCTTTTTACACGCGTTGCTTAGCCTTGTATGAGCCCATGCAACTAAATAATGCATACTCAAGTTTAGTTCTCTATTTAGGCCACTGCACAATTAACCGGGTATATGGATTGATTTCTAAATATCTGGCTCATACTCGGATATCATATAACTTTAGTTTATAATGAACAAAACGTGGGTGGGTGAAACTGCGGTGTTATACTTTATGTTTGTGTGTGATTGTGACCGGAGTACTAAGGTGGTAGTTTGTCCTTTATGTTACGCGTATAGATTGACACACGTAACAACAAGTTTCAGCTAGCACATGGACTAAGAACGTCATGTACTGGCGAGTGGCGACGCATCGTGTTCGCCAAGTTCAGCTACTTGTTTAGGTTTGTGGATAACACACGCACAGGACCGTTTTAAGCCCGGCAATCACGTCACGACTCGACTCTCTGCTGCAAGTTTGAATATATTGAATGCGTCGTCGATGATATTTGATATGTGACACTTGCGACGCGACGTTTGTCTTTACGGCAGTCTTTACGTCGAAGAATATCAAGCATGTATGAAATTATCAAATTATCATCGTTGACCAGTCGCGTCGTGACGGGTATGATCCCTAAAATAGTTGTCCCCGACCATTGTGTCGAAGTATATTGTCTGCTACAAATTGTCACGTCGGTGCATGGTTTCCAGTGCATTGAAGTACTCCCTCTAACTTCGCTCTATTCCCCGTCAGGCCACACCCTGTCGTGGGGTTACGGCACGGACCACCTGCTGACGTCGTGTTATAACTATAACGAGAAGCCGAACGGGTTCTACGGCCCGGTCAACCCGATCCTCAAGTGGACGTACACGGTGATGCAGCGATTGTTTGCCGAAGTGATGGAACTGTTCCCTGACATGTCCATCCACCTGGGTGGCGACGAGGTGCCCTACGAGTGCTGGTAAGTGTGGTCGACAGATGTCAACAGTCTCGCACGTTTCAGAGCTGGTTTCATGAGTCCCGTTTGCCGGTTTCAAGAGTCCTCATTGCAACGTATTCGCTGTCAATATTTATATCAGATTTAACCTTTAAAATTGCGTGCAGTTGTAATTGTACGCGGTCAGCCGCGTTGTCCGATTACGTGTGCTACTACGCCACCCACGATTACAACACAATGCAGATTGCAAAGGTACCGGTTTATGTTTATTTCGCTCTCCTTATGGTTGAATTTAGCCTAATCAAACTCAGTGCTGGGGACTGTGTTCTGTATCGCAGTAGTTGGTTGTCTATTGGGTTTGAAACAACTGCATTTTCACCCCGATGACCATTATTTTTTTGCCATAATTCAAGTGCGTGGTTGCATAAGTGTGTAATGTCACGTCATAAGTATGCTTTATCCACAAAATAGTTTGAGTTGCGGGAATCTGCTGGTGATATACTACCCATTGCTGTTTATCTTAACGTTGCTCTTGATATTGGCAGGCGTAAGCAATCGCAATATTTCGTAAATTCATAGTTTCGTAAAGTCCTGGAATAATCTCAAAACATTAATATTGATGATTAATTGCGTACAAACCTTTCCGTAACTATCATGTATTTAGACAATGACGTTTTGAGAAAGATTGGGCTGCATGTGAATCAGGTCCGTCTTGGAAAATTCTAGAAAATATCTACCAAGTTGAGAGATTCGAACAATAGAGCTGATACGTGAAGTTTGTCCGCCACGTTGCATGCATTTGCGTTATACACATCATGTTTTCTCGAACATGACGTTTTCATTTGGTGGGTTTAACACGTTTGATGTTTCTCCCTCTACAGGACGGCCAATCCGTTTATCAAGAGATTCATGCGACGGAACAACATGGATGACGTCAAAGAGTTACTCATTCTCTACGAGAAAAGGTATGAATAACTCCAAACTGTAGCTGTATATTGTCTGATATAAAAGCGTTTTGTGTTGTATATTCCCATATTAATAATGTTCTTAATAGAGATCTATATGTTTAGATTCATATTTATTCCATGCTTTTTATGTAAGAAATGCTCTATATGAAAATAAAATTATTACCTTGTATAGCCGGCTAGTTCATGTGTAATCCTCATCGATTTTACCTGTTGCGATTAAATCTGATCAGCCGGCGACCATTGCGTTATGGCCTTTGGTGTTGAAAGAGGTATAGCTTCGCCAGCCGCCTTTAAGATCGATCCTTTGTAACGTTTGTTTGCTCCAGGATTCTCAACATCGTCTCTGAAATCGGAAAACGACAGAATAAACACGTACGACCGATAGTGTGGCAGGAAGTGTACGATGATAGCACTCAAGTAGGGGGATCGGTAAGTTGCTAATCACACACCATTTATACTTAAAATTGCACTATTACGAACCGGTATGATTATTAGAATAGAAGTTTTTCTTTTCTTCCCAGAGGTGGTAGATGACATCTGACGTTTGGCGCCGGAGATCGCAAACGTCTAGGAGGAAAGCGTACACATACGTTATGTAAACACACATATGCACGCGCTCGCTCGATTATAGTTACATTACGCTAGCAGAAATGCCCATCCACCGGCGGAAAAGGTCGACACGCGCTACATACGCTGACGGTTTCCTGAAGTGTTCGTATCGTAGGTTTGTTAAGATGTAAATTTGAGCAGTTTTAACAACGACTGCCGCAAGTTACATAAGACGTACCAGCTGATCAGCGGACGGTTTACGTAGCTCGGAACAACACGCGCACGCACGCACATGCGCACACACGCTAGCTCGATTACAGTCAGATTAGATTCCGTCTTGTTGATTATAGTTAGATTACATTCGATTCTGTGTCGTTGATTCTAGTTAGATTACCAATGTGTTGTTTGTGCGTGTCAGGTTGGGCCCGACACGATCGTACAGATGTGGAAGGGCAGCGGCTACGACCTTCAGGCGATGGTGGAGACGGGTCAGAAGGTCATCTACTCCACATGCTGGTACCTCGACTACATCAGCTACGGCCAGGACTGGCAGAAGTACTACAACTGCGAAGGACTCAGTACGTCCCTTCACTGTCCACGCACTAAACCAGTTATTATTAAACTAGGATTCCGTATGTAAGGAAACGGCATGCGGATGCTGGGTGCGGCAAAACAGTTAATATAATAATTAATAGAACTAGTTCCAGAACTACATAGGCTAATGAGTTATGAGAATGTGGCAAATTGAATCGCTCCATGTTGACATTCAAATCACATCCGCAAAGGATTCGGATAGGAAATTCCCAGAGATGTTACTTTCGAGGTATTCCCCACTCCGCATTCAGTTTCCGCACGCGTTTCTGTACATACGACATCGTAGTTTACGTCAGCATGGCCTCCCTCTTGTCCGACTTGTTCTCACTTGGCCAACTGTTATCTCTGTCTCGGTTATTGGTTACCCTGTTTGCTTATGTTCTTGTTTCTCACGGTAGCACCATCTGGTATACCGTGCAGGCGTAAACGACCATGGCGTTCCATTGCATACGATCATATGTGCCTTCAATCAGTCTTGTTATGGACTTTCTCACAGCCAAGCTGATGAACAGTCAAGAATTTAGTTATTCACCCGACGTCTGTTCTTTACCCTTTAATCTTCCACATTGTCACCAGATGTATTAATTTTCTCTTTCTGAAAACATATCCAAGATTCGCCTTGTCGTTTCCCGTTTTTGCGTATGGTCTGTTGTAATAGTGTTTGCCGTTCAAAATGTTTCTTTATTTTATTTTATGTCCACAATAATATTCCGAGCATTCTCCCCAAAATCATTTTCGTTGCTTTTGTTTTCTTTCCTGATTCTTTAGTAATTGCCTCTGACTCACTGCCATAGAACTGTTTCAGTTCTAACTCGTACTGCAGGATACGCATTACCGCAGTGGTAATGATAGCAACAAATGATAGCAGCGTTAAAACAACTATTAATACAAACAAAGCGTGACATCAATAATAGTGTCATATTTCCCCGTTAACAGCGACCTTTGAGGAGTCTGGGTCAAGGAACGCGTCCAACCTGATAGGTGGAGAGGCGTGTATGTGGACAGAATACGTCGATGACTCCATCCTCATGCCTCGGCTATGGTAAGTACCACTGCACATACGCACGCATGCACGCACGCACGCACGCACGCACGCTCTCTCTCTCTCGCAGCGAATGTTTGAGCGTATAAGGAGGGTCTTGGTAGCTCAACGGAAACGTTTGCTTTGTTATTTATTGAGGTCAAGACACAATCCTTTTGTGGACTTTTTAAAGTGACATACTAACTTAGGTAGGTATATGTTTGAAAGGAACTGTCTGCTTCAGAATATGTAGCTTTGTATATATGTGATCATGGTCTTTCATTAGTTTTTCTTTTGATGAAAACAAAATTGTAAAGGTGTCTATTACATAAACAGTTTATCTGTATTCTTTCACCCAACTATATTTATATTTTATGAACATTGCATGATAATTATGTGTATTATTTTACACGGATATCAACATTAATTTAAACATGTTATTTCGATATCAAATAAGTATTCATTATTTAAATAATATTATATGTTTTTTGTTTAGAGAAAAACTGATCCACAAATAAGGGGTGCTCTTTGTGTTAATGGGAGTTTACGTGGTATATTTGCGCTATTGTTATTATTTTTGTTTCAAATTCTATAATTGCCATATTATGGTCAACATAAATATTTTCTGACGTGTGCGTACAACACGGTATCTGAAAATAATTTCAATTCTTGTCATATCGTTATCATAAATACCACAATTTCGACGAGAGGTCGTGGATTTATTATAAATTTAACACAATTTCTTAACATTGTTGATCGTAAATAAACAATCACTAAATGTGTCTTCTGCAGGCCGCGAGCGACGGCCATCGCCGAGAGGTTGTGGAGCAGTGCTAGTGTTAACGACATGGTCCTGGCCGCCCCGCGCATCGAGGAGCAGCGCTGTCGGATGCACAGGTAGGCCGATACCTAAAGCAGCCAGCGCTTGTGTCACCACGCCGACGGCTCGCCTGTAAGCGTGACGTCATGTGGTGGTCGCTGACGACTGATGCATTACTTAATAAAATTAGAATTACTTGAAGTGTTGCCTTGCAGAATAATACCCACGCATTGATCATGTGTCTATTTTGACGTATCTATCTGTGAATATCTTATTGTACTTTTTATGTACTTGCATGTGGCATTTCGTCCAATGAATTAATCACGGCTCTATGGCGAGACAGAACAAGTAAAATGGTGATTTCGCAAAACAAGTTACATTTTTTTCATGTTTATTATGTTGACTGACAGCATTCATTTGTATGATATTCGCAAACATGTAAGTAGTTATATACACCACGGAGAAGTTATAACAGTTTAAAAAGTCTAGTTTGCAAATAAACAACCTATCATGGAAATTTTCCCAAAATAGTATATTTCAAATTGGTGGATATATCCTCTCTGGAAGTCGAACTGCTAGAGAGGGAGGGGAATGCATTTACCCATCACACAGATCTTCTCTCTCTCTCAGTACAATCTTCTGTATAATAATATTTTTTTTAAAGTTATGTCAATATTTGTTCATGAAAAAAATAAGAAAATCCAAATAATGGTCGCTGTGAGACATAGCGAAATAATAATTATGTTTGTGTACGTCACTGTGTTCCCCGATTCTGTTAACTGACCGTGTCTGCTGAACAGTGAACATTCCTGGTACTCACGGTTGCGTGTCTTAAGTTTATGCTTCATCCAACGTGGTGTCTCCTTGGCATTGTGTCGTGTTTTCTCTATTGTTTGAATATTTCGGTGACTATTTGTGTTGAAATGGCACCTACAGTTGGTAATGAAACTGGTCGGCATGTAATAATTCTGTGTAAGCGTTTTATGGTTTGAGAAAGCCAACACAATACTGCATTGTAACAGAATTTGGGACACTAGTATACATGACGTGTTTGCCGTTACAGACGAGGCCTGGCCGTAGGCGTGCTAGCTGGACCAGGCTACTGCAATCACATGCGAAATACGCCGGGAGCCGCTCACAACTGGTCGTACTTCGCCCGCCTCTGGAAGCTGGGACAACGGAATTACGACACACCCTCCTCCATTGGACTCTTGAAGAACGTAAGTGCTTCTAATAATTTCACTAATATTGAACTTCTAACAATTAAGTTCTAGTGACGATCTTCTAATAATGAACTTCTAATAACGAACTTCGCTGCGGGTTCTCGTCATGCACCAGTGGGGCAGGACTAGCCTACTTCGGTCTCTTCGCTGGTTTATTCACGAAGACGACACACGAGTACCTTCGAGGGCATAAGCGGTTCCACGGGGGCCTGGGAGCACGTGCCCCCTAGATATTTGGAATTTGGCGTGTCCGTAGACCTTTTTGAATGGGCCGACGTACCCATGTCCCCCTAGCCCCTTGGTAATGTCCCCCGTTCAGGTTACAATAAGCTGAAGTTAATTTTAGACAGCACCCCTCCCCGTCTTCCGATGTAACAGTCTCGAGCCAGCGCAGAAGCTGAAGAAGAACTGAAGATACGGCTGTGCGGCAGCGAAAAATTACTGTCAACAGCAAGCACCCTGAAGTTACGGCGGCCACACCATTTGGTTCTGCCGCCAGTGGAGGTTTTGTGCCCCCCCCCCCCCCGACTATCCTCTCTGGATCCGCCCCTGTGGTTGGTTAGGTTGTCGAGTGGAGTTCAGGAGCACGTTAGCACTGATGCCCTGTATATTTAGAATAAATATTATGGATATATATTGCATAAATACACAATACTACTGAACAGAATCATTACTAATACATTTCAGACAGATAAATTATGAATTGATGATGACCTATTTACTCAGTCGTAATGACGTTATACTTTGAATTTCCACTGTACAATGGCAACCGTAATCGGCCCCATTACGCGCCATGAATATTATAGTGGCGCCACCTTGTGTGCAGAGGTCAAGCCAACTTAGGTATGAGTTTCTTGTGGCGCCATCTGTCGGGTTGTTACAAACTCCGTCTTCTTCCTTTTAAAGGTTTCTGTTTCTTTTCATGTTCATTTGCCAGCCCATGTTCAATAAAGTCTCCTGATAGTGATGTAAATGTGTGCATTTAGTAAAGAAGCAAAATGTATGTCATGCCATTAATAATTATCTTTAACCACAACTATGACAGGTCCACTGTGGTAATAAAATATTACACTTACAAGTACTCCTTCTGGTTGAGACTGTTGTGAGTAATTAAATAACAACATGTGCAACAATTGAGCCTTGAGCTAGTTCGTTCACTCTACAATGCTCCAGTTCATTAAGTTGTATGTTGTTCGATCGAACAGTCTGCCAGGGTGTAAAATGTAAAGCACTTTGAGCATTCTTAAGGACTGGATACTGCGCGTTGTAAGAACTTACCTTTACTTCAACTTTAATGTTATTCGTTACAAACCGTTCCTAAATATGCGATATTTGTTTGATGTTTACACGATATTACAACCGAGTGACGTTGTTGCTTGCAGAAGGTGTACGTGGTCGACATGAATGCGATGTACCTCGTGCCGCTCGTCATCGTCGTGTCCATCTGCTGCCTCACGCTGCTGTCCGTGCTCCAGGACTCGTCTCGTAGTCGCATCATCACCTTCCTCTTGTTGCGCGCGCCCGGCACGTCGAAGCTCGGCGTGCGGGGGCTGCTCTACGTCTTTCTCCTCTTTGCCTTCGCCTGGTGCGTGTGGACCGCGCCCATCTGGATGAACGTCTGGGAGGACACGCACAAGCCGAGGAAGACGCAACCGGTGCTCTAGCGTCGTGTCATGCAACATACGGAAGAAACCGATAGATGGTTGTATGGCTAATCTGCTCGCCCGGGCAGATGCTGCTCCAAGCGTACCTCACGTTGCCGTAAAACTACGGACTACAACGGTTGGGCAGGCACGGGGGTGGCTACACATTGCCGTGGGGTTAGGACACCTTGTGACACGTTGGCCCCGCCAGCGGTGCGTTTGTAAATAGGATCTTCGCAAGGTGCGCGTCGTGCGCGCAATAATGTCACAGCACATCACTGAAAGGATAGTTTTATTCTGCAGTTGTCGCTTGTTGGTGCCACTGGGTATCTAGCAAAAACGGACAATGGAGGCCGTGAAACGATGTTGGAGTAAACAAGAAAATGTTGCTACAAACAGTCATTCGTATTAGGTATACATTGAGAAGAAACTTGAAATGACCGTTTATTTTTATTTTATATGCTGCGTTAGAAAAAAAACCATTACAATTTAGACTTGACGTTAGCGTTAATGAAGGTATGTGGTGGCGGTGTCGTTATAAGTGTACTGTTCGTAGATAGAAGCAGTATGCAGTCATCTACATTGTTTCTACGCAATTGTATCTTAGATCATGCTCAGGAAGATGTAGTAGAGTAAGGCCATTCTCAGTTGAATTAGATTCGCATTTATAAAGGTTTGCATTCGTTATGGCTTATCAGGATGTTTCCACTTGTTTCGAATTTGCTACTGCGGAAGTGGATACATATAGCTCGGCCAATGGACGGAAGAATCTCTATTCTTATCACTGCGCACGCGCCACACGTATTTCCGGCGATCAGCACCCAGCATGCGCCATGAGTAACTGATGCAGTGGTTCTGCTGCCATATATTATGTCACACTCAAAGTGCACTGTCGTTATTGACAATTTTGCCTATGCAATTTTGAGTATACATAACTAAAATAAAACATAGCACAAATTTACGTTTGCATGTAAACAGTGTCGTTACACAAAAATGCGAACACCGAATCTACGCCATCTTAATTGTCCACACTTTTGACTAAGCAGAACTTTATCAAATTTATACAACTTTCACCGTGTTATTACTGGTAGCAGATGATGAACTAAATATGTGATTGTTCTAATACGGGACCAGTGGCAGGCAGATTATCTGCGTGTGTTGATAGGAATGTGGCATATTGCAGTAATTTACATGTCGTTGTGTGATTCCCCGTTACAACGCTGACTTAAGTCAACGGATATTGTGTGTACTGGCGTTCATTTTCACAATGATTCCGTGTGTTGTCGTTAAACGCTCATCTGGAAATGCGTCTTGCAACCCATTCTTTTACCCATAAACGTGCGAGTTGATTTCGTTAGACGCACTTTGATTATAGTGAGGACAGATTTGAGTTCACCGATAAACTCTGACGAATGCCACGCAATCAGTTAACAACGACATGAGGTTTAATTTCATCTTTTCGAAGCCGATCATTGCTGTAATTCCTTTTACAAACAGTGGATGACAAATACGCCCCGGCAGAAAGGCGATCGTCGCTAGACGCTTGGTCATGGACGATGAAAATCAGCGGGTAAAATGTTGACTGTGTGGTGCTTAGGTTGGCATTGGTAATTTGCGTGTTAGATAGCACTTGATCGCAACACAAATGTGACTTGGTGGCTTGTAGCGTATTTCACTGCCGACATTCCACACACGGGACGTTGCAGGGCAATTGGTCCTTGTAATACTGATTCTGTTGGCGGCTGTTGAACTTTGTTTCTTGGTGGTTGTATTGTTTGTGAACGCATGTGGCTACGTCTTAGACTTAGAGAAACCTTGTCCGTTTCATTGCCCAGTATCACCATCTCAACCCAGGCGCGGTAACAGTATTAGCAGGAAGGTTGCCGGATCAGTTGAATATCGTCCCATTTCCGGTCTTGATTGGTCTGTCTCTCGCCCGTCTTCGTAGAATAATTCCAGGCACTTGCGGTTAGCCCGACAGGCCTCCGCTACAGCCGTGTTTACGACGTGTACGTTTTGTATACAATTTGCACGTTTCGTGGGAGCAGCATCCACATTGTGGACAGTGCTTATTAAATGCAATTTGGCATGCAGTAAATATCACGTTATACTGAGATATGTAAATGGTGGGTCAATTAGTCACGTGATTGGGGCAGTCCATTCTCGTGACCAAGGGGTGATATGTGAAATTGAAGTTTTGTGTTCCAATTGGTGTTTTGGAAGAAATTTCACATTTCGGCTATTGTGGAGTTTGCTTCGATCTTTCTGCGCTGGTTAGTAATTTTAAGTTGATATAATGCCTGGATTAGACAAACAATGGTGGCAGTCACTTAAACATAGCATTTTGTAAAAGGAGGATCGCATTTTAATATGTGTCAGATGGTCGTAATATTTGTTGGAAAGTCACCGTATAAAGCACATTTGATAGGGCTGATACGGTTGTTTTTTATTCGCCAGTGTTTTATGTCATCCGAAAAGGGTACGATACAAAAACGTAGTTTGGGTAACTTGATTCATATGTTTTATTTTTTGTTATTTGTATTTAAACAGCTGTCAACCGTAGTGAATGTTCATTGTCATGGATAAATTAGCGCGTGTGTGCGTGCGTGCGTGCGTTCTTGTTCTCATGCAAGGGTGGCCCAGTTGTATTGAACTATATGATGTACAGGTGTCTATTAACGATTTGTAATCAGTGTTCTTCACTTGAGCTGACCCTTTGACGGCCGAAGAACGTTTAACTTTGTCAAATTGATGGTCCCATTCAAAACGCAGTGGTCCATTTACTAACATAAAATGTAAACACCAATGAATTGTTTCGGTTTTTGTAACATCTCATCGGCACCGCATCCGTTCACACCGTTCTTTAGAATACATCGACATTCGATGGCATGGTTTTACTCAAATTGTTTACCTAGGACCACTTTTTGGCAGTAGAGGCGTCGAACATATATACCGAGTATATGACAATGGCGTTGGCCTGTTATTGCGTCAGTCGTACTGTGGTCTAAGGTCGCTCGGTGTGAACGATACCCACGCGCCCAGTCAGAACCGTTGCGTTGTTGTTGTTGTTGTTGTTAACGAGTTACTCTTAATGTTCGTACGTTCTGTGCAATTACACATATCAGCATGTATTACGCGTCATGTTTTAGCAAGACTATGCTGTCGCTTTGCATGTGTGCGCGTGTTTGGTACGAGAGGTTAAGGTGCCGACTGAGATACAGTTGTGAATAAAGTTTAATTAATTGAACGAGTGTCCTGTCGTGGTGTGGCTGTTGTAAGCGACGCGATGTTATTATATTAATTATTGGCGATAAAGGCACAGCTTACTGTATGGTAAAATAACATACACTATTTATTAACATATTTTCGGAATGTCTTTATCAGTTAAGCAAGGTACACGTACTATAGAACATAAAGCAACATTGGTGAAGCCCTGAAGGAACATTGTAGGTTATATTTCTCTCCCCAATTTCTCCCAAAATGAGTGTATTAGTTAGTGTCATATCCATTCAGGACATCTATGATGCCTTTATAAGAAAAGGGTAACTTTAAAATATAATTATAATTTATTAACATGTTCATATGCGACGTGACACTGAATTCAACAGTATGAGACAGTTTTAGACCGATTATTAGGACATTTGTCAAACACCCAGAAACAATAATAATTCAGTTAACATTATTTTTATTGGTATAATGTAACCGTTGGTAACATCCTTGGATACTTGGTATATCAATATTCTAACTGTATTCAATGAAAAATGCATATAAAAATAACATCATGTTATATAAAATATAATTCTACGTTTGATGTTAAATAACATAGCAAGATATACAACGAAGGAGGTCAGCCACCGCTTTCAGTTTCACAACACGAATTTCACACGTCGTGTTTCTACTGTCGACTTCCCCGCGTGCTTTTGTATCGTCACTCGTACGCGTTCGTGATGAATACGAACACAGAAGTGTACGTTATCCCGGCTGCCAACGAACAACCAGTGACGCCTAAATCAAAATGCAAGCAGTAGCTGACTTTTGGATATTATATTTCCTATCTGTAGTGAACATTTTGACCCACACGGCAATGGCTTGTGCATGCTCCGACCCCGGCCGACCAATGATGATGATGACGATGATAACAATGAAAATGATAGTGATGGTGATGACGGACGGCCATTACGACGATGATGGTGATGATGATGACGACGACGGCAATAATGATGATGTTCACAACGATAACAATGATGGTGATACTGATGACGACGACGGTGATGATTCTGACGGCGACGATGATAATGACGACGTCGACGATGATGATAGTGATGATGAACCTAATCGGCGACGACCGCGATGCACACGGCTTGACTCCCCGTCGGTCGGCTGCGTCTCTTGGGCGCGAGCACGAGCGGCTTGTTCCCGAGCAGTCTCTCCCGCTCCTTCTGCGCCAGCCACTCCTCGTGAGACATCCCGTCGAGCACGAGCACCTGGCGCATGGTGTCGACGTGTTCCCGGGTCAACACCTCGTCCTCGTCGTCCTCGTCGTCCTCCCTCCACGCCTCGTGACGTCGCTTCTTCAGCAACCATTTCCGATAGGCGCCGATGTAGTCGCTAGGGGGTGGTGGGTGTGCCGCTACGGGGTCGGTGTCGCAGAACTCAAACACCGTCACCCGACGGTTGTAAGCGACCTTCTTCTCCATGCCGCCCCTCGCCGCCCCCTGACGTAGACTCTCCCGCCTCTTCCGGTCCGCATCCGCCAGGACAATCCTCTTGTCGTCCAGCCACTTCTGGAACGCCGCGGCATTGACGTTACGTGACACCGCCGTGGTTCCGGTGGCGCTGCGGTAGTCGACTTCCGGTTCGTCGTTGGTGTCGCCCTCGCGCGCCTTCTTAGCAAGCCACCGCCGGTATGCACGCTCATTCCGTTCCTGTCGATCCAGTTTCTGCTCTTCCTCCAGCCGCTTTTCCGCCTCCCGCTCATCCAGTTCCACGAGCCACGTTTTCCACGCACGAAAACGTGAATTGGCGGTGGCAGGTCTGGAAATGGCGACACATAAAACATTAACTAAGGTTCTAAAGAACGTCTGCAGTAGATTTTGTTTAGTAAATTTTAAATATATTAATTTATTACACAACATTAACCCACCTGTGACAGCCCAACAACTACCCACCTGTGACAACCCAACAACGACCCACTTGTGACAGTTCAACAATGACCCACCTGTGACAGCCCAACAATGACCCACCTGTGACAACCCAACAACGACCCACCTGTGACAGTCCAACAATGATCCACCTGTGACAGCCCAACAATGACCCACCTGTGACAACCCAGCAATAACCCACATGTGACAACCCAACAAAGACCCACCTGTGACAGCCCAACAACGACCCACCTGTGACAGCCCAACAACGATCCACCTGTGATAGCCCAATAACGACCCACCTGTGAAAGCGCCAAAACAACACACCTGTGACAGCCCAACAACGACCCAACTGTGACAGCCCAACTACAACCCACCTGTGCGGATGAACGTCGTCGTCGTCGGAGCCGCGGTGGAAGCGGCCGCGATAGTACTTGGTGGACTGCGCACTGAACGACGTCGGTCTCGAGACGTGGACATTATGCGCACTCTTGGCGGACCTCGCATTGCGGACCGTCTCGTACACGAGGTCTGTGCACGGACCATTCGGGTCTCCTGGATTACCGGACCGCGCCCACACCCCGGTCTCCGCCCAAGTGTTGATCCGACTTTGATTGACGCGGCGGTCAGCGTACGCCGTCACGTCACGATGGTCAGCTGACGACAACCGCGGCGTGTTTACCTTCTGTGTCCGTAACTTAGGCGGGTGCGCCAACGCGGACACTGCGCGGCGTTCGAAACGCGAATGTCCCGCGCCGACGCGGTGTGAACATTTGATATCACTTTCGGTGTGTCCTTCACACCGCTCGCTTCCTCCCCACGCAGTACGCCGACGCAGCAGCCAATATTTGATGAGGCGTTCGGCAACGTAGCATGAAAGTTGCGTGGCGACGTCTAGCGGACTCTTGCCAAACACATCAGTCTCGTAGATACTCGCGCCGGACGAGAGAAACAGTTGTAGCACCTTGGGCTGGTCAGCCGCAGCTGCCGCGTGCAGTACCGTGCGACCGAACTGGGTTGACCGCTCGAGAAGACGCGAATCTGGGGAGAGCAAACGAAATGGTTACATAAACGATCGAAAATAGCATCCCAAATTGGAACTGTAGGTAACAATAGCACATGTCTATGTTTACTAACTAAAACATAATTTGTTATTCATCTTGACAAAAAGGTCGTTGTGCACACTATGTCATACATTCATAAAACGTCGAGTCGAGTGCGTAAGAAGACTCCGTGACGTCACACAGGGATTCTTCAAATACTTAACGGACACGGTTCATCTTCATCCTGAGTTGTGTGCATGTGCGTGTGTGTGTGTACGTGTGTGTGCGTGGTGTGTGTGTGGTGGGTGTGTGTGGTGTGTGTGTGGTGTGTGTGTGGTGTGGTGTGTGTGGTGTGTGTGGTGTGTGTGGTGTGTGTGGTGTGTGTGGTGTGTGTGGTGTGTGTGGTGTGTGTGGTGTGTGTGGTGTGTGGTGTGTGTGGTGTGTGGTGTGTGTGGTGTGTGTGGTGTGTGGTGTGTGGTGTGTGTGTGTGTGTGTGTGGTGTGTGTGGTGTGCGGTGTGTGTGGTGTGTGTGGTGTGTGTGGTGTGTGTGGTGTGTGTGGTGTGTGTGGTGTGTGTGGTGTGTGTGGTGTGTGTGTGGTGTGTGGTGTGTGTGTGTGTGGTGTGTGTGGTGTGTGTGGTGTGTGTGGTGTGTGTGTGTGTGTGTGTGGTGTGTGTGGTGTGTGTGGTGTGTGGTGTGTGTGGTGTGTGGTGTGTGTGGTGTGTGTGGTGTGTGTGGTGTGTGGTGTGTGGTGTGTGTGGTGTGTGTGGTGTGTGGTGTGTGTGGTGTGTGTGGTGTGTGTGGTGTGTGTGTGTGGTGTGTGTGTGTGTGTGTGTGGTGTGTGTGGTGTGTGTGGTGTGTGTGTGGTGTGTGTGGTGTGTGTGGTGTGTGTGGTGTGTGTGTGTGTGTGTGTGTGTGTGTGTGTGTGTGTGTGTGTGTGCGAGCGGGCGCGCCTGCGTGCGCGCATGCTTGTGTGCTTTAATAATGACAATACGAGGCATCACATCCAAAGTTCACTTCACACACATTTTTTGGGAGTCCTGAGACTAACGTAATTATTCGAACAATGTCCCATTTCCTCGTTTTTGTAACACAATTTTCCCCAGATATTCTATGAATGAGCACATTACATGTTCTGGTGCGTTTGACAGCTCGCGATGTTTTGTCCCTAGAGAGAGACTACAGTAATCTGGACAAACACTGTTTGTCTAGCGTACTAGTATTAAAACTAACTACGATCCTAATTCCAATTGAAATTGGATTTCGTTACCTGACAGGAAATTGCTTGTTCATTCGTATTTCCTGCTGTTGCTAAATGTAATTAGACCGACTATTGATGTGGCATTAAATTCTGTATCACGTATTGTGTTTCTTGCTGCTGTTAAATGCGGATATTTAGATCCTCCCGGAGAGCCAGTTGCATTTCATGTCACGGAATTGCTTACACATTGAATATTACAGCGATTTCCGGTCGAAAACAAAATGCGTTTGAGTCTCGCTTTGGTTTTATGGCATATTCCCAGAGCAACATTTCAAAAACAAACCCGACCTCGACTACATTGGCTATTCCAAAGTAAAACAGCCATACGTGTTTAAAAAATCGTATTATCCTCCACACTCCCCCTTCTGTTTGCACCCTCTTCTGTACTTCCTTGCTACTTCCTTCATAGTCGCACACCGCCCAAGTATCCAAATCTGTTCACTTGTTTACTGATCTTTCTATGAAAAGGTATGTTCTTATATATAGCGCAGTATCCAGTCCTTAGGACTGCTCAAGGCGCTTTACACTTTACTCCCTGGCAGACCTGTTCAATTGAACACCATATCGACAGCTCTTTTGGAAACATTCAGCCACGCTGCAATTAATACGCGAAGACTATTCGTACAAACATATTAACCACTGTCTGTCCACTCATTCATACAGCTGAGTGAACTGGAGCAACATAGAGTGAACGAACGTGCCCAATGTTCGACTTCGACACAGCTGCATAAGATTGGAAACCGGATTCTGTCGACGGAGTGTCCGATGCTCTATCCACTGCACCACAGCGCTCCACAACTATATGTGGATCCACATCCTGTTCATCTATCTACACTACTTCAGTCTTCTCCAGATTTATTCGGAGGCCGTGTTTTTTAAAGGTGTTTTTCTCCAGGTTCACCCAGAAGCCATATTTTCTAAAGGTGTCACTCCATTCTTGCAATGCTTTCTGTAGTTCCTCTTTGTCGCCAGCCACCACTGCCAGGTCGTCGGCATACAGTATCTTCTTAAGTTCCCCCTGTTCAGATAACTTTCCACTGATCAAGTTCATATCCATAATGAAAAGCAGTGGACTCAAGGCACTTCCGGTCGTCTGTGCTCTTTACCATTTTGAACCCGACGTTGCAGTGAGTGGTTACATGAATGTGTGGCTTTCTCCAAGAGCTGCGATTACCTGTTTGCTCATATGACTTAATAAACCATTCACTCGACCCGTGAACACTCATCTAACTAAGCTATGACGCCATACTTTCTAAACACGCCGCAACACAATTATACCGATTCAGCCATGACACACAGTAACACCGCTTTAGCTTATACCAGCGGTCAAGTTTGCCCAATCGTTCGGTTCGGTCGGTGCACTTACCTGTACGGATCAGCCACCTCGCCAAGTCGTAATCCCCTCGCTGACAGCTCAGGAACAGCGCCACGAAACGCACGTATTCAACCGCTGACGTCTCCGCTAATTCAGTCACATCCGGGTCACGTGACACGTCGGTCACATCGTCGCTTCCGTTTTGCGACAACTGACACAGCAGTGCCGTCTCCTGCACGTTGCCACTGCTCACGGCCGCGTACAACCGTCCCCAGTCGCCGGCGAACTTGAGCGATAACAGGGCACCGTTTTGAACGTTCTCGCCAAACTCCAGCTCGGCGTCGGAGTCGATCGTCTGACTGCCATAGTGGAGGGTGTACGTAACACTCGGTATTCCCGCCACTATTTCAAGATGCGCGCGCAGTGCGTACGCAGGTACCGTTCTCGCGAGATTTCGCAGCGAGAACGTCTGTCCGGTGGGCGTCGCCACGAAGAGACGATGCGTCACGGAGGGCGAGGTCGCCCCACATGACGTCACGTCGCTTGATATGTACTCGCTCATAGCGCTGAGTTCAAACTCGTACTGTTATGAAAGAAAAGTACATAATAATAATAATATTGTATTTATTTCAGACAATCCTCATGTACATATACACAAATACATCAATAAAAGTATGTAAATAAATATAAAAATACATCGATAAGAACAATGTTTAAAAATTACATAAATCCCGGACCCACTGGTGCCGCAGTTTCGAAGTACAATACACGTCGCTAGTTTTAATGTTATAAATAATGGTTACTGGACATTCTTCAGGATAGTTCGTTTTCAAATCAGAAACTTTCATTTTTCATATCCAAGATGTTTATTTTACCTGGTAGAGGTGATACGTTGACGAAAGCCTCTACCAGGTAAATTAAACATCTTGGATATGAAAAATGAAAGTTTCTGATTTATACATAATGGGATTCAAAGACATGTCAATACTATTCATTAAGCTAAAAATAGCCTTTACCTGATTACACATTTACCCAAGCTGACATTAGCTGTAGCAAAAATGTGGCTAGCGCTACATCTCATGGGCAAATTGTTCAACATCCTGAAAGAGTTGTTACATGCAACAACGAATTGCTGAAAATTAACTTTTCTAAAGTTCACCCATAACGCAAACATATATATATATTACCAAAATACGTGGATTTTTGGACTTAACATATTACTCTTGGCCTACAAAAGTCTCACAGTATAAAATGTGATATTACACACTTTCAAAATGTCCTGCAAAAGAATGCATACGCCATTCTATTTCGTCAGGTTTTGATATGTTGGGGGTCAACCCCAACCGCTTACTGGGGGGTCAATGGGCAAGCGTAACGAAGCGTTAGATGGGGTGGGGGTCTTTTGGTAAGCGTTATGGAACGATCTTGAAAAGGTTAGCACGTCCATCTAGTGATATCGGAGAGATGATACCTAGAGCGTCAACGGTTCAGCCAGTTTTTGGTAGATTTCAACTGTATTAAAACACAGCAACGTTCTAGGTGTTTTATATCTTTTACATACTTTTATTGTCTGTGTATACAAGTAATCTATACAGCCATGCAAATAATATAACAATTGTTTTAGATACATGTACCGTAGGGGGACGTCTTGGGTAAAACGAACGCAATTTTGGAGTGTGTGCATAACAGCAATACAAAGACTGACTGACAAGAGGTTTAGGTGGTCCTCACAAAATGTCTACAAATAGTGTAAACAACAAAGTAATATGAGAGTCCAATGACCTCTCGCTTCTCGTAGTTTTGTTATAAAGACCATCCTCTTAAAAGGAACACATATAAAATCCCCGTTCTGACCTGCCCTGTTGTATTCACCCATGGATGACAGGAACATCGGGTATAAGGAACAGTTTGACCAAGTCACAACATGTTCCGTATATCGAGTGTTCACGGTAGGTCGTTACACATAATTTTTTTCTGAACACATTCCAACGAATCCACGAGATAAAGGAGTCATGTTTATATTATCATATTCAATTGGTCATATGCCGTCATCATTTATCTCCCTTTGAGAGAATAATTGTTTGTATATTTGATCTATTATGATGTTTTAGTATGGTTATTCGGCGCCTCTGGATCGTCTACCTTCCATCTATAAAATGATGAGTATTTTTTTGTAATATCCTTAAGGGCAATATTATGAAAAAAGGTATAATAATAGTCAAGTCTACTGTTGTGAAAAGGTACGTAATACGAGGGGGCACGCATATCCAAATCGAGGGAAACGTCTAACACAGTGTAATTTCAAAGGGTGCTACGATACACAGCATTTATATACAGTTACCAAATTAGACACATATCACGAAGCAAATATATAAATATTGTGATACACATTACGTACTATATTCAGTAAAACATATACTACACAAACGTATGCACGCACGCACGCACGCACGCACGCACGCACGCACGCACGCACGCACGCACGCACGCACGCACACACACACAGGCACACACGCACGCACACACACACTCACGCACACACACGCGCGCGCGCACACGTACACATACGCAAGCAAGCGCATTATAAAAAAAGTTACTTTAAATGGGCTAAGAGCTGTTTCCAAATAAACAACTATATATATTATGTATGTGCATATCTCAAAGCAAGACAACCTCCGAATGCCACACTCACCTGTCTTTAACTGTCGTCAAGTATTTCCAATTATCGCCTGAACTGGCGTCTCTTTGGGCGATTATTTCCGGCTTCATGACGAAACATGGCTAACCGCCCATTGCCAATGACAAACCGCCTCCACAGCCCCCGGCTTTGGAAGCAGTAACGCCTCCCGGGTGTAGCACGAACAGACGATTTGCTTGAAGCTTCTTCGGTGATAAGAACTACCGGAGATTGCGAAAATCCACCACCAACAGTGGGTTTTATTCTGCGACGACGCGGGGTTGTCTCACTGGCGACGATCAGCGTCCTGTTTACGTACGGCAGTCCGCGTTGCTATTTATGCTCTGGTCGTGTTCCGACACATAAGTGTACACACCGACGACTTAACGAACCCATTCACCCGCCGAACTTTCCTACACCGAGCTGAGGCCACAATGCAAGATCCGGCGCCTGGTTCGAACAGAAGTAATCGATAGCAGTGAATGTAAACGTCGCTTGCGTTGCACTCGGCTTTGTTAGCTCTAACGCGAGAGACGTTCAATTACCTGTAGTGTGTGTGCTCGGATTTGTCAACTTCTATTAATTATTATCGGCGATCCGATCGACTGTTTGCGGTGTTGGTGATCCGTGGTTCAATACACTGTTATGACTTGCCGTGTTTAAGGTGTGTGCGTGACCATAGGATCGCAGTACTCTCGCCCAAACGAGTACGGCCGAAATAGACACTTGAACGAGCGCTAGCCAATTAAACACAGGCAACGCACACACACTCATTCAAACACGACACAAGTTCCAGTTCTTCAAGTGCACGCCAAAATTCCTGCGCCTATTTAATGTCTTCCAAGCTTCTTATATGAATATTCTTAGACTGTTTTAAGACTATTGTTGAAAGAATATGATTATACATGTTCTTTAAACATGTCTCTCTAATGCTCATATATATATATATATATATATATATACATATATATATATATGTGTGTGTATATATATATGCATATATATATATATGTATCTATAAATAATATATATTTATATATGTATATATATTTTCCCATAAAATTCATAAATCCAATCACATCCAACGTTCTAAAATATATATTTTATACTATATTGGATATATACATATATATATCCAATATAGTATTAAACAATATATATATTTGAGTATGTATGTGCGCGCGTGCATGCGCATGTGAGTTTGCGTATGGGCATGCATAAGTGCGTATTTATGTATAAGCGTGTGCGTACACACACCCCCCACACACACCCAAACCCATACCCATCCACACCCACACACACCCACCCACCCACACACACACGCATCCACACCCATACCCACCCACACCCACCCACCCACCCCCACACACACACCAATCCACACTCACAACCACACCCATCCACCACCCACACCCAAACCCCCCACGCACACACCCACCCACCCACACGCACAACCACCCACCCACACCCACCCATCCACACGCAGACGCACGCCCACCCACCCACACCCACCCTCCACACCCACTCTCACCCATCCACCTACACCCATCCACACCCCCCACACACACTACGACTAATTCCTTAGATACGATTTGTGTATGTTATTACCAATAGGTCAAGGTGATTATGGCGATCTATCTCGGTTACACAAAGGCGATGATGACATAATGTTCTTTAAAAAATGATTGATGCTATGTTATCCAAGTATGTTTGTGAAGATTAAATGTTGTGCAGTGTTGTTCAATCAAACGCGTTGTGGATTTATGAACATCACCGTTACGGTACAAACTTCTGGGAGTGTTTTATCTGTGGGAGCACGCCTCCACCAAACCTCAACGATCACAACTCAACTCTTATAAACGGCAGAATTCGAGAACGGTCTTGTCTGAGATAAGTAATAGTTATCAACCTTGATGTTCTCTTATCAACATTTAATACTTGGTAATTGCCCTTTAGCGTGAAATTATATACCCGGCAACATAACCGATTATCCGTGTAATTGTTAATGGTACTGCGTCTGCAAAGTGACGAATAAGATCGCGTGCACACATTGTCAAGCTTAAATATGGAAATTGTGGCGACCGGTATTTGCCGACTTGCACACGCACGCAATCATAATCTTGCAGTTTCTGGGATTGTTATTGAACTAGCTTAAATTCACCCTCGGAGCAACTGACCAAGGGCAGTAATTGTCACCATTACAATATTTTAAAATTAAACTTGTTCCTATGGCCATTTCTCCTGTCGCCAATTACGGCATTGCATGCAGCAGATCCATATTAATTTAAAAACAACTCAAGTGGCGCCAACTGGGGAATTTGCCCACGCAAACAAATTTAACAAGATTTAACAAGATTGCCACCCAGAGAATTAACTCTAGGTAGCAGGTGGACAAGGAAGCCTTTGGCTTATCGAGAGTCCGACCCTTTTATCTATGTGTATCCCGCCCGTCTGAGATATGTGTCGATTTTATTTTTAAACATATTCACACTACTAGCACCCACACAATCAGCAGGTAATCTGTTCCATTCATTTACAGTCCTTTCTTATATCCAATCTACTCTGCTCTTTTGCTAATGCAAGATCATGTCCTCTAGTCCTTCTACCTTTCTTAACTGATAAAAACATATTTCTATCAATATTTTCATAACCCTTCAATATTTTAAACACTTCTATCTGATCTCCTCTCAATCTCCTGGTCTCTAGTGTTGTTAAACCGCATTTTTTTAGGCGTATTTCATAACTAAGATCCTTCAGATTTTGTATCATTTTAGTTGCTCTCCTCTGCACTCTTTCTAGCATATCTATGTCCTTCCTGCGATATGGCCTCCACGCTTGAATACAATATTCTAAATGAGGCCTAACTATTGTTTTGTACAGCGGTATTATTAGCTCTTTTTCCTTATACGTTATGTTTCGCCTAATTAATCCAAGGATTTGATTTCCCTTTGAAGCTGCAATTCCGCACTGCTCTGAAATCTTCATATCAGCACTAACGGTTAACCCTAAGTCCTTTTCTTTTACAGTAGTACTTAGTACAGTACCCCCCATTGTATATTCTACTTCTTCGTTCCCATGTCCTATGTGGAGGCATTTACATTTCCCAAAATTGAACATCATTTGCCACTTTTCAGACCATTTGATCAACCTGTCAAGATCATCTTGTAAATGCTGTCTATCTCCATCACTTTTAATCCTTCTAAACACTTTTGTATCATCCGCAAATTTCAACACCTTGCTTGTTATTTCATCATCCAAATCGTTGATATATATTAAGAATAATATAGGTCCTAATACTGATCCCTGTGGTACCCCACTCAATACCGATTTCCAGTTTGAAGCCTCCCCATCAACTACTACACGTTGTCTTCTGTCAATCAGCCATTGTTCTATCCAGTTTATTATACCATTTCCTATGCCATGGGCCTTTAGTTTAAGCAGTAATCTTTGATGTGGTACTTTGTCAAAAGCTTTTTGAAAATCTAAGTAGACGATATCTACTGGTGATCCCTCATCTACCCACTTAGTGATGTCTTCCAAAAAACATAACATATTTGTTAAGCATGACCTCGCTTTAAAAAAACCATGTTGAGATGGGTTTATCAAGTTTTGTTTAACAAGAAAATCCACCATGTGATCTTTAATTAGTCTTTCTAATAATTTACAAATCACTGTTGTTAAACTCACTGGTCTATAGTTCTCTGACTTGTTTCTCGAACCTTTTTTGAATAACGGTATAATGTTTGCTTCTTTCCATTCTAAAGGAACCACTCCCTCTTCTAATGACAAGTTGAAAACTGTTGCAAGTGGTATGCTAATTTGTTCTACAATTTCCAATAGTAGTTTGGGTGGAATACCATCCACTCCAGGTGATTTATTATCCTTCATAGCCCTTATTTTCTTAGCTACCATTTCCGGGGTTACAATTAATTGTCCTAAATAGTCTGAATCTGCCCCCTTGAACTTAGCCTCTGGTATTGGCAGTGAACTAATATCTTCCCTGGTAAACACTGAACTAAAGTACTCATTCAGGTCTTCTGCCATTATGAATCCCTCTGATATTATATTTCCAGCACTATCTTCTAGAGGACCGACCTTATCTTGAACTTTCTGTTTGCTTCGAACATACGCATAAAAACTCTTGTTGTCATGTTTTATATTACTAGCTAATTGTTGTTCATAGCTTCTCTTTGAATTTCTAATTTCAGCTGTAGCTTGGTTAAGTGCTTCTTTATAATTGTTGTAGTCTTCATCATTTCCAGTACATCTATATGACTTCCACATCATTTGTTTATACTTAATTTTTCTAATGGCTTCTTTCGATAAGTGTTTCTTTTTGGACCGTTTTCCTTGTTTTTTGAAGGGTACAAATTTATCGATTATGCACTTAATTTCACTCTTTAATATATTCCAGCATTCTGTTGCCGCCTTATTTGTCAGTGTCTTATTCCAGTCTATCTTTGCTAAATATTTCCTCATGTCCTTATACCTTCCTTTGTGGAAATTTCTCCTATACTGCTTTTTGCTATTCCTTTCTGATTTTACTTTGATGGTAAAATGTATCTGGTTGTGATCGCTACTCCCCAGTGGCTCACATATCTTGACATTGTCAACTAATTCATTCTGTGAGGACAAAACTATGTCTAACACATTCTCACCCCTGGTTGGTTCTAGCACATGTTGAGAAAGGAATGTATCTTGAACTAAAACTAAAAACTTGTGGTCCTCTCTCCCCTCTCTCCCAATTAGAAGGCTCAAGCTAACTATCTTTATGTTTTTGTCTCAAATACATCGCTAATTTGTAGATCAGAGGCGAATGGTCGAAGGATGCGAATGCATACAGAAAGAGGCGAGTGGACAGCAGCGCCTAGGAGGAGATACAGTTACAGCGCTCCAAAGTGACCATAATATTATCAATATTTATGTAGATGACTAGTCTTTACGACACCAGGTGGCAGCACACTCTCTCTTCTTTTGCACGCATACGCATGCTAGCCTCGATTACCCAGGCGCCGTGAGGTGGCCGCATTGGCCCCTCACTATGGCCTGGATTATTAAGCTCCTGCCAGTATTACCGGTAGGGGGCTTTATCCCAGATTATGGGTAGAGACGATGATTGGCTCTCAGGCCAACTGTGAAATAAAAATTATATAAGGATATATTTTATGAGGTAATACTATACTATAACAACCATTCAACTTATATTGAAACATGTCACACAAAAATAAACCGACATTAAACTTTGTTTCGTAGTTTAATGCCTTTTAATCACACATGCATATTCACTAGGTGGCAGTTCTCATGGCTGTTATCATGGCTGTCAACAAGTGGGCAGTCAAAACGCGACTCTGAGCCAGGGTCTTCCTGGCGAAGTCACACAGCCAGGCGAGAGTCGGTTAAGCGAGACTAATATGCGTTCTTGCTTCTCTTGTAACTTATATAATCCAAACTCCGCGAAGTGGAGCCACTCTCTGACTAAAACATGCCTAGATAGTCTTCATTATCCAGGCTCCGTGAGATGGCGCTACTGTGTGTCACTCTTACGCTTACCCTGAGGCAGAGACGTTACTTATGCACATAAACATCATCCAGATAAAATTTAACGCCCGGATAAAGGTAAGCGCGACAACGTCTTTCCGTTGTGATGAAGATAATTGGTTGAATCAGGGCGTTTTTTAACGTACAAAGTGGGGGGCATTGCCCCCCAGCCCTTTCGTTTGCCCCCCTGTCAGACCAACTTTCCCCAGTGTGCCCCCATTCTCCCAAACCAGCCCCTTGTAGGGCTTATTTTTTATTCGTTTTAGTGTTTGATTTAATTTGCACTGGGGTAAAAAAAAAAAGTAGCAGTTGCCATGCATTCGCTAGAGAAGAACGGTGCCCCTGGACTACTTGATGTGGTAAACAAAGCTCTGGATCTGACAGGAGATAAATACACAAAGCTGGTTGGTGTCACCATTGACGGCGAGGCGGCAAACATCGGCAGACAAGGTCGATTATGACGTCTACTTGCTGACCAAATGCAGAGAGGTTTGGCAACATTCTGGTGTGCTGCACACCGATCTGACTTAGCCATTGAGTCGGTCGTCAGCACTATACCTGAGTTGGGAATCTGGAATTCCAATCTATTGGGACTCGTACGATTCTTCCGGACGCCGAGACGGATGAAAATGCGCAGGCCAGGAATGTCAAACAGTTCCCCCGGCACCACGATATCAGGTTTGCCCAGCACCAGCTGCAGCTGGTGGATGCTGTCCTGAACAACCTACTAGCCTGTATTATGGTGTGGGAACATATGCAGGCGCCAGAAAGTACCAGCGACAGAAAGGAGAAGGCTGAAACCAAAGGGTTCCTGAGAATCTCGAACCACCAACAAAGAAACAAGATATTTGAAACACTCCAGAAGAAGTTGCAAAGGAGTGATTTGTTCATCAGCGTCTTCTCACTGTGACTGATGCGGTAATTAAGAAGTTGAACCTAATGAAGGATGGATCATTGTGAGTTGTCCAACCGATAACACAAAAGAGGACCTAACACAACGAAAGTGTAATCACCAGTTCGTTTGTACAAACAGCCGCGACAGACGAGCAATCAGGTTGGAGGCTGTGCAAGCATCGTACAAATACCTGTCTGAACGCATGCACCCGGAACAGGAGGACGTCATCAAAGACATGAAGGAGTTAGTGGTGTCATGCAGTCTGAGATCATTCGTTGAGCATGGTGTGCGCGTCGTCAGGCGCCTTTTCCCAGATGAGGCATCTGACTGGGCAGCCGAGCAATGGGAAAACATGATGAATGTGCCATTCCTGCCTGATGGCTGTGATCTCGGTTGTCAGCTGACTGTCAGGCTAATCCAACTTCTGCCAGTCACAATAGATTAAGTTTAGAAGGTGTTGGAATCTCTGGCTTGTACGAGTCCACACTCTATGCAGACCGAAAGGATCGTGAGCCACCACAACCTCGTGGCCGATAATCACCGCACCAGTATGAATGAGGACACGAGAAACGCATGAATCACCTTCTACTATGACCCTCGACCCACTGTCGTCAAATTCTTTGAGAAGACAAGAAGATGCTGGGCTCCATACTGGGACATCTACCGACAGCGTGAATTCGTTAGGGAATTCACCCGCGAAACGGGACTCGTCTAGTCAAATTGAGACAACTGTCAAACGTTCTGACTTGCAGGATACGCCTCATGTTTCTATGACTACTGCATGTATTGGTTGTAATAAAACATGTTTCTAGGATATATGTGTAACATTTATTTTCATACCAAGATGCAGTCGTCACTGTATGCACCACAACTAGGTGGATACAAAGATAATAACACATTATATTAAGCTTTCATACATGCCAAAGAGTTATGAACAGAATCATTAATGTATGCGTAAACGGCCCTTTTTTTTTACACATTAGAAGTGCTCTTTTAAGACATTGCCCCCCCAGTGAAAATTCGATAAAAAAACGCCCTGGGTTGAATCAAGGTAAACACTGAAAATTAATTTAATTAAAGACCGCCGAAGGATAGGGTGGGAATGCAATTTCAAATAAATAAGTTTTTTATTTTTTTTTAGATAGGTAACTACAGTCTCATGATGATTTTAAAGTGATAGGGAGTTGATACTGCGTCTGCAAAGTGACGACTAAGAACGCGTGTTCATATAAGCTTTCATGTGTAAATAGCGACCGGCAATTGCCGACTTCCATATTTTTGATGCAGCTACAGAAAAAGCACGTTTGCTAATATTAAGCTTGGTTTTCGAAACAAAAAGTTGTTGTGAAACAGATGATCTGAGATTCCTGGGGATATCGGAGAAACGAAGGAGATTAAACAAATTGGATGGGTGTTGTGTAGAAATGGCACGATATGAGATAGTGGATAACTTGACTTGTATTCGATATGCAGTTCGAAGCCAGTGTTACTGTTTAAATATGTATTATTATAAATACAGGCTGTCTCTCTTCGAAATGAAATGACGCCATTTGGCTGCAACAGCCAAACCACTCATCTCGGTCGAGAGTCGGCTAGCCGAGACTACTATACAGTCTAGAAGCAAATATTATCGATTTTATTTCGCGATGCCCATCCCGTTTGGATCGCATTTTAACAACACGTGAAGCTTGCAGAATTTTAATTTATTTTACCTACGGCGTCATCGAGACAACCGTCACTCAAAATAATACATTTTACATTTTAATGCAATGATGTTGGCAAGCTTTTGTCATCAAAAGGCTACATTGTCCGTGTCACGTTTTGTTCAAATTCTACAACTTTATTGCTAGATAATCAAAATAGAAGAAGATATTATCATTGCAGGGTAAAGCGGCATAGAATACCATGTGATCATGGCGGTATATCAAAGTCGTATCTTATTATTATTATTGTTGTTATTATTATTATTGTTGTTGTTATTATTATTATTATTATTGTTGTTATTATTATTATTGTTGTTGTTATTATTATTATTGTTGTTGTTGTTATTGTTGTTGGTGTCGTTATTATTATTAATGGTATTATTGTTATTATTATTGTTATTAGTGTCATTATTATTGTTATTATTATGTTATTGTTATTACTATTATTTGTGTTGTTGTTGTTATTATTATTGTTTTTGTTATTATTGTTATTATTATTCCCTTCACATAATGCCAAATGTTTGCCGATTATAAAAACAATACAACTCGAATGCATCGTGTCAAATAAGTGGTAACCATTTAGTCATTTAAACGTACGTGTACTGCTCAATAATGGGCTCATGTTGTGTTCATTCCATAAGCGATTGCACACATTTGTTTTTAATATGGCATACATTTGTTAATAACTACAATACTTGAGATTACCTACGATACGGATCTCGTCAATTCTACAGAACACCTCGAACCATTTCACGTTTTATGCAATGGGTATTTGATAATGAATGCAACGAATTATCCGAATATGTGCGTCTAATGATTAGGTAGGCCTATAATTCACAACCCATCAAATTATCAATAATTCTCGCTATTGCAATACGTCAGAGACATCTGAGCGGATTATGAACAACGATTTATCCGGGACTATTGATCTAATCGCCAGTGATTCATTTCACAGCATTCCTTGACCTCGATGGACTTACGGGTGTCTCTTTCACGCGGAGGCTGCGTCGGCCTCGTCTGTCTGCTGCTGCGTGTTGCAGGGCCAATGGATATATTTGACAATTGAAGCATCCAGTACACGACACAGTTTACCTACGTCACCATCATAGTTATGCGCCTGACCAAAGACCGTGTATCAATACAAGACGGTCAAGCGCGTTCTGGTCGCACTGTTAAAAAAAGTACGCCATGCAAGAACATAATTATGCACTAACGCAGATGCCAGCCTCCGGAATGGCGGAAAAATATTTCCATTGTTTACGCCATGATCTCGCTCAGTGACGCCTCCTCTCAAAATATAGGCTCCTTGCGCCTGACCTCCGTCAAGTTTTGCCTCACGACAAATAGTACGAATATACATTACTTCACAAGTGCAGAATGACGTCCGCTAGATCAATCCTTCCTGATACAGTTCTCGCTGATGCTACTTTGTCGTTTTTTTCTGGCGACTCCGTCTTGTGTTGCAGGATGGTTTTAGAGATGGAATTGCTATAACTGTGACTTAATCAGAACAAGAGAACTTGCGTTGCTTCACCGTTGACATTGAGGATTCTTGCTTTTCTGCGACAGAGAATCCACACGTTTGCCGTCTCACAGAATCGTTTGTGTGTTCGGTGTACAAAATGAAAACGAGTTTTCTGAATCGTTTCATTTCTAATTGTTCAACTCGACTCTCTTTTTTTGTCTGTCAATGTCCAGCTTCCTGAAGTTTGTTAATCTTGACATAGCAAACATGGCTACAGCGATGTTTTTTGCTTAATTTCCATCTATTCTTATATCACAATATATCTAAATGAGTATAATGTCGTCAATGTCAATGATCTGGCCGTTCATCACAATGTTAATGGGGTTAATTCTGGTTGGTGCTGTTGACAAGTATTTTACTTTCCTTGCGTCCATCCTATAAGACTTTGCCGTGTCTTCTCGTGTGGATCTGAGATGAGGTACTGGAGATACACTCGCTGCAAGTCGTAAGATCGATGTCGTCTGCACAATGGAGATGGAATATGCGCCTTCCAGACTTCCACCAATATACCTGGTATATGGCGGTGTTTACGTCTTGGCGGGGCTCCAGAATGATGTTCTTGAAAATGGCCACCCCTGACAGTTGTCACGAAAATAAATAAGTTGATTGTTAAGAAGTATTGCACTGCTGGAGTTGCTTCAGGGTGCCTGTATGATATCTACCGGATCTTCATTGAAGTTAAATTTTGTTGTAAGACTTCGCCCGAGATTCGGCCAAACGCAAGACGTGTAACTAACCTGATAGCGTCAACCGTCCAGGCGTGCTCTTGTTTTTTTAAAGAACTCCTAATATCAATGTAGGTTTTTAAAAAGGCAACGTTTTAGCGGTATGAATTTTGGATAAGTCTTGAACAATTAAATATTATTTTTCTTTCAACATACAAGTGATGAAAAATGTGAAAGCTAGAGTCATGAAACACCCATTAAATTAAAAAGTATGATGTAGTTATAGTGGTAACCCCCGTATTAATAAATAAAATAAAAAACAATTACACAGTTCATACTAACTCAATAATAAATGCGTCACTCAGTGTTTCGTAGTCAACACAGACCCACGTTTCCACATGTCGACCAAACAGCAAACACGCGTGGAGGTTATTTCCCGTGTTACTGTATCATGAGGTGACACATGTCGACCAAACAGTAAACACGCGTGGAGGTTATTTCCCGTGTTCCTGTATCATGAGGTGACACATGTCGACCAAACAGTAAACACGCGTGGAGGTTATTTCCCGTGTTCCTGTATCATGAGGTGACACATGTCGACCAAACAGTAAACACGCGTGGAGGTTATTTCCCGTGTTCCTGTATCATAAAAAAACAATTACACAGTTCATACTAACTCAATAATAAATGCGTCACTCAGTGTTTCGTAGTCAACACAGACCCACGTTTCCACATGTCGACCAAACAGCAAACACGCGTGAAGGTTATTTCCCGTGTTCCTGTATCATGAGGTGACACATGTCGACCAAACAGTAAACACGCGTGGAGGTTATTTCCCGTGTTCCTGTATCATAAAAAAACAATTACACAGTTCATACTAACTCAATAATAAATGCGTCACTCAGTGTTTCGTAGTCAACACAGACCCACGTTTCCACATGTCGACCAAACAGCAAACACGCGTGGAGGTTATTTCCCGTGTTCCTGTATCATGAAGTGACACATGTCGACCAAACAGTAAACACGCGTGGAGGTTATTTCCCGTGTTCCTGTATCATGAGGTGACACATGTCGACCAAACAGTAAACACGCGTGGAGGTTATTTCCCGTGTTCCTGTATCATGAGTTAACACATGTCGACCAAACAGTGAACACGCGTGGAGGTTATTTCACGTGTTCCTTTATCATGAGTTGACACATGTCGACCAGACAGTAAACACGCGTGGCGGTTATTTCCCGTGTTCTTGTATCATGAGTTGACACATGTCGACCAGACAGTAAACACGCGTAGAGGTTATTTCCCGTGTTCCTGTATCATAAAAAAACAATTACACAGTTCATACTAACTCAATAATAAATGCGTCACTCAGTGTTTCGTAGTCAACACAGACCCACGTTTCCACATGTCGACCAAACAGCAAACACGCGTGAAGGTTATTTCCCGTGTTCCTGTATCATGAGGTGACACATGTCGACCAAACAGTAAACACGCGTGGAGGTTATTTCCCGTGTTCCTGTATCATAAAAAAACAATTACACAGTTCATACTAACTCAATAATAAATGCGTCACTCAGTGTTTCGTAGTCAACACAGACCCACGTTTCCACATGTCGACCAAACAGCAAACACGCGTGGAGGTTATTTCCCGTGTTCCTGTATCATGAGGTGACACATGTCGACCAAACAGTAAACACGCGTGGAGGTTATTTCCCGTGTTCCTGTATCATGAGTTAACACATGTCGACCAAACAGTGAACACGCGTGGAGGTTATTTCACGTGTTCCTTTATCATGAGTTGACACATGTCGACCAGACAGTAAACACGCGTGGCGGTTATTTCCCGTGTTCTTGTATCATGAGTTGACACATGTCGACCAGACAGTAAACACGCGTAGAGGTTATTTCCCGTGTTCCTGTATCATGAGTTGACACCTGTCGACCAAACAGTGAACACGCGTGGAGGTTATTTCACGTGTTCCTGTATCATGAGTTGACACATGTCGACCAGACAGTAAACACGCGTGGCGGTTATTTCCCGTGTTCCTGTATCATGATTTGACACATGTCGACCAGACAGTAAACACGCGTGGATGTTATTTCCCGTGTTCCTGTATCATGAGTTGACACATGTCGACCAAACAGTAAACACGCGTGGAGGTTATTTCCCGTGTTCCTGTGTCATGAGTTGACACATGTCGACCAGACAGTAAACACGCGTGGATGTTATTTCCCGTGTTCTTGTATCATGAGTTGACACATGTCGACCAAACAGTAAACACGCGTGGAGGTTACTTCCCGTGTTCCTGTGTCATGAGGTGACACATTTCTACCAAACAGTAAACACGCGTGGAGGTTATTTCCCGTGTTCCTGTATCATGAGGTGACACATGTCGAACAAACAGTAAACACGCGTGGAGGTTATTTCCCGTGTTCCTGTATCATGAGTTGACACATGAATATAGTTACTATGGGCGATGAAATAAAAAGGTAAAAACAATACTTACATACTTGTAAGTATTAATATAGACACGTTCGTATGCACGAATACACACGCGCAAATATATATATACAGTGTATATATACATTTTTATACATAATTACATACATATGTACTTAGATACATGCATGAATGCATATATGCATAAATACACACGTACATTTATACATACAAAATCAGTGATGGCATTGACAAAAATATAATTATTGTATATATATACATATACATTTCACGTTCAGTAGTGACCTTGACATTCAATGTAAATAATATACATGCATCCATACATACATTCATGCATGCATACATACATTCATACATACGTTCATACATACATACATACATTAATGCATACATATAAACACACATACATGCTTAAGTAGTAAACACATTCATATATGCAAAAACAGCGGTGTTTTTGAACAAATTTATATTTGACTTTGAAATTCAGTCATGGACATATATACATGCACACATACTTGCATAGATACATAATTGCACACATACATTCGTACATGATTACAAAAACTGTGGTGGTATTGAAAAAAAGATATATTTTATGGTCAGTAACATTTGACCTTGAAATTCAAGGTCAGGAACACATGATCTGACTTGGAGCCGCCTCTAATCGGATTCGCCGTTAAATTTTACATGCTTTTGTCCGGCAAATAACGATACTTTCCCTATGATACCCTACCGTAAGCCTTATCATAACTTATAACGCTGATTGTACGATAGGATTACCATTAGGTTTATTTTATACGGCTATAAATAGAGTGTCCACATAATACAGTGGACATGTGGCAATATACTTTATAAATGCTATGTTATTCACGTGTGCATTTACCTTCTAGTATGTACCACATGCAGAGTACACCTACCTTCTAATATGTACCACATGCAGAGTACACCTACCTTCTAGTATGTACCACATGCAGAGTACACCTACCTTCTAATATGTACCACATGCAGAGTACACCTACCTTCTAGTATGTACCACATGCAGAGTACACCTACCTTCTAATATGTACCACATGCAGAGTACACCTACCTTCTAGTATGTACCACATGCAGAGTACACCTACCTTCTAGTATGTACCACATGCAGAGTACACCTACCTTCTAGTATGTACCACACGCAGAGTACACCTACCTTCTAGTATGTACCACATGCAGAGTACACCTACCTTCTAGTATGTACCACATGCAGAGTACACCTACCTTCTAGTATGTACCACACGCAGAGTACACCTACCTTCTAGTATGTACCATATGCAGAGTACACTTACCTTCTAGTATGTACCACATGCAGAGTACACCTACCTTCTAGTATGTACCACATGCAGAGTAAACATACCTTCTAGTATGTACCACATGCAGAGTACACATACCTTCTAGTATGCACCATATGCAGAGTACACTTACCTTCTAGTATGTACCACATGCAGAGTACACCTACCTTCTACTATGTACCACATGCAGAGTACACCTACCTTCTAGTATGTACCACATGCAGAGTACACCTACCTTCTAGTATGTACCACATGCAGAGTACACCTACCTTCTAGTATGTACCACATGCAGAGTACACCTACCTTCTAGTATGTACCACATGCAGAGTACACCTACCTTCTAGTATGTACCACATGCAGAGTACACCTACCTTCTAGTATGTACCACATGCAGAGTACACCTACCTTCTAGTATGTACCACATGCAGAGTACACCTACCTTCTAGTATGTACCACATGCAGAGTACACCTACCTTCTAGTATGTACCACATGCAGAGTACACCTACCTTCTAGTATGTACCACATGCAGAGTACACCTACCTTCTAGTATGTACCACATGCAGAGTACACCTACCTTCTAGTATGTACCACATGCAGAGTACACCTACCTTCTAGTATGTACCACATGCAGAGTACACCTACCTTCTAGTATGTACCACATGCAGAGTACACCTACCTTACTGTATGTACCACATGCAGAGTACACCTACCTTCTAGTATGTACCACATGCAGAGTACACCTACCTTCTAGTATGTACCACATGCAGAGTACACCTACCTTCTAGTATGTACCACATGCAGAGTACACCTACCTTCTAGTATGTACCACATGCAGAGTACACCTACCTTCTAGTATGTACCACATGCAGAGTACACCTACCTTCTAATATGTACCACATGCAGAGTACACCTACCTTCTAGTATGTACCACATGCAGAGTACACTTACCTTCTAGTATGTACCACATGCAGAGTACACATACCTTCTAGTATGTACCACATGCAGAGTACACCTACCTTCTAGTATGTACCACATGCAGAGTACACCTACCTTACTGTATGTACCACATGCAGAGTGCACCTACCTTCTAGTATGTACCACGAAATGTAGGGGAACGGCGTGCAAGATTTGTCATAAAATTTACATTTTTTATTGGAACATATGTTTTTCAACGTGACTATCTTATCCAGTTATCTGCCTACGGCTGTACTTAAATAAGATGCCGTACCCCCTAGATATTTTTGTCCTGTTAAAAACGGGCGCCCAAAACGGGCCCCCTGCACATCAACGAGAACAACTCAACGACCACCACATATTTCGCAAACAAACTGTCCGCAGTCGTAGCCTGGTGTGTCCTCGCCTTACGTTGTCCACATTTTATTCATTCTTTCCCTTCCTTACTGTCCGAAAACATTTTGCAGGAGTAAAGACATGGTGCGTTGTCGTCAACCTATCTTCATTCTCTTCGTTTGTTCCGCTTTTCTCGAAGCTTTGGCGTTAAGACGTTTAACTGGCTTGACTGGCGTTCTCTTCATTCCCTGTGTGTTTTCACTCGTGCTGGGTTTTAGCACTTTTGTGGCAGGCGTTTTATCCTGGGATTTCTCTTTTATCTGAAGTTGTCGTCTGTATGGACTTAAGGTGATAATGCACGTCTTCCCTTTGTTGTTCGACTTTCGCTGGTTTGATTGGTCTACCTTCGGAATAGGCGAAACAACCGTTATGGGGGTTGTTATCGTCGTCGGGAATACTTGCAATGCCGCGTCGTCACGAGGCGCTTGCGCAACCGGATTGTCACGAGGCATTTGCGGAATCGGGTCGTCACGAGGCACTTGTTGTGCCTAACAGCAACGTCTTTGCGACAGCGTCTTTGAAGGGTCGTGCGTGGTACAACGTACTGCAGACTTGCACCCTTCAGGCCCATCTCTTTTTCCGTGCTGCCTCGATCGCCCGTTCCGTACTATGTAGTTGCAGACCTACTCTGTCACTCCGTTTCCCGCTTGTATCTCATTACAGGTTGAGGAACCTGATAAATCTGTAATAAAACGCCATAATTACTAGTTTATACGTGTGTTGTACAACTTTATAAGCACCCGTTGACAGTATCGCTATGTATAAATTGTGCGTAGGGTTTACTATTTGTTTTATTGTGATTATTCCTTATATTATTTTGTAATTGGGTAATATACTATACAATAGGCATGTAAATAACATTACATACCTGTAATAGTGTCATGAATTGCATGTAAAATGTACTAACAACATGCCAGCCAAAACGGGCTCCTGTAAGTAAAGCTGATCTCTCAGGGGCCCGTTTTGGACGCACTCCACGACCTGCGGTAGATCGCCATTTTGATTATTGCATACCTCGTAAGCTCTTGTATTGAAAATTACACATATCAGAGCAGACACAATGGGCTGACATATACCAGTTTCCATTTTTTAATCGCGCACAAATGGAAATGTGTCATTTTGAAAACAGTGCTAGTATTTAAAAAAAAGTGAAAACTAGTCTTTTTGAGCTCACGTATTTGAATTTCCGTTTCGCGCTTCCGACCAGCGTTCAGTAGTGCCCCCGTATGAGTGTCTATGAAGTGACAACATAAATGTTACTATATACAATATAGTAACGCGAAACGGGCGGGGGTCGTTTTGGGCAGGGGGCCCGTTTTGAACGCCGTTCCCCTACTATTTGTCAATTGTAATTGCATGTACAATCAGCTGAGCGCGCACCATAGGTGAGCGCCAAGCAATCCTGTTATAATAAACCGTTATGGATTGCCATGTTATCAACATTCGGTATCTTGCTTTGTTCTTGCATAAGACAGTAAACAGAGCCAGACCCAGCAGCAAATGGTTTGGATTTGTCGGAGGCATACCTTCCCGGAAAGATGTCAATAAGGGCGCAGTCACGCAAAATGTGTTTGGTGGCGCTGTGTGCGCGATGTCAAGGGTCAGGCCAACAACCAACGAGTGCCGTGTAAATTACCTCCTACTCAACGCTGTTAAGAACAAATAAATTCTTCCCCGGTAGTACTGTAATAGAGTGGTAGGATTATTGAGAAGCCTGATGAGATGGGCAGGCCACCTGGCCAAAAAATTGCAAATAATAATTATAATATTTTATTTTGTTAAGCGCCACATTCAATGTTGTTCACAGCGTTTTAGAACAATATACAAATGTATGTTAACAATAATGCATTTGAATAAAAAACAATAGTTGGTATATCATAGATAAAATGAACTAATAATAATAGTAATTAAGACAATAAATATAGTAGAAGTAGAAAACGAATGTGATATAAATATCATAAAATAAAATAGTTAAGATCATATTATTATTATTTTAATAAATAAACTAAAATTAATGTAAACATAAATAAATTAGGCTAAAATGTACATGAAAAGTAAATAAATAGATAAATAAAAATAAATAAACGTTAAACATAAACAGCTATGATAAAACAGTGTCGGTAAGTGTCCTAGTTACATACAGGCTGCAGTGAACAGGTGAGTCAAAGAGAGAAGAGGTGGAACAACACAACGAACACAGGAAAAGGAGAACATGTCTGGAATATCCTGGGATCTTAGTTACGAAATACGCATAAAATATAGTTTAACAACACTAGAGTCCAGGAGATTGAGAGGAGATAAGATAGAAGTGTTTAAAATATTGAATGGTTATGACAATATTGATAGAAATAGTTTGTTCTAAGTTAAGAAAGATAGAAGGACCAGAGGACATGAAGTTACAATAGTAAAGAAGCAGTGTAGATTATATATAAGACAGTTCTCATTCTCACAAAGGTCTGTAAATGAATGGAACAGATTATCTCCTGATTGTGTTGGTGCTAGTAGCGTGAATATGTTTAAAACTAAAATTTACACATACCTTAAAAGGGCGGCATACACGTAGATAAAAAGTATTGGATTCTCGATAAGTCAAAAGGCTTCCTTCTCCACCTACCATCTAGAGTTCTGGATGGCAATCTTGTTAAATTTGGTGGCGTATATGACAAATAACGGGGTCAGGAAGTGACCGCGATGTATGGGAAAGTCGCGGATTGTAAACACTGCGATATACAGACCGTGTCACGTGATCATGTGGAGTGGAAAATCAAAGTACTGTGTGTGTGTTTAGTTATACATATAATATTACACTTTAAACGGTGACCACTCTAGACTTAAGGGTCACACTGCACCTCGCTGTACTTAACGAAAGAGCCTGTATTTCTAAGTGTCTAAAACTAGCAAGTTATGCAGACCAGCACAAGGATTGGCGCAACACTTGTGATGTATTACACAAGTCTAAGCATATTGAAAATTGCTGCTAGTAAGTTGGTTAGGAAGAGGGTAAACATATTAACGGGTATAAAGACAAGATTGCATATTTTATTTACATTAACTGTAGCGTGTTTCGTGCATTAATTTAACACTGAATGCACTATTAGCGCATCATTAGCACCACCGCTCAGGGCCGTGTGTATCTGGCTACTGTTGTGTACGTATTGGACATCAAATGTTGTTCGCGCAGCAAAACGCGCTCGAAGAGCAACTCTCGCGATTAATAACTATTATATTTGTAGTAACTGGTATTGATACCCCCCCCGCAGGACTTGGCGAAAGTGACCTTAATAATGAGGTGACCTTATTAACAGGACTAATTTCCTATACGTTACAGTTATGGAAATATTTCGGGCTATTTTAGGCTGACCTTAATTGCGAGATGGCTGTATTACCGAGCGTAACGCGAGGTTCGACTATGTTTCGGTCCGCCGCCTCGTTAGAACAATAAGGATTTGTCGACAAGTGTCATCGACGCGTCACTGTTGTGTGACTATTACTGTGTTCACCGAAATACCGACGGGTCAGTTTGAAGTCTGACTCCGTTTACATGCTAGAACATTCGCGGCACGGAGAAGTGTGTTATTGAAGTGTTTTGGTCAGTTTGACTTGTTGTTATTTAAGGAGCTGCTACGTGATAAGCCGAGTTTTGCTAAGGAAGAATAACAACAGCGTCGACGGTTTACCAGGGCACGCCACGTGACCGTCGGGTGACACTCTTGACTCGGAAGAGTGAGTTGTTGACGTTGTCATTACAAGACAGTGACTGACACTTCTTCGTACCACCGAGAGACAGAAAGACGCGACAGACGGCAGCTCAGTTGTTCTTGGTGTGTTATACATCTCCCTGTCTTTACTGGCAACCAACTTGGATAGAAAGGTAGGGTCAAACAAAATGAGAGAGAGAGAGAGAGAGAGAGGGAGGGAGGGAGGGAGGGAGAGAGAGAGAGAGAGAGAGAGAGTGCGTGCGTGTGTGCGTGTGGTTTTAGTGCGTGCGCGTGCGTGCGTGCGTGTGCGTGTGTGTGCATTGTGTATGTTTGTGTGTTTGTGTGTATGCGTACGTGCGTGTGTGTGTGTGTGTGCGTTTATATGTGTATTTGTATGCGTATTTGTGTGTGTGAGCGATTGTACGTGCGTGTTCGTGCGTATGGGCGTGCTTGTGTGCATTAGTGTGTAATATACGTTTGTGTGTTCGCGCATGCATGCGTGTGCGTGTATGCGAACGTCTGTGCGCATGTGTTGATGAGAACTAACCAACGCATACACCATCATCGAACGATTACATCCATGACATTGCGTGGCCACCACGTAGTCCGTCTCCTCGACCGAGAACGCGTGGTCACTGCTTAATTTACCTCGAACAAAGCCATCCTTTTATGTCCTCCCCAGAATGTCTTCAGTATCAGCCCTGCTGCTGTGTGGAGGCCTGGCGTGCCTCGTGTCGGGCTCCCTCGCCGCTGGAGGCTTCGACTGCTCTGTGGAACACATCTGTAACTTCGAGACGAGGAAGTGCAAACACGTGACCATCTGCGAGGAATTCGACGACATGGATAACATGGAGAGAGTAGCCATGGCGATGGTCAGTAGTTGACCTTCTATAACACAACGATATCCCGTATCCCGTTTTAATATCCGGTATTGCTTCACATATTGACGAATTGGTGATCTACACTTGTCTTGTTGTGTTAAAGTTGCATTCTGAGTTAAACTTTAAGAGGTTAACTGTTTTTAAGAAAGGATACGTACAGCATTAACATTATTTATTTATTTTATAATAGTTGCTACCATATGTCACTTGGACATTTGATGTTATTCGAAAAAATATGCTTTGGCAAAATTACTGGTCACCATGTGCGGCTAGCGGAATAATAAATGTACGCCACGCTGATATAATTGTTGGTCGTTTGCACCGATTCTATTGCTGAATGACGTAACTTCCGCATTAGTCAAATTCGTATGTTTGCTAAGTCGATGTGGCGAAACAGGTTCTTGCATACGTCAACAAATCACAAGTATCGGTTGTTTACTTGCAAGAACCCGTGTTGTATGCATTGCTATGTATAAGTTTTAGCCTATATGTGACACACACTAGAACAGGTCGTCAAGTAAGGGCTTATGACGTACACGTATATACATGCTCTAAATTCGAAACCCGGACCGGGCAGGCATGATATTTTGTGTAAAAACCTGTCTCTCAACATTGGGGACTATGTATCCCTCGTGACTCGCATATCATGTCGGTTCCATCTCAACGTAACACATAAAAGAACCACTGAGGACGACAAGCACCCTGGCAGTGAACACCCTCAGTACCAGCATATAAAGGTCGGTTTGGCGATAATGTTCTGAAAAAACGCTGACTAGTTGAATGAAACCTCATAAGACCATTACATTGTAACCACAATAATATAGTCAGTTAATAGAACGTTTCCGAGCGCTGGAAACAACTAGAAGAAGAACATTGATCAATTTTGTTAAATACAGATGTTTAACTATACTTAGCAGATGTAAGCAATTGTATTGCATAGTCATTTGAACCAGAGGGACGAGGGGGGCTAAACCCCCCAATATTTTCGGTGGGGGATGGCTGGAGTTATGCCTAGCCCCCGATAGTTCGGCAAAGGGGAACAGTTGGTGGTTTTTGATGGGCCTCAAGAGTAGGGTGTAGCTGGAGGTTTTTTGTTGGTGAGCCTCAAGGAGATTGCAGTTGGTGGGTTTTGGTGAGCCTCCACCCACACCCCTAATACTCACCACTTTACGACGACTAGATCAACTGAATTTGGTATGGCAAGGTAGCGTCAATTTTGGTTTATAATTGTTGAATGCATTATATTTGCTGGACCAAGAAACAAACAATTAACACTTGAGATTTAGCTCTCTCAAATAATTATGTATTAAAATGGTTTGTTGACCCTTTCCAAAATGTTAAAAAACCTCCCATAGATTCACGGATTATGTGTATTAAGTGGTCATTGCTAACTAAAAGGGTGTTCCTTCTTACAGGGATAAAATTGATGTCATTTTGTATGTATTATTAGTAATTTAATTGGTTAAGGACCCCTCCCACAGACTGCTAACACGATATTTTGGTTTCAGTACACTCAAATTAACCTAAAATCATTTGTAGTCACATTCTACAAAAAAAGCCCACTGACGGCACTGAGTTTAGTTTTTCCGAATATCTAACCAGATTGTTTCCTCTCCAGCGTCTGTCACAACGCGGTGTAGTCCGAATGCCAGGCGACTTTGTCAAATTCGACACGAACGTCGACAAGGTGATCAGTCCGCTAGAGTTCGTGTCGAGTGTGAGTGGCAACAAGCCGTTGGCACGTCGAATGTTCGTTGAAGCTGACACGAACGGTGGGTGCACTGCCTTCAATACCATGTCCTCGATGTCAGTATAGCATGCGTTGACATCCAAACAAACGAAGTTATTATAAATGGATGAGAGTAATAATAGGTTATAATAATAATAATAACATGTAGATCTGTGTTTCATTTTCGTGCCAAACTGAAATAATTGTTTTCTTATTGATAATATCTATATAGCTGAAGTGCTTATGATATTGCTGTGAAGTCTGGAGCAGCACTTAAAAAGCAATCGTTATTAGTGGTTTGATATTACAGAAGAGAGCAATCAGGTTTATTTATAATTATTTCCATGCTATACTAATGCACTATTTTGTAATATAAGTATATTTAAACTATATTACAAAACAACATTGAACATTTCTATTGTAACGTTTAAAGCTAACAGTCAGTTGTTATCGTATGACCTTCAATGACTACGTGCTACTAAATATGATGGATGCAATGCATGCGATACGCCAAAGTAAACAAATGAAACGTGTACATATATGCGCGAGCAACTAATATGTTTGTATTATGTATATGGAGTGAAGTGGTCGAAGGAAATAAAGGAAATAAAATATAACAAGTTCTGCATATTGCAATAATAATAATAATGACAAACTTCTATAGCGCCTAAATCCACAGGAATCTGAGCTCGGAGGCGCACTATACAAGAATCGTTGGGAAAAAATCGTTAACATGGACAAGCAAGAGTCGTCATTAGAGCAAGGGACCGCCGAATGTTAGAGTGGGAATGCAATTTCAAATAAACAAGTCTTCAGTTTTTTACGAAAGGTATCTGTAGTCTCAGATGATTTTAAAGCGATAGGGAGTTGATTCCAGATTTTAGGTGGAGCTACAGAAAAAGCACGTTTGCCAGTATTAAGCTTGGTTTTCGGAAACAAAATCGTTGTGAAACAGATGATCTGAGATCCCTGGGGATATCGGAAAAATGAAGGGCACTAAACAAATAGGATGGGTGTTGCGTAGAAAGGGTACGATATGTGACAGTGGCTGATTTGAATTGTATTCGATATGTAACTGGAAGCCAATGCAACTGTCTAAGTAGTGGCAGAGATGGTGAGAAACGAGGTGCTTTTAGTACCACACGTGCTAAACAATTACGTGTACATAATTAGCTGAGTCCTTTTTTTAGCAATATCGTTTAGGAGTGAGTTATAGTAGTCAAGGCGACTGCGAATTAGAGATATATACTAATATTGTTTTAGCAGTAGATAAACACAAATGACGCCGAGTTCCACGGAAATCACGAATATGGTAGAAACAGGATTTACATACTTGAGAAATTGATTGATTGATTGATATTCGTATTGATATGGGGTATTTTCTCTTACTCTGGGGGTAGCTAATGACTTAGTATATCTCCATATGTTATCAATTATTTAATTGTTTACCTATAACGTAAGTTGTAATGCTAATTGGTTTGGCTCAACAAAATTAAAAATTCAACTATTGTGCACGCATTTTCAACCACCGTCCCCACCACGAAGCGACAACGTTTCTCCAAACAGGATCTCACCTACTCCTACATAAGATTACAGCAGAACAGCTGGGTTACGCGCATTAATGACATGCATTCTCGAGGAACAATCACATAACCATGTTGTGTGCCTGGGCCCGAGGTTATAAAGCGTACTCAGTGCTCATACTCAACTCCATGCTCAGACTCGAGATCTCATGCTCACCGATACTGACTTTTGTTCTGCAACGATACTTAGACTGAATCTAATTGGTTGCTTTTTGGTTAATCCAGGAGACCACGGCGTGACGTGTAGCGAGTTTTCCGAGGCTCCATTCTGGACCAGTGAACAGAAACAACGACAGAATTGTGAAGAATCTGGTCGTATCGAACGTCCACGCACGATACTTGTTAAATGAATCTACGGGATGTCTGCACGCCGTTTGAAGACTCCAATGAGCAACACTGGTTTCCTCCAGGTGCACAACGACACTCTGGCGTCGGTGGTGTGATTAAATAGCTTGATGAAGTTCTGACGTTGCGAGTATTATACAACTAACTAATAATACTGAAACTGGTATTGTATGTGAATATAAATAATGGTGAGATATGAAAAGAGATTGCCTGATGATTTATCAATTAAAAACACGCTTCAAATGAACCGTTTGTTCATTTCAACTTTCTTTAAATATGATGGAGAATGTATACACACGCATGCACACGCACGCGCACGCGCACGCGCACGTACACGATTGATTTGTAAGTGATATACGTGCTAACTGCGTTACAGATGCAGCCGGAAAGGCTGTGAACTCACACCCACTGCACGGGTCACTTTATCGGTAAGATATTGGTAGCAGTTGACGTTCAAAAACATCGACCACAAGAAGTAAACTAAGAGATCTTCGCGCAGCACGGTTTGCCGTGGTGGGTTGTTTCTGACATAGCGGCGAATTTCATTGATGCGTTCATGGGGAGAATGGAAGTGGCTACATCATCATCACGATCTGTGCGGCCCTTGCAGAAAGGGCGGTACGTATCGTGAACAATCTGTCGTCACCAAGCCATGTATATAATATATATATACATACAAATATGTATGTATATATGTATGTATATATATATATACATATCGTGAAAAATCTTTCATCACCAAGCCATATGTATATATATATGTATGTATGTATCTATGTGTATATATAATATATATATACATATAATATATATATATATATATAATCAAAAATAGATAAGCAAGCGAAAAATGAACAACTCGGGACATGTCCAAAATCACTCAGTTCAGTGGTCGCTAGCAAACTTACGGTTCATCCGATCCGAAAAATCTTGGTACCGTTTGAAAGATTACACCTTCTGTTATTCTAGCACATACGTGGTTTCCCGATAATAATTCCTACAAGAACCTTGACACATATCTGCAATCATGTTGTTTCCAGTCTTTTACACACCAGCGAACCAACTTGTTTCGTCGACAAAGTTCACCCATCTACCGATAGGAGCTCAAATTCTAATTTGCATAGGTTTCAGACATGGATATACTGGACCACACGGTTTCTGCCTTACGCAAGCATAATATGCAGTTTTCACCAATATTTTTTGAAATCGTTCGGCAACGTATCAATATTATTAATCAGAACCACTTATTGCATTAATGGAATGCAAACGAAACGTCAAATAAGTTGCTTTAGTTAAATACTTACACTATTCGTAAGACGATAATCATTTCACGCGCCAAACGGAAGCACTCGGTTTCTGCCTCATCGTGTTCAAAATCATCACTGTGCGACAAATCGTTATGCATTCACTGTATAAACTCCACGGGCTGTTCGTTAACATTCCTGTGATGATTAGGGTGAATAGTTGCTTACAATTTCGTCCGCTAAATTTTAATATTACGGTTGTTTATATCACCGTCACCGACATGGTGCACTGTAGTCACGTGGTCTGCGTTCGCTATCAAAATATATGTCAAAAACCTGTTTGCCTCGTTTTAATTTGAGACAAATAATTTTGTTGCAAGTTTGTAGACATCCTTTGCTCATTGTGTCCGATATATCTGACTAAAGATGTATTTAATACGAGATCCAGCTATATAATTGTAATGAGGCAGAAACTCAGATAGGGCAGAAACTGAGTAGGTGATTATACTTCATAAGTTCTAGTTTTCATGCTATTTAGACTCCACCCACTTTGCAGACGACATAAACACAAGTAAACAAACTGTCTGTCAGCGTCCGGCGATCGCTAATGTAATGCCAACATTCGGTGAAACTTAATCTATATTTTTTGACATGCAAAAATGGGTGGAGCTTAACATGTAAACATCAACTGCTGAGATCGGCCATGTGCGATGCCATAGCAACGCAGCGGTGATTGACAGGAAATGTGCAGTTTCGCCGACAGATCGCGAAGAATACCCGACGCTAACATCGTTCGCTGAGTTCAAGCGGATGAAAACAACCACATTTCAGATAAACACAATGGTGAAAATATACTTTAACATGATCAACCGTGCTATTTACTACGTAGATGAAAAGGTAATCTTTCAAACGGTACCAAGATTTTTGGGATTGGATGAACCGTAAGTTTGCTAGCGACCGCTGAATTGAGTGATTTTGGACATGTCCCGAGTTGTTCATTTTTCGCTCGCTTATCTATTTTTGATATAATATATATATATATATTATAAGTATTTTGTATTACCATTTTGTGTGTTTATCGAAAGGTCTTCAATAAAATAAGAATCTAAAGTAACTGTGGATTTGGAGGCAACAGCCTTTATTACTATAACTGGTCACATGTGATTGATCATACTGATACATCGGCGTTAGCCACAATGTCGAGCAGGTGTTACAGCACCTGACATCGCTGTGACAAATGGCGACACTGCCTTGATGCTGGCGACTGTCGCATCACAACTGCACACAACTGTCGAAACGGATCGCACCACAGCCGTGTCAGGTGTAGTTGGCGTCTACGTGGTGACATCAAACTCGGTGCTTAGCAACACTGACATTGGCTGTTAGGATTTGCAATACGCGCTCTCAGCGTCAAACTGAGTGCTAGAAGATATAGGTAGGTTCTTAAGTCGGTGTCCGCATGGCGCTCTCAGCGTCAAACTGAGTGCTAGAAGATATAGGTAGGTTCTTAAGTCGGTGTCCGCATGGCGCTCTCAGCGTCAAACTGAGTGCTAGAAGATATAAGTAGGTTCTTAAGGCAGTGTCCGCATGGCCTTCTCAGCGTCAAACTGAGTACTAGAAGATATAGGTAGATACTTAAGTCGGTGTCCGCATGGCGGTCTCAGCGTCAAACTGAGTGCTAGAAGATATAGGTAGGTTCTTAAGTCGGTGTCCGCATGGCGCTCTCAGCGTCAAACTGAGTGCTAGGAGATATAGGTAGGTACTTAAGTCGGTGTCCGCATGGCGCTCTCAGCGTCAAACTGAGTGCTAGAAGATATAGGTAGGTAATTAAGTCGGAGTCCGCATGGCGCTCACGTAGATGCTCGATGGGTCGCCAGCATTCTCTACAGTGGATGCCAAAGGACTTGTGATATGGTCAATCGTTTCGAACGTGCAATAACTGGAGCCGTTGGGCAAAGTTCTAGACGTACACGTTGCTTCCAGGCTCAAAGTTTCACATGTTTACCTGCTGTTGTTCGCCTCCTGCGTCTACGTCAGGTTCGTGGTCATCTTCCATTGCAGATCTGGGTGTAGGAAAAGCAAACGAAACACATTGATCGTGTCGGTGGTTGAACATTTCCATCTACGCTGACTATTTGTTGACTAGGAAGTCCTTCGTCAGCCAAATATAAACCGCTGTCAAGGCATTTCCGTGCTGTATCCTGCAGGCATGGTGATGTCAGATTTCAAGATCTGCACTGCCTTTTCTCCAATGGCCACGAAGATCGTGATGATGATATGGAGCTAACGTAATGTTGACAATTCCATTTTCCCCATGAACGTGTCAACAAAATTCAGTGGATTGTCTCTGGCAATGCACCGCGCGAAGATCACTCTTGGTTTTACTTCTTGTGGTCGATGTTGTCGCACACACGGTGTGGATCTCGATCCAGTTTGACTTAGCTTAACTACTACACCCACCATGTTACCGATCAATAGTCCCGTGTAGTGGATGCGAGTTCACAGCCTTTCCGGCCACTCCCAAGGATGCATTGGTACCGCAGTTGGCACGTATCACACTTATAAACCATATTGTCACGACCCAGAGTTTACCCATTGCAGGACACGAGGCATCACCGCGGCCAATACTCTTGTTGTGTTGATTCCTTCCTGTATTATATGTAATTCGTGCACCAATGCTTGACAGCACTGTAGGGGGCCCATTTGTGTAACTCACAGGAATTATCCACTGCGTATACTTTTCTTCTGTCCTGTCATATTTTGCGGGCCGCATCATGCAGTCCCTATCGGCAAGTTTCTCCATCTATCCTAATCGGCTCCACTTGTCTTCCACTCCAGACTCTTCTTTCCTGACATTTCGAGAGAGATCTTACAACTTGCTCTGCATCTTAATGTTGGTTTCTTCTTTTTCTTTGTATTGTTCTATTTCTTATTGTTGTTGTTGTTATTGTTATTGTTGTTGTTGTTGTTGTTGGTGTTGTTGGTGTTGTTGGTGTTGTTGGTGTTGTTGGTGTTGTTGGTGTTGTTGGTGTTGGTGTTGGTGTTGGTGTTGGTGTTGGTGTTGTTGACATCGTTGTCGTCGACGACGTCGTCATTCTTTCTCTCTTTCTTCGTCGTCGTTGTCTTCTACCAACATCGTATGTTTCCCTGTTTAGTGTCTATGAATGCACATTGTGACTTTGTGGACACCCACACACGTTATGTAACGTCGTCGATACAATTTACATAATCACATTAGGCATCCCTAGCGATCAATGTAGGTATTGCGTGCACCATGTATTCGCTTATAGCCGCGTCCTTTTCACGAGTCTGCAGTGAAACGTATAACATTCATGCAAGCGATACTCGATATTAAAGCAGTACTGACAAATGCGATGACTCCATACATAGAAGACTCTACAAAGTTGTACTAACAGTTAACATTCGGTAAACGTCGGTTGTATTCAACTGACTAACCCGAGACAACGTTCGTCCGCTCTTACGCTGTTTTCAACCAAGACGACACATTTCGCTGCAGATCGGTTTGTTCCGAATGGTAATTATGCGGGCAAATTATCGGAAAACGATTATCTTTGCCGAAAGCGGTTTACAACAGAAAGCATAATCATTAAATATATTATTGGCGCTTACGATGCGATTACTGGGATAGTGATTTAATGTGACATCACCGATCCATGACACGCGATCAATGTCCTCATGTTGACATTATTATCGCCGACACCACAGCGAACATAGCTGATGAATACGATAGTGACTTACTTGTCCAGATTCATTTAATATTATATCAAATTAATATATTCCACGCATAATGTATGGATTGTATTAAACAAATAGACAACACGTGAGGTTATCTATCTATCTATCTATCTATCTATCTATCTATCTATCTATCTATCTATCTATCTATCTAACTATCTATCTATCTATCTATCTATATATAATATATATATACAGGTGTATATACAAAACAATATATATAAGCAAATATTCCGAAGTAGGCTAAGTAAGGACGTTTTAAGATATATCGACTTCTATTTAGAGAACTCGAAAACAGGTATGTTTGGTCAAACCTTTCACATACTAATTATTCTTGGCACCAGAAACAGCAGTAAAGGAAAATATCTATGACCTTCTGGTGGAACTGCGGCGCACAATGACCTTCGTACGAGGAACCGGAGTCCCTGTCTGAGCATTAGAAGAACAAGAAGAATTATTCTTTGACTATGTTTAGATTGAAGTACCAGTGCTCACGCTTGGACGTGTTACCAAGTGGTAGTCCGTATCCTGACCCGTCGAAGCAAATTTGTGCCAACTCGCATGCACAAACGTGTGGTATTGGTACATGATGTCGTCCGGTTTGTAGTTTAGTATGTCGTTTAATTTTATAATGGTTCGTCCGCTTCGAGGTATCTTATCCAGCAAAAATGTTACACAGCTGCCTACAACCGCCAACCACAGCACGCGAGATAATCTCGCGGACCACTACCGCAAAACATTGTATTGTAACAGCATTGCTAATGCAAAATGCTTTTAAAAGATTGCTTGGTGTGTATCTGATAGCGTTCCGGTTGCTCAGGCGATTTCAAAAACCAATTCATCCGTTACCCTTTGTCTTCGGTGAAGAGTTATTTATAATTTGGTGTGGCATTTGAAAAAACAAGCATAGATACTCAAATCAGAATTATACATTTACGGCTACATTGATTTTCATGAAACACGCGCTTGTTATTTTGCAGTTTTTGGGTTCGAACCTTTGTCTTTCTGCCATGTCGTCCATCAACTCTACAAATAGTACTTATTGACATTAGCTGATTTGTGTCTTGACGATCAATTCATTCCGACATGGCACCAACTCGTGGGATAGGCGCTGGTCGTACTCGAATTGATTGCCTGTTGTTATGGGCTAAAATATCATTTATTTTGTTAACCCTATTTTTATTATAACGGTCCATACTGAATACAGTGCTTGTTAAGAGGAGTTGTTAATATGATTATATGTTTTGTTACGCATATTTTGTATTACGTTCGTCAACGTAATTGGACAATATATTATGTCGATGGTAGAACGCCTATCATCATCGTGCGATGTCCTCCGACTTTGAACTCGTAACCTCATCTCGTATTGTGCTTGACTTATTGACCGAATGGCGTATGTGTGAATCTGTGTGTGTGTGTGTGTGTGTGTGTGTGTGTGTGTGTGTGTGTGTGTGTGTGTGTGTGTGTGTGTGTGTGTGTGTGTGTGTGTGTGTGTGTGTGTGTGTGTGTGTGTGTGTGTGTGTGTGTGTGTGATGTGTGTGAGTTTGTTTGTTTGTTTGTGCGTGTTGTGTGTGTGAGTGTGTGTGCGTGCGTGCGTGCGTGCGTGTGTTGCGTGCGTTGCGTGCGATGCGTGCGATGCGTGCGTTGTGTGCGTTGCGTGTGTTGGTTGCGTGTGTTGGTTGCGTGTGTTGGTTGCGTGTTTTGGTTGCGTGTGTTGTGTGTGTTGTGTGTGTGTGTGTGTTTGTGCGTGCGTGCGTCTGTGTTGTGTGTGAGTGTGTGTGCGTGCGTGTGTTGTGTGTGTGTTGTGTGTGTATGTGTATGTATGTGAGTGTATGTTTGTGTATTGCCTGAGTTGTGTAGCTTACACGTGATGAAGACCGTGTCTCTTGCAATCAGTCGTAATCGAGTAAGATAACTTGAGTCGGAAGGACGAGAAATGCTGATGGAGACGCGGGAGTCACACGGTTAAGTGCGAATAGTGTGCCAGTAACCACGACGTGCATACCCGGTCGTACACATCAGACATGCCTGTCAAGCCGTTGATGTAGCTGCTGCAACCGTCGCCGTCGCCATCGCCGGGGTGTTGTTGTGGTGTAGTGCAGGGAGTTCACCGTTCTGGTTTGTGGTTGGCATCAAAATGTTCCAAAACCAATTAAAGATCCAGTTAGAAGACGCAATACCGTTGCAGGAAGAAACGAACGTTCAAGACGATAATAAAAGCTTTCGTGTAAATATTGAATCATCATCACCATCATCATCATCACCATCATCATCACTATCGTCACCATCATCACCATCATCACCACCATCACCATCACCATCATCATCACCATCATCACCATCATCACCATCATCATTATCATCATCGACATCATCAGTTATCGTGACTGCGGCAGGCGTAAGCCATCATGGCCCTTCAAGTTCCACGGTGTCTTATAACAGTTATGCTATGTTCCTTTCTAGCCATGCTGCGAAAGTCAATGACTTGATACTTCGCCGACCTCTGATTTTTCCCCTTCAACCTTTCCTATTGTCAGAGTATAATTCTAACTTTAGTTTTATCATCACATGCTTAATACACCCTGCTTATTGTTTCCTAATTATACACATGATTTTCCGTTTAATGTTTGCTGTTAAAAGGATGTTATCATTTGTTTTCTTTTCTGTCCACTACACTCAACACTTTACAAGTCTAAGATTGTATTGATCGACTACAGAAAGATACAAGAGGGAGACATTCCCGGTAGTACGGATTCATGTCTCCACTTTGAAGACAATTGGCGACGACGTATCGCTGTGAAAATCGCGTACCCGAGCCACAAACTCGTCCCTGTCCACTCAATGTATCGCTTTGTGTCCGGTAAATACAGTCGTCATATAAATGTCACCTCTTTACGTTAATCTCCGGACGTGTTTGTGTCGTCTCCTCCCGATCGCGTGACGTACGGTCGGGCGGACGTATCGATCGGGACTGGCGCCGACTCCGCCGACTGATCAACGCCCGGAGTCCGGTCATGGAAGGAGGTCTTCTCTCGACTCCACCATCACAAATATTAGTCGCCACCCAATATGTTGAAATGGTCGACGATGCTCCCCACATTGCGTTGATGAGTGATTGTCTGTACTGTTATGTAGTTATCAGCGATGACTAAGTCTACTTCCCCCGATTTCGGTTTCGGTGCGTGGGAACCGGGAAGTTCAAAGTAATTTTTGGGCAGGGACGCAAGCTTCTGAAATAAGTGCCAATTACATGGAATGACAGTTATATAGTATTTGAATGTACTAATTACATTTTCAATATTTTGTGTACGCAATTTTCAATTTGCAAACATCGTTTTGGGTGCAAGTATAACACACGCAATTTGGCTAGGAGTTTATCGTCAGCATATTTATTCTAGTATTAAGAACAAAATTGTTAATAAATTTGGAACATACATCGTATTTGTAATGTTAGATATCCTGGAAGTATTGCGGGTACGACAGGACATGGCTTGCCGGTCGATTAAAGCGTTCCTAGCTACATGAATCACGCCAAGGATGTACTGTGGTTATGTCATGTCATATCTCGCCGCTTGATCTAATGCGTCCCGGCTACAGGAACCCATCCATCAGTAGAGGCGGCAATGTCGGATGGTGGTTTGGCGATTGCCATTTGTCATTGCATTTTATTTTCAATAACTTGTGTTATATGAATCCGATAATTAATATTATCGTCACATTTCCGAGAGGCAAGTGATATGGTGCCAGACATATTACACTGCACGTTACAATATTATACACTAACGCTAATCGTTTTAATAAGAACAATGACAATTGACACACACACATACACATACACACACACACATACATACACACATACATACATCCACTCACACAAACGCATACACACAGACAGACACACACACGCACACACGCATGCACGCACACACACACGGACGGACGGACGGACGGACGGACGGACGGACGGACGGACGGACGGACACACACACACACAGACACAGACACACACACACACACACACACACACACACACACACACACACACACACACACACACACACACACACACACACACACACACACACACACACACACACACACACACACACACACACAGACACACACACACACACACACACACACACACACACACAGACACACACAGACACACTCACACAAACGTACACAAACTTACACAAATGCACACAGTCACAAACTGACACACACACACATACATACACACGCATACGCACACACACGCGCGCGCGCACACGCGCACACGCACACACACACACACATATATACAATGTGTCGATATTGAACACACACCGGGTGTTTACGTCTTTCTTACACTCATTACCCGCATATTATATTCACCATTCAAACGTGTTTAAGGCAATAATCACTCCTAAATTTGATCGCACGTTAGTTGTCACATTACACACGACGAAAATGCAATATTCCGCAACTAATTAGATGAGCTCGACAAACCGGCGCGATGTGATTGGCGTCACAAAGATACTGTGTTGTGGCTCTTGTAGTTGCGCAGTAAATCAGCCAAGACTTGATTACGTCTGTTCTTCCGTGCGATCGTTGAGCGCTGGCTCAGCCCTGCCCAGCATGCTGCGACAACAAGATTTATTGCACGAGTATCCCTGATCAACTTGGACATGCGATAGGCAGGATGTACGAAGATACCGCAACAAAGATGATAACGGACAACAGGGACGTAGGAACGATAGGCTGGATGTACGAAGATACCGCAGCAAAGACGACAACAGAAACAGGGACGTAGGAGCGATAGGCTGGATTTACGAAGATACCACAGCAAAGATGATAACGGACAACAGGGACATAAGAACAACACACGCATGGATACACGGTGTCCCTGAAACATTTGTGGGAGATATTACAATTTTATGACCCCGAGTTTTCTGGTTTCAAAAAAGTTGCCGTCATACAAAATAAGGATAACGAACATACCTCAGTACCCCCTCCTCCATACACGCCTTGTACAGGTGTGCCTGAATGTCACGCTTCATTGCTGGTTTCCCATCTACTGTAAAAACGGCCGTTGTGTTCCTGGAATTTAGACCATACACTCTAAGGAGATATTAATAAAATCTCTAGTCATGCCTCTCGGAAGATTCAGGCCGTTGTGCAACATTGCACTGCCACCAGCCGTTTATTCCTTTCCCTTGTATTGTTTCCGGTGTGTGTTTGGCGTGATCAAGAACCGACGTACTCGTGCAATGTCATGATCGGTTTTTTTGTAAATTTTCGTGCTTTCTTTTGACAGAGCACAGAACCTAAAATGTTGAATTGCATGCTGTTTCTTTCATATTCTGCAATATGAGCGATTGTCCTCTGAATTCCTGCCGGCGTTGTATCCGGCGAAGTTTCTTGGATGGGTTTTAATGACAGATACGCAGACTGTCTCTGATGATTTGGATTTGTGTCTGGTCAGCTTTGACGATAGCTGTAAGTTGGCGGTCTCTCAAGACAGGTGTTCACAGTGCAATCACAACGTATTACTTCAATAATGACCTATATGTTGGGACGGACAACACAGTAGCATCTGTCTTGGGCGAACGCCTCTTCGCCACAACCGTAGCGGTCTCTCAAGACAGGTGGTCTCCCTAGGTAGGTTACAGCTGTAATGTAAGTAATGTCTGGTACTCCAACTGGACCTTAATGGCAGTATTTATACAGCGTATAATGATTTTTGGACTAATCTTCCGTTCCGTATTCCTTTAGCAGTTGCTGCTCTATGCACGGTGAACGTGTTGTATATTGTCGCGTGATGATGGCCATCAAATATTCGGCTGTCGGCATGTTATGGTCGCTCGTTACAGGTAAAATAGACATAACGTGACTGTTTCATGTGGTCGTTGGTTGCGTTTGGCAGGTGATAGCTTACTGCAGGTACGTTATTGTTAGAAACAACCCGTGTCTAGCAGTGTGGCCGCCCACGATAGATGTTTATCCAAGACCGGTATTACTGTATATTAAAATGGGAAATACGAAATAAAGAAAACAGTATTAGAATAAAAAAATTAGCACGTTCTTATTTAAATGAAATAAGGCTATGCTAGTGCCCGTGGAACGCAGATCTGTAATCGTGTCCACAAACGATAACTCTATGTAGGCGATGTTTGTGTCAAGACGATCGAGTGACCTGCATCCAACATCATTATGGGAGCTGGTGACTTGCACACTTTTAGCATAAATCTGTCATAAAACAATGCAGTCGATCAGGTGCCGCTGTTTAGGCTTAGGGTGCTTAAGTGTCGTTGACGTGTGCTGGTCTATCGGACAACTATGTTTGCCACATTGTGGCAACATGTGGTGTAGTTGGAAAGCCATAATCAAAGCTGCCATAAGCGACGAATCGGGTACAAAATTTAATCCCACTAAAAGAATCATAAATGAGTTTACTGGTCGTTTCGCAGACGACATATTTTTCGATTAAGCAGCACGATTGCAACCGGATAACATGAAATGAAAAGAAATGTGTTGAGATGGTGTAATTTTTCGAGATTTAACCAGATTTAATAAAATTGTCATCCGACACACAAACTCCAAATGGCTAGTGGTGAAAGAAGCTGCTGTCTAATTGTGAACCAAACGACGTTTTCTTTATGTATAACCTGCTCTTCTGAGACATTGGTCTGTTTTGTACGCTACTAGTAGTTACAAAATCAGTAATTGATGAGTTCGTGGATATTAAAGCTATGTCGGCTTGGAGAGATCACAATATATTCAATATGAGACAGACAGAATAAAATGACGGTACCACGGTCCACCGTAACCGATTCTATTCAGATCGCCCGTGCATCGAATCTAGTGCCGCGGAGGTTGGTTCCGAACGTATCTCCGACATCTGGCTTTCACGACAGTGACATGACGATGATATTGACGTGTGGCCACGCAGGACGATTATGACGTCAGCGTGTGTTGTTATTTTTATTCCGGCAACTGTCTACGTCTACGTCTACATTGTACGACACTCAGTCACATCTGACAATGACGTTTCGGGGTAACTAACAAAAGATTAAAAGAAATTAAAAATGGCAAATAATATTCCGAATGGTACTGTAAATCTGTGTTTTTGGGTGAGTTTCAATTCTCAATTCTACCAGCAACACCACTTGGATTCAACATTAATTAAAAAGAAAAAACACTAACGCAAAGCTAGTGACGTGATGAAATTGTTTTTATTCATGGCACATAAACGTAATTCACGTGCGTCGCAGAGTGAACACATAGTGTGCGCTCTCATCCGTTCAGATTATACAGTATTTGTAAAATCGACGTTCAACCAACGCGTGTACAGAAAAACAAATACTGGGCATGAGTGACTAAGTTTGGTTCGTCCCATTTGGCCTTTGGTTTTTGCTAGATTTTATTGAGAAAAAACGTTGAGAACTGCCAGTATACTATGTGTTCTGCAGATGAGCCTGACTAAAAAGCTATTTAATGAACTAAGGTGCAGTGCGGCGTGCCTAGAATGAACCATATATTTGTTGCAGCTGACAGTTGACCAGCTGATTCACTAAGTAGTGATTTAGAACTAATTAAATGACACAAAACAAGAGGTCTGCCACAATTAATTAAGTAACCTTCTGACATTAATGAACTAATTATTCTGTCCTAAGGCATCATGTTGTTTGTAACAAGTTTGGATAGTATACTACTCATAAAGATATTAATTGTCTGTCATTGTGTTTTTCTTCAATAATTATATAAATATCATTCGCTGTCATCTGTCACACAATTCAGCTGGAATTGAACGTTACTCGTGTATATGCGTCGGCGATACGAACACACACAGCTCCCTGTACGTCTTCACGAAGGTGCCTAGACAGCAAAAGGCCAATTCCACGTCTACACTAGTACCTCCAGGGACGGGGCTGACGTGCAGGGATTACACGGCCATACCCGGGGTCTTGGAGGCAGATGATAATAATTTGAGCAAGAATTTATGTTGTAGTATACAGGAAACAGATTCCCTCTGTGATTGTGGCTGATCGATATGCTCTCATTTTTGTGATGCGAGCGACTATGTACATATTTGAGCACGACTGGGACCGCCTAGCCTTGCCAGTGCCAACCGCTCCACTCTGGTATTGTAACATCCCGCTAGCAGTGAATATTTGACCTTCATTCCAAAGATCCTTCAACTGGATATACAGTTCAGTGCCCGTCATTGTTATACAATTTAATGGCACCGTTATGTATTAAACGAAGTTTTAATTGTACGAAACAATGGAGTAGTAATACACGTAATCGGACAAGATGGCAGGCTTTGTCCGATTACTTGTGCTACTACGTCAAAGTCTAGTACGATTACAGCGGAATGCAACTCGCAAGGTGCTATTTCATATTTATTCACACTCCTAATGATTGATTCCAAACCAATGTAAGGGATTTAAATGCCGCAGTTGGTTGTCATGTCAAGAAATAATTAAACAACTGAATTTTAAACGCGATGAGCGCGTTGTAGCGTAATAAAAAGATTTCGGCAATAATTCAGTGTGAGTGATTATGCACGATTGCATTGCGTAGAGCGTGTTGCACACGTCTGTCGTGATGATTCACGGCTCAACATCTAGGCAACTGCTCATCATCACAAATGACAGATTATTCGGAAACTGAAGTCTCTAAATTCCACTTATGCACCCACCGTGGAGAGCCAGGACCTGGAGATGTTCGGGGCCATTGCTCAATATTTTCTGTTTTCTGAGATACATTATAAATATAATCTGAAATCAATTATAAGCGTCTTTGATCTGCTACAAAGATTCCATATGAATTCCCACCCGAAACTGAAGCTACGACTTTCCTATATCCTTTCTGCTAGGAATCTGTCTGTTGGATGACATTTCTGGTATTGCTCAATGCAAGGTTGCGTGGCTGACATAGAGTATTGCGCATCACTTTTTCAGACTGATTCGATGTCAAGATATGGTTTAACAAATGGTGCGAAATTAATGCGCTTAGCGATAAGATAAGACGCCGTCAGTAGATTTACGATTACAGAAAACTGAGACGTTAACGTTGCGTTATAAACCAAGTTCTCGGGAGGACAGACAGCACACGTGCATTGAAACATTCTTCGAGCGACAGCAAGTAGGGTGCGAGGTTATAAAATATGCCATAGCTTTGGCAACGTATTGTCAAAAGAAGTATTGACATTACCGTCGTTCTGCTTTGTCGTGTGGCCTGGAGGCATTCAGCAGAGCATCACGAACGACAACGGTCGTATTTGCATGATCTGATCATTAGCGCTGATCATTTACACAACAATGATTCCTGAAATGGACAACAAGATAATAAATGGGACACGGCGAAACTTATTTTGATTTCGCGAATTAGTGTGCAATTGTCAACGTCAATGCGGATCTATCAACCAAAACAAATATATCAAACATATTTTCACTGGCGTATATTAATGGACACTTGGGTTTAATAACATCAAGAGAATACAATGAACCCACCAACGTGGTGTTGACGTATCTAGAACACAATTCCTTGCATTCTATTCCTGGCATGACATTCCTGTCACACAGTTCCTGGCATACAACTCCAGACTCATAGTTCGTGGCACATCATTCCTGGCATAAGGCTTTCTGTTCCTGACATGCAATTCATGGCATACAATTCCTGGAACACAGTTCTTGTCAAACAGTTCCAGTAAGCATATTTGCATACGCCAGTGGCGTCTGCCCCCTTAATGGGCACATACCTGCCTTAAAATGTAGAACGATTGCATTTAGGTGTCAGACATGACACGTCAGACTGGTCACGCTGTAGCGGTAAAGGAGAAAACGCACATTTATTAGGAGATAAAATTAGCATATACCATTTCGGGGGTTCACTTACCAAACTGTTGCATTTAGTGGTTGGATCGTTAAACGGTCATATTTGTTTCTTGTGTGAGTGAATATTGAGAGCAACATTACCACGTTGATCGTACTAGCGCAGAAGTATGGACTACTTCTATTAGGGCTGCCATTATTTCAAATGGACGATCGTACACCAAATTTTGTACGAACACAGTCTGCTTTCGAACATGTTAAATACACACATGACGAAACTCATAATTTCATGTATGAACATCGGCCTGGTATTATCAAAGGAAGCAAACTATTGCTACTTTAAGGTAAATAAATAATGTGTTTTTGTTTGTTTTATAGTGATACCTATGTGATTCGTATTCCTATAATCTAATACCAAATTGAACCAGACACTTACCTTATCGCTGACTATTTCGTTGTTTGGTTAGCTTCATTTTAACAGTTACATGTAATCGTTGCGAACATATTTCTGTTAGAGGCTAATTGTTAGCAAGAGTTTAAGATGGGTAAATACGACTGGTACTGACTTATGGCTTGGTGGAGCCAATCTGCGAAATTACGTTGTAGTCTTACTAACAAATTACAATTTTCAATATCATAAAGGTTTACTATGGTTTGTCTCAATGTCACTTCGATACACGACATTGCGTGATGGACGGTTTTATGTATAGCTACGCATGAGTTCATAGGGTCTTCAAACAATCTCACAACATCCATACACATTTTCCTTATATGTTCATGAATATATATTCATGTATGCTCTATAATAAAACATTTACATTTCATTCATCGTCATCAACAGTGCATGGCTACAATTGTACGTGGTCTTGTTTTCAAATGTGTGAATCTTGTTGTTGAACACATGCAGACAGTTAACACTTGTCTTCGAATGTATCCACCTTTACAAATATCCAACTAATACAGTTGGTATTGATTCACAAAAAATTATTGACTATGTAAAAATACGACGTCGCCATCCAGCGTTATTGTGTGCACTTGTCAATGTTAGCGGAGCCGGGGAACATTCCAAATAATCATCTCCTACAGTGTCACCCTTGCTCTCTTCGTCAGTGTCGATTGTGCCCCTACACCAAAGAGCTGGTCGGTTTGGTATGAGGAATACATCAACGTTTCGATAGGTTAATATGCAAGAGGTGTTAATATGTTATGCATCCCATGGCTAGCGATGATGCACGGGAGAATGTGTGAATTTGTTCAGAAGGATCCATTTCTTAGGTCGGACATAAGTG
>OZ023214.1:27816652-27882600 GCA_963995525.1 Escarpia spicata
TAAATCTCCTTTTTCTGTTTCGAGAATCTTATTTTAGCACATTTCTAGGAATCAGATGAATGAGACGGATATATGTTAATGAACTAGTAGATACTCCTTTCAAATGTTTTGCGTGCAGAGACTTCAGACTTTTGTTGAGCACCGAACAGCGGTCAACAACATGATCAAGCGAGATAAACGTGGTCACTATGAATCAGTATTGTCATCACTTGACCAGTAAACATGTTTTCGTGTAGTTAACACCCTGCTGAAGCCACCGGGTATGATTTGTCCACAATCCGCTAACACTGAAACACTGTGCAATGACATCGCTACCTACTTTGCTGATAAAACACAAAGAATTAGAATGCAGATCCACGAGAAGTTGATCAATGACGAAGAATACTCTGGCTACGTTACCGATGCTGGCAGCCAACGTGTGTCAAACGAACTCAATCAACTGCTACCTACCAGTGAAGATGAAATAAAGAACATCATCAGACTATGCCCCTCAAAGACATGCAGTCTGGATTCTTGCTCCACTGATCTTCTGAAGAAAACACTACGTATCCACATTTTCTATCTCGTGGCAGTAGTGAACAACAGTTTTAAGCAAGGACTATTTCCGATCACTTTGAGAACAGCTATTGTAAAACCACTTCTAAAAACCGACACTCTCGACAGAGACCTGCTGAAGAACTACAGACCGGTCTCCAACATAGCATTCATTGGCAAAGTCCTAGAGAAAGCTGCAGTTCGTCGTCTGATTGATCATCTCAATGTGAACGGGCTGCATGAAAAATCAGCATATAAGATGCTTCACAGTACAGACACTGCCCTATTGCGTGCCTAGCATGACATTGCTGGTGCGCTTGACAAGAATCGTGCAATGCTGTTTGTCATGCTGGATTTACCAGCCGCATTTGACACGATTGATCATAAACACTTGCTGACCCTACTGCATGACGAGTACGGTGTGCGCGAAACAGCATTATCATGGCTCCGGACGTACTTGGGAGACCGCACCCATCGTGTCCAGATTGACTCAATAACATCCGAGTCTACTCCGCTACAGAGTGGTGTGCCACAGGGCTCGGTCCTTGGGCCAGTTATCTTCACCCTATACATCACCCCAATGCAGCGCATATTCAAAATATATGAAATAAAGTACCATAAATATGCTGATGACATTCAACTATATGCGTCGTACAATCCAGCTATACCAGGCGACCAAGCGGAAATAATGAGGCGACTCACAGACTGCATTGGGGAAGTCAGGCGATGGATGGCGCTGCGCATGCTAAAACCAAATGATGAAAAAACTAAGATGACCATCTTACATCAAAACATCATCTCAAGATGTACAGAGGTTGCTCTATGACCATTGGAGATGATACAGTTTCACCAGTATACTGCATACAGAATTTGGGAATTCTCATGGACCAACATTAAACGACGACACATCACGTGACTACTGTGTGTGCTGCATGTAACTACCATCTGTACAGACTGTCATCAATACGGCACTATCTTACAGCTGAAGCCGCAAACAGTGCGGTCAACACACTCGTCATCTCTCGCTAGGACTATTGCAATGCACTCTTGCACAACTTACCGTTATCCCAGACAGCTCGGTTGCAGCGAGTCCAGAACAATGCAGCCAGACTAGTAAAACGCACCAACAGACATGACCACATAACGCCAGTGTTCAAGGAAATCCATTGGCTGCCGGTTTCGAGTCGAATTGTGTTCAAGGTGTTGGTGGTGACTTACATATGTATTCATGATTTAGCGCCGTCTTATCTGGCAGAACTTGTGCAGCCACGGAGCGTGATGGACGCCTACGCCAGGACCATGCGCCGACACTGCACCGAGGCATCACGAAGAAATGCATCGGCGACTCGGCATTTGGCGCAGCAACACCACGGCTATGGAATGAACTACCGGTGGACATTCGTGCATCAGGGACACTGAATAGGTTTAGGAAGTCTTTAAAAACTAATCTTTTTATTATACATGTTAATTAATTTAAACTGTTTCATCTTGACGGACATTATTTTATAATTTTAGTATTATTTGTCTTAAAATTAGTGTTTATATTTTAATGTTCAGTATTATATGTCTTAAAACCAGTGTTTAGTTTTATTATATTACGGGTAATATACATCTATTTTATTGCTTGTACATCGCATCGATCCGCTATGCGGGAATTAGCGCTAAAGAAATACCGTATTATTATTATTATTGTAATAACTGAATAATTATTTTCGCAATTCTGTTTTCGTTGTCACGAAACATGTTCGGGTGCAGGCCTTATGTAGCATATGATATTCCACAGAGAAATAGTTACGTTGTCGACACTGAAGCACAGAGCCTAGAATCGTGCTTTGGTTTTGCTAACATGAACTATGCGCGCCTGTTTTCATTTGCGAAATTGATGCACGCAGTTGTTTTGCGTGTTCGAATTATATGCTGTTTGTTGGCAGTAACACAATTCTCTCTGTAGAACCATTTTATTATGGTATTAGTCATGTATTCGTGTGTTCCAGCCGTCAGTTCCAGTTGTCGTGACACGAGTGTCGCCGTTGATTATGGAGATTAAATGTGCATCCACTTCGTCATGCACGAGACCAGTTTCTATTGACATGGTTTTGTTCTTTATGTTGTTTGACTACACGTGTATGTTAGGGCGCCTTTGCGGAGAACATAGTTATGGTTTCAAGTCAAACGTAACCAACTCTACATGTCACAATGGGCTTCTACCTAGTGTGTGTGTGTGTGTGTGTGTGTGTGTGTGTGTGTGTGTGTGTGTGTGTGTGTGTGTGTGTGTGTGTGTGTGTGTGTGTGTGTGTGTGTGTTTGCATTCAATGGAGAAGCGATGTTTATCTGTGCAATGGTGCAAAACATAATTTGTCGTTCCCTCCATACGTATTCTATATGTTTGCATATTTTACATACTTTGTTTGATGAAGTACATTGTTGGAAATAATCATCAACACCAAAGGACACTTGCAGATGAGTAAAGATTAACATCGACTTATTGAATGAATGAGTGTTCACGTCTAGCCGCTATCATGATCAGAATTTGTAGCGTGACGTAAATTCATCGACCTCGTATATGACAAGAAGAAAAAAAGCAGCTGCCGAGGGGTGTCTTAAATAAGCATATTGCAATCGCAGAATTCTTAATGGAGTTCGGTTCCATCGAAACAGGCGTTATATGTTTGATGTTCGAACCCTGGTGATGTAGCATGTGACCGTCCAATAGATTTTTGGATTTCAGTTCCTTGAGACGAGTGAGCCCCGTACCATTGCTTGGTAGAGCCGGGGAGTGCTTTCATGATACGTATTATTTCCTGCTCGGCCGAGAGACATGCGTCTCGCGCTAGTTCTCTGGATGGTTCTTCGGACATTCTTGACTGTCGTCGTACCTTTCTCTGACTGAACTTGTAGGTTTATTTCTCATTCCACGCCTAGCCTCTTATCTGTTTCCACAAAGCTTTGGCGTAACGACGCTATGAAGCAACTGTTTGCGTCCCTTCTTGTTTCTTGTGATTCATTTGCATACTCGGACCTCTAAAGTAGCCACACAACGTCATCGAAGCAAATGTTAAGATCTACGATAGTCTCCACTCTGGCACTCCCGTTTGTCTACGGTGACCCCGTCTGCCAGTGTGTGTGTGTGTGTGTGTGTGTATGTGCGTGCGTGTGTTTGCGCGCGCGCCTGTGTGAATGTATGCTTGCGTGCGTGTGAATGATTGAGGACGTGCGTGCGTACGTGCGCGTTTGCATAGATTCATCGAACATCCGTACACTGCGTAGGATGTATGCTAGAGCCTACGGGTAGTGTGGTCCTACCACCACCCATGACTCGAGAAGATGGCGTGAGTCAATGTAAACCAGACCAAAGTTCATCAATTACAATAAAACAAAAGTTCGCAATGTTCCAACATGAGTCATGCCGTTAAATTGACACACCGACTTAATAACTTATGCAAACGATTTAGCCCATACATCACTTGATATGACATCGACCGATTTGACCGAATGTGCTGTAGTTGAACTTTAGCGGTTCATTTTCAAAGACATTACACAAACTTTGATCGTGCTTCGAGGTAAGGTACAACATTCGCATCGCATACTTACTGCATACGTTAATCCTCGTGCACAGTCGCCTCATCGCTCGTAGCGATGATCGGATCGAACTGAGAATTTCTGCGCATCGCCGTTGTCGTCAGTGCTATTCCAATGCCGGGACAGAGCGTACGTTTGGCGCTCTGCGGCCTCTACTGCGGATGGCGTCTGCTGCGTGATGTTCCCGCGGACTCCGCACCCACCGACGCCGCAGTCCGCCGCAGGCCGCCGCCATCGATAGCGGCAACGTAATTTCATTTGCTTCATGTCAACGCTGGCTCGGTGAGCTCGGCATGACCAGTGTACAACATACTCAGTAACTGTGTGAAAATGTCACAGTTTTGTGTATGCCCTACACATGGGGGTGGACTGTTGGATATTTGTTTTGCATATCAGTCTCAACTGTGCAGCAGGTACAAATGCCCATATAATATAAAAAAGAACACATACAGATAGAGTAAACACAAATATAAGAATATTGCACAATGAAACCTACCATGCGTAAACTCAATCAAGACTATTATGTATATATATATAACATGTTTATTCAATGTCGTCGTATCCTCGAAAGCCACTTTACAATGCTGTGACACAGGCTGAACTGTTATGTCCGCCTATCTTGTGTGTGTGCGTGTGCGTGTGCGTGCGTGTGCGTGTGCGTGCGTGTGCGTGTGTGTGCGTGTGTTTGTGTGCGTGCGCGTGTGTGCGTGTGTGTTGCCGTTCAAGTCATTGTGCCCTTTTTATCATTTGGAACATTGCCAACGCTAGTGGAAATATTCAGTAGTCCATTGTATATTTATTTATCATAATGAAATTACTACAGACAATTTCACAATACATTGTCCCTGAAAACCAGTGTGGCTATCGTGCCTCGCGTTCCACGATTAATATGCTATTCACCTCGTAGCAGCTTTTGGAAAAAGCCGTCGAATACAAAGAACAACAAAGCTACTACATGGCGTTTATTGATTTAACAAAGGCATTTGACACAGCGGATAGATCAACTCTATATATCAGCTGTATTTAACCTGGGGGTAATTAATCCCTTCGGTGTAGTTCGGGCTTTTCCGGTGGGTAATACAAGTTTTGTTTGAAGTATGGTTATTTCAGTAATTAATTCATCATGACAACGCTCTTGTATCTCCCTGCATTGAAGATATGCCATGGAATGGCCTGCCTGAAGTTAAGAACGCCTCATACTGAAAGTAATATGCCACGTACAACCGTAGAGCCGGGAAGCCATTAATCTGTGCCTTGTTGGAACATTGAGGCTCGTCCTTGGCGAGGAACGTGGAGAAAGATGAACTAGATTAGTTTAGGACACAACCGTGAAAACAGAAAATCTGAGACGAACGCGGTCATGTTTAGATGAGCCCGTTTTAATTGGAGAACCTCTAGCACACCCTCGCTGTTTCGCTGTTGTTTTATTGTAAACCTTGGGCTATCTTGCCCATCTTTTGGTGAGATTAATCAGCTGTCTCGCTGTTGTTTTATTGTAGACATTGGGCTATCTTACCCATCTTCTGGTGAAATCAATCAGTTGAGCAAGAAAGGAATATGATTAGTATTTTCATATAGGTTGTTAGCTCCCTTCGCAAACCCAGTTTTACCAAGGTGAAGATCAGACAATTGAGGTCTCTATGTTCTCCAAATTGTCAACACCACTTGCAGAGAACGAAGAGTAATGTCCGTTTACTGGTGCTATCGTGCTATTCGTATTGTCCATGCAACAGGCCATCCTTAGCTATATTCCTTATATAAAACACTGGGAAGGAATGAAGGTGGATGGGAGGAAGAGAGGGTTTGAAGGAGGGTAGAGGGAGGGATACAGTTAGATGAGAAACAGAGAGGCAGAGAGCCAGTGAGCCAGAAAGTCAGAAAGCTTCATCAAGTAATAGCTACAAATACAAATTGACATTTTGCGGATACAAATGAAATCCATTAGCTATAAATAACAATCATGTTATTTATTTTCGTTCGATTGAAATGTGGCGATCACGTGTGTTATTGTGAGAGAATGACGAATGACACAATTCAGTTGACTGTTCATTTTACGGTCGCAGAAATTAATTAGTGAATCTCTTTCATCTTACCACCTAGAGTAACGCGGTGCGTGTCACAAAAGCACATACCCATATAACTCTATTATTAACAAAACCATGGTTGAACTCGAATCGCGCAATATGGAACCAGAATATCAGAGGTCGCCTGGATACATTATCTCCGGGCTTTATGTACATACTGTTATTAGAATATGCATTTTGTAACCCGGGGTGACTGAATTAAACACATCGTAGTCAGTGGCGAAGACATGATAGGCACACCTGCAATAGTTATAGCATCACAATACGGTCAGACAGATCACAAAACATACTCACAAATCCTCGTCATTTTCGCGATACCCGACTTAACGGTGGTAATTACCCAATCTCGTTTTTTTGCGTTTGCCTTGCGAACGTTAAAAGTGTATCACGATCATAATGACACGCTTATCTTTTATTTATAACAAAGCTAAGCGCTTGACGTTTAACCCATGTTCATTGCAAAACACACACACTTATGTGTTCTAAATAACGTAAAACAATGGTGCAAGAAAAGCTCGTTCATCTACTCATTTATAGAACAGCACCACAGGTCCACAGCGCACTCCGCTGCACAGTTAAGTACTCGTTTAGACAGCTGCGTGGTAATCTAGGGCGATCCTGAGTACACGAAATTGCGTTTTCTTTATGGCGAGTCCCACAGTGGTATCCCGCTGGTACAATGACGTCATGAATCAGCACGACGTTGCGCAACATCTCATGTTAGTCAGTACACAGACATACCCTGGATATTTATTAATGTCATTTATAGGGAGGCATATTTTTGACACACCAATACATATCAACTCAACGCAGATGGAGAACGTTGAAAGCTACGTCTATCTGGGACAGCGATACACTATCAGAGATAAAAACCAAGACAAGGACATTCAAAGAAGAATCACTGCCGGCTGGATAGCTTTCGCCAAACATCGCGACATCTTCAAAGGTAACTTTGGAACATGCTTGAAGAGATGAGTCTACAACTCATGCGTACTTCCAGCGATGACATACGTCGAGGAAACATGGGCACTCACCATCCAGGCAAAGAACAAGCTAGCAGCCACGCAAACAAAGATGTTAAACATCACATATCAGGAAAGAAAACAAACATCTGGGTAAGAGAGAAGACAAAGGTCATAGATGTGATAGAACAAATCAGAAGACAGAAATGGACCTGGGCAGGGACCACCTGGCAGAGGATAGCGCAAACACAGGCAGATTTGGAAACGACATGCTGAGGCCTATGCCCAACCATAGGACATTACGGCTGCACAGTGATTATGATGATAACCTTTTTCTTCGGCGGCATTAGAGTTGTTATACCAAAAAAATAAGCAATTTTGTGCTAACCATTAATTAGAATAATTCCATATGAACAACGTATCAAGAGTTTCATAGTTTACCATGTATGCTTTGCTCACAACGAGGCTAGATACGTGACAACTGTTATAGATGCTACAGGTGGGTCTTTGCCCGGTTGAAATCATTACCAGTCTCACGTTACGCAGTCCATTTATTGATCAGGACAACATGAAAACTTGATAATAACTAGTAATCACAAACCACCAATGTCATAAAACGTCGCTCGTTAAATGATTATGCCCTATTTTATATACCTGACATAAAACAAATCCATAATGTTGAGCTTACACGAGTCTGCTCCGAAGTCAAACTCCTATTTGTAGCGAAATGATGTAGTGTGTGGTGTATGTAGTAACCTATGTGATTCAAAGGTATCGACCTCGGTGTGGAAAGGGCATCACAGTTGTGTCGTAAATGCCAATTAGAGGGAATGTGTAGATGTCATCTAATTGAGAATTGGATGATTATAATAGTTCTTCTTGACTCAAGAAGAACTATTATAATCATCCAATTCTCAATTAGATGACATCTACACATTCCCTCTAATTGGCATTTACGACACAACTGTTACGTTACTTTACCCTGGTCATTTCGTCAAGTGCAACCTGCCGCTGTAAAATCGGTATTAAGTTGCAAAATTGCTAGATGGAACTTTGTCTCTTTTTGGATTCCACCGATCACCCGCTTTAAAGTATACCTAATTTGATGTGTTTAAATGTTTTCTGTAGTTTTTGTTTATGGCAAAACGTGAAGCGAAGTCTAAAAAGCGACGTTTTAAGAAACAATATCATTTCGACTAACAACAATATTGTCTATTGCTTTTTAAATGTGTGGGTTCGTAAATGCATGCTTTGCATTAGTGTTAGGTTATTTGTTGATGAAAATAAGTTGGACTGGACATCTCAAGGTGTGCGTTTTTGCAAAAATCAAAAACATGGGACATGACCTAGACAGCTATTTTTGGCTCGTGTGCGAAATAGGTCTGTGTGACTTGATACCTGGTTCGCTGTGGCGGGTCACATTTGCCGTCTCCGTGATCTGAATTGTGGAATTTTATTTCCCCCCTTGCTAGAGTTCCTAAAACAGCGTGATACCGCTTTAGCTGCCTTCCATACCACATAAAAATCGTACAAGTACAAGTTAATTCAAATGACAAACAATTCTAGTTTTTATAGATGCTTTATAGTTTTTGATTGGAGATGTGATCGCACCAGGACACACGTAGGTACGCCCGTGGAGCGCGTAGTTTTAGAGAACATGCCCGTAAGGCGCAGTGGTGTAGTTTTAGAGAACATGCCCGTGGAGCGCGGTGGTGTAGTTTTAGAGAACTTGCCCGTGGAGGGAGGTAGTGTAGTTTTAGAGAGCATGTCCATGGAGCGCGCTGATGTAGTTTTAGAGAACATGCCCGTGGAGCGCGGTGGCGCAGTTATAGAGCGTCGGGAGATCCCGAGTCCGAATCCTCTTGCAACCGTTTCGAATCTTTCGCAAGTTCGTTCGCTCTACATGGTTCCAGTTCACTCGGCTGTATGAATGAGTACCTAGCAATAGACAGTGATTGATATATATATATATAGGTAGGAATAGTCTTCGCGCAGCAATTAATGGGTGGTTGAACGGGCAACTGACCCAACAGGTCTTAGGTAAAACCAATGACCACAATGCGAAGTTTCCATCACTCGCAGAGGTTGTTGCTGGTGACTCCAGTACTCGGCCACGAGAGAAGACAGTCGGCACCAACCGGGATGTGGCTCTGGGTGGCAACAATAGTGATCAGGGTGAACGATAGCATGAAGCAGACCACGAGTCGCAGCCAACGGCTGTATCGCCGCTTACCGATATCGCAACGACCGACATCAAGACGTAGCAGTTACACGATACGTTTGTAATTCCTGCAGACCAAAGACGAAAGCAGAAAAAAACAGCTGCAGAGAGATAATCGCAGCAAGCAACCGCGGAACACACAGAAACGAGGAACTATCGTTGGCTAGGGAATCGATGCTGCTGGAGTTACCATGGTGCCTCCTCCCACTAGAGACTTCTTCATTTGTCGTGTTCACCGATCAGACGGCCTCAAAGAGGTCGGTGAATACACCACACGAAAAGGAGTGAAATACCGCAATCTAACGAAAGCCAGCAATGACAATGCAAAACTGAACTCGTTCAAATTAACCATCTCTGTTGATGATATGAACAAAGTAAAAGACCCTCTCTTCCGGCCCAAGGGATGGAATGTGAGGAGATGGTTTGTGAAGACAATCAGTGAATCCATCAGGATTAAGGATGTCTAACCGAGTGAAACCAAACAATAGCGTTCAGTGCTCCACATGCTAACAACGACGTACAACCACTGTCTGTAATAAGCTACAACTGTAAACATTTGAGAGACATGTCCGAAATTTAATTGTATAGACAATATTAGTAAGGAATATGATATGTTGTTTATACAAGAACACTGTCTATGTAAAAGTGAATTAAATAAGATGTGCAAATTAGGTGACGGCATGGCAATAACTGGTAAGAGTTCCATGGATTAATGTATTGCCAAGGAAGGACGCCCATACGGCGGATAAGCAATCCTGTGGAAATTATCACTTAAATATGCTGTCAAAGTGCTTAAATGCAATCACGTGAGGTCGTGTGGCATTATGATTCAAGTTAGTAATAACTGTGAAATCGTATGCCTCAATGTATACGTGTTACGTCACTTACGTGAGATACAACAGTTAATACACACTAAGAACCCTACTCACGTTATATTCGGAGGTGACATGAATACATATCTGGCTAGGATTACGCCTCATACACACGCGTTACGGAATTTTGTATTGTATGTTAATCTTACGGTATGGATGGATGCTCCAGATGTGCAAGTGCCGTATACAGATGTAAGCCCAAACAATTCTACATCCAGAATTGAACATTTTTTAAACCACGGCTACAATAGTTCTTGAATGTTCTATTATAGACGACTTGTTGTTTTTTGACCATGCACCACTTAAAGTTAGGTTGGATCTAAATGTAGACCACATGTTCGAAAGAAAGTAGTCACAGGCTAGAATTGCATAAAGCCAGTACTGAACTCATTAACCAATACAGTAGTAGTCTTGGGTGTAAACTCTCCAGGTTACAATACGACAAAGAGGATTTGCAGTGTACGAATGGCATGTGGAAACATATGTTAACGAATTATCTAGATTATCCAATGATATATTAAATATGTGCATAGAAGCATCAGAATGTATACCTACCACCTGCCCCAAAATAATGTTAATTCATCTGGGGGTAGAAGGAAGGTTCCTCGGTGGTCAAAGGTGTTGAACACCTGAAACAGGAGGCCATCTTCTGGCATCGACAGTGGCGAGCAGTGGGAAAGCCACACCAGGGTGACATTACAGAAATGAGGCGTATAACAAGCGCTCGGTAGCATAGGGCTGTTAGAACAATCATGAGAGAAGATGACAGAATTCGTACTACTAAGATGGCTGAAGCCATTAGTGAAAACAGAACCCGGGATGTGTGTTCTGAAGTGCGCCGGATAAAGGGTAGAAATAAATTCTTGCCTTCTAGTATTGATGGTGTGGTGGGTGATGATGAAGTAGCGCAACTTTTTTCCAATAAATATAATCATCTTTACAAAAATGTATTGAATGATGTTGATGGCATGAATGCTATAAGTATATCAAGCATATCAAAGAAAATATTACATATAATATACTAGTTGTTGAGGTTATCGAAGGTGTCCAGCGAATGAAGCTAGGTAAGTCGGATGGTGAAGAGGGTCCTCATTCTGATCGTGTCATATATGGTCCGAAAATACTATTTGTGCTGTTAGCATTGACTTTTAACAGTATGTTGATACATAGGTTTAGTCCCGATTCGTTGTTATTAGGAACTATGGTCCCTATACCAAAAGACAAGAAACAATTAGTATGTATATATCCGACAATTTTAGAGATATTACTCTTGGTATCATTATTGCTAAACCGTTTGATGTTGTTGTACTATCTAAGGAACAACATGCGCTTGCAACATTGCATTTGCAATTTGGTTTTAAACAAAATATGTCATTACTCATTGCACGTATGTTATGTTAGAAACAATTAGTTATTACAATGCAAATGGCAGTAATGTGTATACACTCATGCTGGATACCAGTAATGTATTCGACAGGGTCAACTATTGTAAGCTGTTTAAGGTACTTCTAAAACATAAGGTATCACTTCTGTTGCTAAGATTGCTGTAATATATGTATAGTAAACAACAACTTCAAGTGAGATGGGGCTTTAGTGTGTCATCCCAGTTTACTACTTGTAATGGAGTCAAACACGGTGCAATCCTTTCTCCTATTCTTTTATCCATGTATATGGATGGATTGTTTGAACAGTTAGAAAAGAGTGGTGTTGGACGCCACATGGGCAGCCACTATACTGGTGGTATTGGCTACGCAGACGACCTCACTTTGCTAACACCCACAAGATCCGGACTGAAAGTTTTAATCGAGATTTGCGAAAAATATACAGATGAATACAGTGTAAATTTTTACGATTCTAAGAGCAGATATCTGATTTTTAGAGGTCGTAGTTGTAAACCTAACAAAAGAACTGTGGTTTCCAATGCCACTGTGTTGTATAGTGTCCAGGATGCTGTACACCTTTTTGAGAGGGTTTAATATGTTCATGGCCGATTTTGGTCATATTAAGATGACTGTAAAGTGCAATTTATTTAAACAATATTGCTGCTCTTAATGTTGAGCTCCACTATGGGATGTCTAGAGTAAGAGTGTTGGCAGATAATAGATTTCCTCTGAAAATCGGCCTATACATAACAGCAAGAGGTTAACAACGGTCGGCCGTTGGCCAGTTCCGTTTGATATTTGCTGGAGGATCTGCGAACCAAACGTGAAGAGGCAAATACGACCTTTGGGTTATTGCGCAACGGGCTGTTCCCTTGGCTCCTTCTGCTTATAATCGGAGCTGTTTATGGCGCCACGGGTGTCTTTGTGCAACGGGTAGTTTACATGGCTTCAGAGAAAGTAGCCAACATCATTGTTGTATCTGACGACACATGTTTTTGTGCCACTCTTTCACTTCGAGTCATAACAGCATCTCATTCATCACGACTTATCCACGGTTGGAATAAGTCCTGGTATATACTCTGTGGGCGTAACGATTATAATTATGGAGAAGTACACATTTCCTCTAATATAATGACAACTTTTCATATAATAACTATCTATCCTATTATGACTGCTATCCTCTCCATGCGTCTTGAATATTGCAACAAGGTGGTCATTTCAAAATAGCTTATATGAACACTAAACAATGTCCTTTGTATAATTACGTTAAGCCTATTTTTGAGATAAGCTACGTTATGAAGGACCTCCTTTGTGGATACGTATATTGACGATGACTTTCTGTTGAAGAAAATAATATTGAATGACCTTTCTGTCAGTGGAAATTATGAATTAATTAATCAGGCAATTGACTTGTTTAAGCTTGTTCAAAAGACCGTGGATTATGAACTGACTGTTTGTAAGATCCCACATCGTCCTTATCCCACACAGGTTTTCTGCTTCATGTACCTTGACCTAGTACAAATTAACCCTCACCCAAACGTCCCATCGACGTCCCCAGTTATTACAGCTACTGTCACGTACCAGCCCCGTTACGAGCTGTCATATTTAAACGGCACGAAAATGTCATTACTTAAACCGACCCGACGCGCCTTCTGAGGGTGGAATTATATTATTGCGACGCGATTACCAGCCATTAGGAACAGATCCTGCGGCGCCACTCGGGATTCTAACTAACTCGGCGCTGATGCGAAACTATGGCGACAACCCATTACGCGCTCAGCTCGCTCGTAGTTCCGAGTAACATTGCTGATCCAACTGGACTCGGCCAGAGGTGGAATATGCAGGAGCAGCGACGCCTCTACTCGGTCTGTACCAGTATCAGCCGGCAGCTGGAGAATTGGCCGGGCGTATTGATCCGTGCATTGCAAAAAAGTGGCGTAAAGTAACCGGGGCAGGCACTTGCTAAGCTAATATAGGAAAGCCGTTGGTGGCGAACGATTTATAAGGTTTCCACTGGACCTAGGCCTAAACGTGGGATGACCCGGTGTTTGGTTCTATTCGGGGAGTTGTGTTTTATTCCTATCGCGTGGTACATATAATATAAATGCTGAACTGTTGTTGCACCACAATGAATGGATGAATGAATGCATGGATGCATGGATGCATGGATGCATGGATGCATGGATGCATGGATGCATGGATGCATGGATGAATGGATGGATGGATGAATGGATGAATGAATGGATGAATTGATGGATGAATGAATTAATGGATGGATGGATGAATGAATGAATGAATGAATGAATGGATGAATGAATGGATGAATGAATGGATGAATGAATGAATGAATGGATGGATGGATGAACGGATGAATGAATGGATGGATGAATTGATGAATGAATGGATGAATAATTGAATGAATTAATGGATGAATGAATGAATGAATGAATGGATGGATCGATGGATGGATGGATTGATGGATCGAATGGTGGGTGGATGAATGAATGAATGAATGGACGGATGAATGAATGGATGGATGGTGGATGAATGGATGAATGAATGGATGGATGGATGGATGGGTGGGTGGGTGGATGGATGGATGGATGAATGTATGGATGGGTGAATGGATGAATGTATGAATGCATGAATTAATGAATGTGTGGATTTGTGAGTGAGTGAGTGAGTGAGTGAGTGAGTGAGTGAGTGAGTGAGTGAGTGAGTGAGTGAGTGAGTGAGTGAGTGAGTGAATGAGTGAGTGAAAGGATGGACGGGTGGATGGATGAAGGGGGCGAGGGATGGAGGGAGGTGGGAGGGACGGGAAGTGGGATGGAGGGAGATAGGGAGGGAGGGGAAGGGAGGGGAGGGAGGGAGGGAGGGAGGCAGGCAGGCAGGCAGGCAGGCAGGCAGGCAGGCAGGCAGGCAGGCAGGCAGGCAGGCAGGCAGGCAGGCAGGCAGGCAGGCAGGCAGGCAGGCAGGCAGGCAGGCAGGCAGGCAGGCAGGCAGGCAGCAGGGAGGGAGGGAGGGAGGGAGGGAGGGGGAGGGAGGGAGGGAGGGAGGGTGGGATGGAGGGAGGGAGGGAGGTAGGATGGAGTAAGGGAGGGAGAGAGGGAGGGAGGCAGGAGGGCGTACACACAGATAGGTGGACGGATGGATGAATGATTTTAATCTTTATTTCAACAACAGCCACACTAACGCTTCACACGCATGCACGCCGCTTGCCCGCACATACGCACGCACACACACAGATCCACCAGTGTATATAGCCAGGTACTCATTCATACAACTGAGTGTACTGGAACAACTTAGAGTGAGCGAACTTGCCCAAGGTTCGACACGGTAGCACAAGATTCGAACCCGGGTGTTCTCGATTGAGAATCCGACGCTCTCTGCACTGCGCCACTGCGTTCCAAGACCAATTTGTCCCCCAAACTAAGGCTGTGTACATCCTCTTACAGTCTTACTGCGAATGCACAGCACATGTACGCATACAGGCGTTGCTCTGTCGACACCTGCAGGTACATTCAGCAAAGAATCGATGGAATGAACAACTTTATTGCAGCTTACGACAGCACGATGCATGAAACAGTGCTTAGGCACATGGTCCATAAATCTCCGCTGTAGCGGCGCTTGCTCGCATGAAACGAAGAAACATAAGTGGTTGACTGACGGGTTGGACATGAAAGAAACCCATTTGCCGAGTCGCATATGGTAATGGCTGCTTGGAAACTTCCGCCATCGTCGTTGGAAGTGGAAGTCGTCAAGGATATTGCATCAGATATAAGAGGAGATTTACTGAAATACAACTGACTGAATTGTTTGCACAGTACACAACAAACACACTAGAGTTAGACAGCGATGTGTCTGTGTGCGTGTATGTGTGCGCGCGTGTGCGTGCGTGTGTGTGTGCGCGTGTATGTATGCGTGTGTATGTATATGTGTGTGTGTGTGTGTGCTGGAGAAGTATCCAGACGGTGTTTAAAGCTATTCAGGTTGATATTCTATACAATGAATCTCTTCCGACGGATGCGTGCAATATTTCAAACTCAGCAAAGATGTCTGAAAGACATGAGGCGAGAACTACCCAGCATCCTGCATGGGGCAAACCTTGTCCAAGTCACGTTTCAAGTAGAACCAATGTCGCAGTCACTCGCTTTCACCACTCCCCCGAGTCCACCACACTCAACGACAACGATTCTCGATGACCCGAAAGTCCTACTCCATTACTCTCGTGATACATCGGTCACGAGCATTGCGCGGACAGCGGCAAGGTGCAAATGCGAGTCTTGCGGTGACAGCTGGTCCTCGTGGTACCATTCTGCGGGCAAGGGAAGCGAGTTGCTTTTTACATCAATTGATCTTTTATGTTTCTTTTTTTTATGCATCCGTGTGCTCGGAATAAAAGTGCCGCCGGTGCACCAAGAACTCGACATGTCGATCAATATGTTCAAGTCCACGCAACAAATAACTGTTCTACATTTCCTACTATTTCAGACAAATACCTGAACCTGCTAGTGACTGTAATAAAACCAACCCCAGTTGGCATACAAGGGTTACACGCAGAAAACCACAATCATCCAAATATATAACTAAGATCACAGAAAATTTGGAACGAACTGTTATACTACAAATAACGCAACTTCTCAAAGAACACGCATGTGAGACAGTGTGTTTTATTACCCAAATAGCTAAATCAATAGAAACATTTGTGAAGTGAATGCCAGAAGAATAATGTGTTAAAATAAATCGATATTAACCATTTTTTAAAGGAAGATGGCAGTGTGAAGTCCACAGTATACAGGAAGAAGACGCACACTGACCCATACCTGAACTTTGCGTCCCACCACCCCAAACATCAGAAGTTGGGAGTTGCCAGAATCCTCATGAACAGGTGTGAGACAATAACTTCGGAGGAGGGGGACAAGAAAGAAGAGGTGGAACACTTGAGAGGAGCTCTAAGAATATGTGGCTATCCGTCGTGGGCGTTGAAAAACGTGACAGATAGCAGTAAGAAGAAAAAGACCAACAAAAAGACTAAGGACAAAAACTATCGGAGCCAAGTAGTCATCCCATACATAGAGGGGGTCTCAGAGAGAGTGCATCGAGTACTGAAGAAGTATGGAGTAGCAACAGCCATGCGTCCCCACACCACCCTCAGGCACCTGTTGGTACATCCCAAGGACAAAGTGCAGCTAGAAGAACAGGGCGAACCGGTGTACCAAATACCGTGCAAGAATTGTGGTGCTGAGTACATTGGGGAGACAGGAAGACTACTTAAAACACGACTGGAGGAACACAGAAAGGACGTAGACAACTTGAAAAATGAGAAATACACAAGGAGCGGGAAAAAGATTGATGTATACCATCAATAAATCCGCCTTTACAGACCAAGCGACAACTGAAAACAACATCGTAGACTGGGAGGGCGCGAACATTGTAGACAAGGAACCCAACAGAAGAATTTGGCATATCAAGGAAGCCATCTTGATCAGGAAAACCAAAACACCCATCAATAGAGACGAGGTCAATTACGAACTGCCTCACGTGTACGATGACGTCATTCAGCGTAATCGGTACTGATGAAGTCGACGTGATACGTTGACGAAAGCCTCTACCAGGTAAATTAAACATCTTGGATATGAAAAATGAAAGTGTCTGATTTGATATTAACCATTGTTTTATAACATGATCGATCGTTTGTCAATGATCACATTCGCCAGGCACTGGTTGGAGTTGGCATTCACGTTCTTGCTCAATAGCAAATGGAGTTGTAGACTGGAAGGCGAACATGGCAGGTCGACATTTGCAATAGCTCTACGTGTTGAATAATAGCATTATTATCCGTGAGGAAGCCCAAGGGAGCAGAAGGAAAAACGAGTCGTTCAAATGACTGCATTACGTTTGTTGAATAATTGCATCATCTCTCTCGTTGAAGCCCCACGGAGCCACACCCTTGGGATAGGCCTACATGCATCATTGCGGTTGAATAATGGCACCACCATTCTACTCGAAACCCGCAGGAATCGCAAGCCAAGTAAGGCCAGCGACCTAATCAATGATGTGATGACTCGAAGCAATGCATCTAATCAATAATGTCATGACTCATGACTCGAGTCATTGTGCCCATTCGAGTCCACATTTATGGCGATTCGATTCGAGTTTCTGATCTCCAAAACAAGAATTAAAAAATGTGTCAACCCGACCCGAGATCGAGGCGCAAGAAAATTCTCCGCTCGAGTTTTGCCCTGAAGATTCCGTCACAATGTTGCTTTTTTCTTGTTATTCGCTGGGCGCTGTGCGTTGTGACGCCAAGTTTTAAAATAAACCTTTGTTGTCGGCGCTTTCCTTGTAAAACTTCAATCTTTACACTGTAATATGTTCGATTATCAAACTTGGATGAGGTTACATATTCCAAGACTCAACTCGACCCTAGACTGACCTCAGACAAAAAAACTTTACTCGAACCACTGCCTTAGAAGATCCATGTCTCCACGTAGCAATGCTATGCTTGGCCTACGTCCCCACGTAGGTCATTATACTGTATTCTCGAAAGACACAACCCAGAAACTACCAGATCAGTGCGCTCTCTCCGTGCCTGTCGGCGGCTCAGATTGTTTGCAGCAAGATTGCCAGTTTCCACAATACCTGCCTGAGACGAACCCTGGAAAAGAAATTGAAAGTTGATGAGCCGACGTTGGACAAAGGGGCAAGAAGATTCGAATATGGACGGAACTGGTGATATCTTTTGCGAGAGGATAAGTATATATGACCCCTGAAGAAAGCCTACACGCGAGAAACTGTTCCTAAAAGAACCATTCGACCTGATTCGCGTAACCGATTCTGGTGCAAGATTCGACATTCATGACAATCGCGTTTTGAGTCATGCCATTACAACACTTCAACTAATCACAGTTGAATCGACCGTATTGTCCTAATTATACCTCAATGTACAGGGAGCAAGCCCAGCTGTTATCCCCATTAAGCCCGGGATACATTGGCTCGACCCGTTCCGACCAGTTGGGGTTAGTTTAGTCGGTTCGGGTCGGTGTCAGTTGGTTAGTGTATGCACACGTCCGATTCAAATCGGGGCTAGTTGCCGTAGTCGAAAATGTTAAGGCAATGTTGTAATAGAAGTAGTTATACACTGTTGTTTGGTTGGTTTACGTGATAGGGATGTCACGCCGACTTTGTGAGAAATGTCGAAGTCGGCATGCGAATATTTTGTCGCTAGGGTCAATATGAAGCATAAGTTACTTACTTAAAGTTACGCAGTTACTTAGCGTCACGTGTTTGCGTAATCTCCTTCGTTCGTTTATATTAAAAACACATAATTTACTAAGACAATCATTTTAATGTTAAGAACATTCTTAGTTGCTTCGTAAAACCGGCCCAAAGTCGGTACCCCTCGATCGAGTATGACTCAGTCGGTGTCCGTCGGTATAGCGTATACACTGCTGTTGGCGTGATTCGGGCATACGTAAAGACCGAGTCGGGTCGGGCAAAAGTGCCAGAGTATCCCGGACTTTACATTGGTGTTAATTTATATTAATCGATTTTAACGCGATATTGGTAAATCTGACAGGAATATAGTGTGTCATATTCTGTAATATGTGTGTAACGTTGCCATTCAGCAGCATAATGTTTGCCCAACGTAGTCAATCTGATGTGGCTGTGTTGGCGTCTTTTGAAAGCAGTTAGGAAACCCGACAAGATGTTTGCGTATCTTAACTGCGGAGATCCACTTTACGTATCACGGTAAATTTTATTTTTTTGTGGATCACTAATTAATTATCTTTGTACTAGTTATGATCACCATTTGTGTTATGCAAATAATACCACATAATACTGGTGGTGACTGTTTGGGCGGATTAACTTTAGTGGGGTTTTGTATGTAAGTCCATTTCTATTGTACATGTTTGCTATTATATGTGAAGCTGCGATAGCATTATTGGTAAACAATAGATAAGTTCAGCTAGACAATCGGGCAAGCAGACAGCAGGCTGCATAGACATACAGACTTATTATGTGCGCGTGCGAGCATGCGTGCGTGCCTGTGTGCGGTTCACAATGTAATTACGGGAGGAAAATAAATCGCTACCCGGCTGCAGATCAGCGCCACTGCCACGCACATCTTTTTACCTATAGACGCGTTTCATTTTCTTAATAGAACAATTTAATTATTCATATTCATGTTGATTCAATCATATGCTATCGTGCTACCTTCCTATTCTGGTCGAAGACGGTGTCACGAGCTTAAGAGAACACCAAACCGGCATGTCCATACACTGTCGTCATCCACCCAGCACGCGTCATTAATGTGAGACAAAATAAATCGACAAGATACGGCCCGAATTGATATTGACAAACCCGAGGCAGCGACACAGCTGCGATCTCGCTCATCTCCATATATCAAATTTAGTACGTTGTTGCATGAATCGTGAAAAACAAATAAAACTACGGAGGCGGGGCGAGGCCTACGCAACATCCCAGAGGAAGCTCCCGTGGGAGTTAGTGTTTAGACCAGCGGGCAGTGTGCGTCTAACGCGTAGATTCGTGTGCGTTACACGACGACGCGGGGGAATTATTGCTGATGCATTTAAATTGACGCTCGTAGATTATAATACAGTGTGCGTTTTAGATTAGCCATTCATAGTAGCTAACTGGATGAGACAGGCGCGAGACTAAGCTGTTCCCCTGGAAGCTGCGCATCTTTGTTATTGTCATATCCTTCCTCGTCCGAATACAAACTAAATACTGGGCCTGCGAATAATATCGTTACAACAAACACATACATTGAATCTCGGACACTGAGGATTCTTTGACGATGATCTCACATCAAACAGGCACAATCTTTGTATCTGCTTAAAATGCATAGTCATCCTCTATCGAAAACGTAAAGTTTACCTCCAAAAAACCATATAGTGAGTAGTGTGTGCAACTAAATATACTTCATGTGTGCGTGTGTGTGTGTGTGTGTGTGTGTGTGTGTGTGTGTGTGTGTGTGTGTGTGTGTGTGTGTGTGTGTGTGTGTGTGTGTGTCTGAGCTAGTGTGTGTGTGTGAGAGAGAGTGTGCGTGAGTGTGTGAGTGTGTATGTATGTGCGTGTGTGCGTGTGAGTGTGTACGTGCGTGCGTGTGTGAAAAGGCACGTACGAACAGCCGAGGGTGTGGTGAGGGTGTGTGTGTGTGTGTTTGTGTGTGTGAGTGGTGTGTTTGGTGTGTGTTCGATGTGTGTGTGTGTGTGTGTGTGTGTGTGTGTGTGTGTGTGTGTGTGTGTGTGTGTGTGTGTGTGTGTGTGTCTGTGTGTGAGAGTGTGCGTGTGTGTGTGTGTGTGTGTGTGTGTGTGTGTGTGTGTGTGTGTGTGTGTGTGTGTGTGTGTGTGTGTGTGTGTGTGTGTGTGTGTGTGTGTGTGTGTGTGTGTGTGTGTGTGTGTGTGTGTGTGTGTGAGTGTATGTGTGTGTGAGTGTGTGAGTGTGTGTTCGGTGTGTGTGTATGTGCGAGTGTGTGTGTGAGTATGTGTGAGTGTGTGAGTGTGTGTGCGTGCGTGCGGGCGTGCGTGCGTGTGTGAAAGGGCAGGTACGAACAACCGAGGGTGGAAAACCACCACAGCACAACGACGATCATTGGGACGTAGGTTCGAAACACTACAGCAGCAGTTTTGATGTCCTAACAGTCTTGACAAATCATTGCGACGAAGATCAACGCCGGTTTCCTGATATGCAGGTCAACGCCTTTCGCCGGGCGCCGCGCATTTCCCTCGGGTTGTATGTTCGTCAATGTTATTGATGTTTGCAATAAACGGAATGGCGGACACTAGCGCAGCTCTTCTTCGCGTCATTATTGATCTTAAATAATCAGAAAGTAGATCTGACGGTCGCGCGAGATCCACTGGGCGGTTAGACGCGAACCGCTCTTGATACCGTTGTCGCGCTTACATTTATCCGGGCGTTAAATGTTATCCGGGTGATGTTTATGTGCATATGTAAGGCATAATATTTGGCACCAGTAGATCACGTAGTGATAAATAATATCCAGTACTTAAATGTGTTTCGTTTTGTTGTCGTAATACGAGCGTTATAGTTAGAGTACATAATTATAATTTGCTATTTCACATTTGTGACCAAATACAAGAGTAAGTCACGTGACGTGTGCGTGGAGAGGAAACAGTTTTACGACAGAAATTATTTACGTCTGTGGAAGCAAACATTTTATAATTTATGTATACATATAGACAAATGTATAAATAAATAAACATATATATATATATATATATATAAACATACATAACGTCCGGATAAATGAAAGCGCGACAGTCGTAACTGGTGCTAAATACATTCCCCTAGATACGCGCACGCGCAGAAACGTCACCCGGATATTATTTAACGCCCGGATAAATGTAATTAAGCGCGACACCGTGTTAAGACCGAAGAAGATACATTGTCTCCAACATTGCGCGTGATTGACGTAGGTATAGCTCAGCCTCAGTCTGTGCTGGGGTAATCGCGAAGCGTCGAAGTATGGCGCATGCTACGGTCATCCATCTGCAAGCGGCGTTGTCTATAAAACCACTCAAGTATAGCGGTGTTATGTCCGCCGTGAAGCGGCCGACTCGATGCATGTAATCAGTTGCATTTACGATCGCAAATGAATGTATGGACGTGACTAATCGGTCTACGACCAGGCACACAACTAGGCTCCCCCCGTAAGATCAATGATCCATCGGCTGATCTCCTACGCGGACGCTTCGTTAGACGACACGCCAGCCTACTGGGCACAGAGCACAGTTGATGTTCCAATTGGTGGCCAAGTTAACGTCATATCAGATTATAAGAAAACTGTTCCTGAAAAAATATGAAACTTCTTCAGAGTAACTGCCATGGTGTTGCTGACATGCTGAACAAATTTAGCCAAAATAACATGCCCCCAGCAGGAACGCACGGTACCCATCAATACTTCCACAAATAGCCATATATGAGACTGCACTCGTGTGTGTTACAGGAAGAAAAACTACAAAAACTTACACAACCATTTACGTTCTTCAAAACCTGCATAAGTTCACTGCCAGGAGGCCTATATTCTACCACCAAATAATGCTAATATGCCAGATCAATTGCACCCATTTCATATAAAACTGTGTTCTTCAAAGATATGAAATTACCTTTGTCTAGGTCCTGCATTCATTATCCTACTCGCTAAAGCGGGGAACAATCCCTGTGACCAGCTGGAAATCAAATAGGGTAACCAGGAGCAACGTGGCCCACTGGGGAAAGACATTCCCGTGATGCACGCAGCGTACACAACTCTGAACGCCCCCAGTGAAGCAAAATGATGCTGACATTTACCAGATACTCATATCGGACGCTCAGCAACGCAAAACAGACGTAATCAATGCAATCTATTCGTTCGCCAATAGCATTCACTTTGTAATGATGTACCATTCACGAAAGTAATTGGCGACGTGCTAATATAATTATTCAATTGGTAGTTCAGAAAAAGAGCTATTGTATGTTCTGTAACGCATACATCGTGTTAAGACACATATTGTGAATGTGGGGTAAGACGGTCTCTATAGATGTATATAAATATATTCCCAATGTATTTAATGTATCATCGAGTATGTAATATGTTATTTAATAAGAAAGTTGCAAATCATGTTATTATGTAGGCTGAATAGTTATTATGATAAGATGTTAAGAAACATAATTTTAGTATTTAATTTCCAATATTTATAGGTTCCAAGGTTACGGATACATATATTGTAAACGTGTTAACTCCAGTTTAAACTAAATTGTGTTCCGCTTTTCCTTCTGTAATTGATTATGTTTTGTCATATTCCGTGATGCAGACGTATCATAGTAATAACTAATAATTTTTTTTAATAAATCCTTGTAAACCAAGCCCAGAAGCTCGTCAAGAAAAAGAGGTTTGTCAATCTCACAATCAAAGCCGGAATGTAAAGAAGTATTTTTACTTCGTCACTTTACTTAAGTATAAAAGTTTACTTTTCTTGAGTAATGAAGTACATTTTTAGAATTACTTTTACTTGTAACAAAGTACAATTCATGTGTATTTTTCTGCATGTAATGAAGTATCCATAATTTATGTGTTAACATTTCGGAACTTCTAAGATGTTTCCGACAAATGATCTCTGTCGGAACCCTGAACTGTTTGCCCCCGGCAGAGATCTATTTATATATATCAACTGGAACTACAAGTAGTCATATTTTCTGATTGGCTGATTCATTACCATTAGCCGGCATGATTATAAGGTGGCATACAAGTTACAAAACAAATTGTCAAGCCATACCGAACATTCTTCAGGATAGTTCTTTTTCAGATCAAAAACTTTCATTTTTCATATCCAACGTGTATTTTACCTGGTAGAGGCTTTCGTCTAACGTCTCACGTTGACTTTCTCAGTACCGATGAGGCAGTTGGTAATTGCCCTCGTCTCTGTTGATGGGTGTTCTGGTCTTCCTGTTCCAGATGCCTTCTTTGGTGTGCCGGATTCTTCGGTTGCATTCCTTGTCCACAATGTTCGCGCCCTCCCAGTCTACGATGTTGTTTTCAGTTGTCGCTTGGTCTGTAAAGGCGGATTTATTGATGGTATACATCAATCTTTTTCCCGCTCCTTGTGTATTTCTCATTATTCAAGTTGTCTACGTCCTTTCTGTGTTCCTCCAGTCGTGTTTTAAGTAGTCTTCCTGTCTCCCCAATGTTCTCAGCACCACAGTTCTTGCATGGTATTTGGTACACCAGTTCGCCCTGTTCTTCTAGCTCTACTTTGTCCTTGGGGTGTACCAACAGGCGCTTGAAGGTGGTATGGGGTCGCATGGATGTTGCTACTCCATACTTCTTCAGTACTCGATGTACTCTCTCTGGACCCCCTCTAGGTATGGGATGACTACTTAGCTCGTAGTTTTTGTCCTTAGTCTTTTTGTTATTCTTCCTGTACACGGTGGACTTCACACTGCCATCTTCCTGTACACTGTAGACTTCACAGTGCCATCTTCCTGTACACTGTAGACCTCACGCTGCCATCTTCCTGTACACTGTAGACTTCACACTGCCATCTTCCTGTACACTGTAGACCTCACGCTGCCATCTTCCTATACACTGTAGACCTCACACTGCCATCTTCCTGTACACTGTAGACTTCACACTGCCATCTTCCTGTACACTGTAGACCTCACGCTGCCATCTTCCTGTACACTGTAGACCTCACGCTGCCATCTTCCTGTACACTGTAGACCTCACACTGCCATCTTCCTGTACACTGTAGACCTCACGCTGCCATCTTCCTGTACACTGTAGACCTCACACTGCCATCTTCCTGTACACTGTAGACCTCACGCTGCCATCTTCCTGTACACTGTATACCTCACACTGCCATCTTCCTGTACACGGTGGACTTCGCACTGCCATATTCCTTTCTGGTGAACTTCGCATCCAAGAAGGCCATGCTGTTGTTCTCTTCTTCTTCTCTCGTGAAAACGATGCTACCCGTGGGGTCTACCGTGTTCATGTGTTGTAATTTATTTGCCTTTCCTGTGTGTACCAGCAAATTACAAAGTCCACATATCTCGTCCAGTTTCTCGGTTGGCAATCGACTGGTGCTGTGGCTATGATTTTCTGCTCCAAGTCCTCCATGTACAAGTTCACAACAATGGGGAATACCGGATTGCCCATGGCTAAGCCAAACTTCTGTTGGTAAAGTTATCCTCCAAATCTATAGTACGTAGTTCCCAAGACAAATGTCAACAACTCTGTGATGTCGTCTACGTTTAGGTTGGTTCTCTCCTTTAGCGTCTTGTTATTCTCTAGTCTTTTTCTGATTTCGCACGCTTCTTTGATCAGAGTGTTCGTGAACGGCGACACAGCATCATATGACACAAATGATTCTCCTTCTTACACTCTCATCTTTGTCATTTCTTTCACCAATTCTTGTGAATAATTGTCCATGTTTTTCCAACAAGTAGTTGTAGTATGTCGGGCAATTCCCTGGAAATATTCTGCACGCTATTGTCTGTGTGTAGTCGACAACTGGTCTGAGTGGCACTCCATCCTTGTGGATTTGTTGTGATCCATACATTGTTACATCCTTGGTACTTTTTTTAGCGTGGGATACAAGAAGTACCACTACTGATCTTTGGTGATCTTCCCCTCCTTCTCCAGGAATTTACCATTCTGATGAGTGTACGATGACGTCATTCGGCGTCTTTGATACTGAGGAAGTCAACATGAGACGTTAAACGAAAACCTCTACCAGGTAAAATACACTTTGGAAATAAAAAATGAAAGTTTTTGATCCATCAGAATGCCAAGCCATTAACTTAGAAAAATACTGTTATGTTACTTCAAGTACAATTGTTTATTTTTTACATGTACTTTAAGTACATTAGAATACTTTTACTTGAATAGGTTTTTTTCTAGTTGTACATTTACTCAAGTACAAAATATATGTAGTTCTATCAGCTCTGCTCACAATCGATAAGGAGTATTCACGTAGTCAATAGGTGGATCGATACGCCAGCTATGGTGGATAGGCAAGGCCATAAGTTTTAAAATGATGGCGTAATTGTGTAATATGTTCAAAAAAACGCTACGTCAAATGTATGTGTTGATATTAGAGACAAAAAGTAAGCCAGAACTAGTTTATCAAAGCCGGGGAGGTTTTCTTACAAGAGAAAGAGATGAATGTAAATATGATGGGTGCTTACGTGAAAGTGCCTGGTATGTAATAGTACAAATCTTGACAAGTATTCGCTATCGGACAGGAAGCCAGTGCAATCATTCTTATCTGTCCAAACAGTCGTCGAAATTGGTACTATTAAGCTAATATTAAGTCAGTTTCAGCGAAACAATGCATGCTTATTATAGACAATTAAACATGAAGTCAGCCAGTTTGTGTTTGCGATACCTAGGCTACTTGAACGGATACGATCAAATAAATCACATAATCTACTTATAATCGAGCTAGCGTGTGTATTAGTTATCTTAACGTTTTCCTCTTAGACGACTTGAACCTCGTGCGCCAAACGTTCAGCTCGTGCGCCAAACGTTCAGGGATTAATGACGACCTCTAGAATAGAATGCAAGACCTATATCTTTTCAAAATACCTCATATATACAGACTGTAGATATATATAATGATGCTAACCCTTTATGGGGTAAACCAGTTATTCGGAACGGCGCGTGATACGGAAAACGTAACTTAACAATCGCACGAACCACGCTCGCGCTGCAAATACTTCGGGAAAACGGCCCCTGCGTCATAAACTTGGCAACATGGAGCAGAAGCTGACACAATAATGCTTATGCCTATCCTCATAACATAGCAATACGAATATCATCTGACAATTCTACACTAACAAGACTAGGGCCTATCGATGGACATGAACTTCTCATTCTCTCCGAACTTCGTCAGTTTGAACAAACAACAAATATATGCGACCACATTGTGGTGTTTATGTAACGATGCTGTGTGTTTTCTAACATTTGGTAAATATTACCATCACGACTGTCATCTACCAAGGGATTCCGTCATTAGTGAATTTAATTTACACGAATGCTAGCAGTGTGAATATGTTTAAAAAAAATCGACAAATACAACGTAAGAGGGGCTTTCACATAAATTAAAAGTTGGACTATTCATTTAATATATAAGTCAAATACTTCCTTGTCCACGTGCCATGTGGAGCCCAGGCTCTGGGTGGCGGTCTTGTCCAATCTTGTTATATCAGCCATTTGTCAGATGGAAATGTTGCAGATTCGTCGTGTTGCTAAGACCTAAACGCCACAAGCTAAACACCATTTAGATAGTGTTCGTATCCAATATCGCAAATCATGAGTTGGATGACCGCCACATTACACGTTTGCATATAAAATAGTTTCCCAGTGATCATTGCAATAGATCACTCGCGTATATGCAGCCGTAGTGATCACACACACAAATCAATCGAAAAGAGGATACTAACAAATGGACATAATTTACAAATGAAATTAATGACATAGTAATTATGGTGATCATAATTGACATAAATCTATGAATCAAATCGCCAGCAAATGTACGGACAGAGATAATTTTAAGGTTTTATGAAGAGGGGAAATATCGTGAGAACATCTCCATTGTTGTTGGGTCATAAATAGTGTTTATAGTCTTCGTAGAATCAATTAAAACCACGTGATTTTCATACATTAAGCAGTAGGTTAACTAATAATTTTTTCAGACTTAAAAGAAGAACACCCAGACGAGAACCGATTGATATCTTCCAATCCATACACTTACGGGTGGTCGGTTCAGTTCGTAAAGTCCCCCAAAATATAACGCAGGGCTTGCGAGAGTTACCGCGTATTGCAGGGAAAATAAATCGAAATAGTGACGCCACCTGGAAGAAATATTAATGTTCATGGTGGACAATGCATTGCAAACCATGTCCCGTCAATTAAATCAAGGTTGAGTAACACTGAGTATTAGTTCTTACTTTTGAAGCCATTGTAGATCAGTAGAAACTGTACACTACTTGTTGACGGGGTGGTTTATGGGTTGAATTAATACGAATGCATTGCGTCTGGCTGGATTTGGCAAACTTGTTAGGCCACACATTGACTTCAACTGACTTACTGAGGGAGGGAGGGAGGGAGACGGCGGAGGAAGAGGGCACACACACAAACACACCCATCCGCACGCACGCACGCACGCACGCACGCACGCACGCACGCACGCACACACATTCCATCCGATGCACCGGCATTGACGTAGACGTTCAACCGTACATTACTTTGTAACTGAGAAGAACTGGCGTGTCTCAGCTGGTTGGGTACACGCAGCTGGCTGAGTACACACCCGGGCATACTGCAGACAACACAGAAAGTGACTGAAGTTGATCCAATTACCACGACATTGGTGATCACTCAGTCCAGATTAGACCCAATTAGTTGCCAATAGGAGCTTGTCCACTGAAGCATCTCAGTACTTTAGGCATAGAGAGCGCACCTGCCAGCCTCGACCACGGCTTCCCTTGGTACAGCGCCACTATGGCCAATAGGTAACACTGAAGCTCCGAGCAATTAGACACCACCAATGCAAAGAGTAGAACGATTTATTAAGGATACTTATCGAGGCCTACGCGCGCACAACAAACAGCAAATCAAGCACAGCCGATGATTCAACACGAGGCGCCAGGGCCTGACACACAGTCCGTCAATCGGCGCATCTATCTATAGTCATACACATACGGCGCAGTTGTATTAAGTATTTCGTGAATCTCTACTGCCTTACAACACTTGCTGGAGTAACTATATTTAATTATACACACTGTACTCTAACTATGGAGCATTGTACAGTATCTACTCGCAGGAATTGAGATCAACTCACCTCTTTCGATGTGCATTCACTACTTTGACCACTGGACTCTAGCCTACCAACTGGCGATTTCAAGAAACAAATCGGTGGTTATTTATTGACATGTTTGCGATGTTACGCATTTCTAGAGGGCTTTTCTCCTACCTGTGAGAGCAGCAGTGATCTATTATCTAGATGGTGTCATTGTAGTATGTTGCTCCATGGCCAAGCTTGTGCAGACATTAACTGTCAATGTCACAAACTAATTGAAATATATATTTACTTACGGATTGAGTAAAGATACAATAAAACTGTACCAAATGTAAATATGCCCTGTAACAGTAATGTAACTGGAAACATGAAAATGTACATCATTAATATTACACCAAGCAGTTATGCCAATCATTATTTTGCATGAGTCCAACAATTACATTTAGTTGGTTGGGTTGTTAGTATTTGCTATAATGTTAATATCAGTGAAAATTAATGTTACTGCTTTGTTGTAAATAAACAATAGCAGTGCGTAGTTCATAATGCTTACTGAATATTCTTATTTCCACTGTTCTACAGTCACCAGATAGCTTCTTCGAGTGAATAAAGAGCTGCTTGGGTACGGAGTCGTTCAGAGCTGTCAACGTTTACTTATTTGTAATGACTGTACTCATTCTCAGACCTTCTCATCGAATTACCGGGTAGTTAAAAAAGTTAATAACTGACCTGTCATACATATGTATGTAACAGCATTACAACACGATACATACAAAGGACGTAAAATAAGACATAAAATATCAACCATGATAATAATGTTTACAAACATTTATTTACAATCTGTGTGATTATGCAATTCACATGCTACGAACATGTTTATCATTAGTAAGAGGGTCCCTTTTGTATCCGTTGTATGAATAGGTAAATTGTGAGCGACACTTAATCTGCCCTATTTGCATATATGGTATCTGTATCATAATTTCCACATGGAATACTGGGTCCCTTGTTCATTATTCCAATAACAATCAAGTTATATGTATCATCTCTCTAAAGGAAGTTTTGGGACTGTGTACAGCAATGAGGGAAACACACGTCAGGTTAAAGACAGCCAAGTTTTGGAAACAACAGCTAATATGAGTGTGCGTTTTATTTGTACAATTCTTAGCCAGCTTACAATGAAACATCTCAGTTTATACGCAGAGATGGAACTATGGCTTAATCTGTATACTGTACTACATATACAGCAACTGAACATTCATGCCGGGATGGGTCAAGTATTTGACCAGCTTATAGACTCAGATGGAACAAGAACCTGACATGTTTAATTAAGAGGATGGAACAAGTACTCGACCAGTTTACAAAACAGAACAGAACAAGTACTTGACTAGTTTAAAAAAGAGGTTGCAACAGGTATTTGACCAGTTAAAAGAACGATGAAACTACTATTTGATCAGTTTGCGTAACTAGCTAGAAGTATTCGTTCAGCTGGCATGGAAGACAAGTATCGTATTCATCCTATTAAGCATACAGTATGCTTAGCAAATATTTGACACAGAAATATGTCAATATTTTGGTTCCAATAAGCATACAGGGGTGTGCACCCATTTTCTTTGGTTCCTGTGGTTCCTGAGTACAGCCATCTCACCAGACACGACTGGTAAGTGATTTATGCATCCGACATACTAGCAACAGGACACCAGAACACTGTAAAAATGTGTTAATTTAGGTGGACCTTTCGCTGTTGTTTCATCACCAAGCGTTGAATCTAGTGTGAAATTGGTAGAGATTAAAACACCAAGATGGATTCAACAGTCAAGGCTGGCATTTACATCACCATCACGGCGTTGGATGTTACTAAAAAGGGGGTGTATGCTAATTAGGGCATGTACGCTTAATAGAACGAATACGGTATTTGCTGCTGATTGATCAAAGCTGTGTGGCAACATTCAGCACCACCTGTTGTCAAATAACCACAACACATGAGTTAGTCACACACGAATCACAATGCTGCATTGAGATCACAAAACCTTCAGATTCTCTAGCGATGTCAACCACGCAACTCGGCCAATATTATTACATCATGTCAGATGTGGCTGGGTTGTACTAGTTACAGCAGACTGAAACTTCAAAGCAAACAAAAACAGTGGGCATATATAAATGCATTAAAAACAAGTAGTAATGTGCTTCCTTTCAAACCATAACACTTTAGAACAGTTCTTTGCTTTGTGGTTCCTCTGTTCTGTTAACAAGTTATGCTCGTTTGATTCCACTCTTAAAATGTATACTTGTTGACCTTGTGACCTGGATATTTGACCTCAAAATTAATATAAAACCTTTCAGGCCATTCACAGCATGAATTTACATCCTCCAAATGTGGTGATATGTGGCTGCGGTTACAGCACAAACAAACAATACAAGCTTGCATGTATTGAAACGCTCACAAACAGTAGCACGCACGCACGCACGCATGCATGCAACACACATACACCCAGGCACACCCACTCATGTGCGCACACACAGTCTGACACAAACACGCTGAAACATACACGCGTGTGTGCACGCACAGGTCAGCCACCATGAAATTACACTGATGCAGTTCTTACAAGTAAAAATTTACCAATAAAATGAATATTTAGCTATTTTGTTAGGGACCATCTCAAACTTCAGCCCGTTTCAGCAGTGCAGCCATTCTTGTAGGGCGCGGCAGCAGTGCCATACCGTGGTTAGATATGTAAACCTATTTGAATGACAACTACCGCCAACTTGACTTTGACCTTATCGCAGGCATTTAATTGTACAAATATCAGCTCAACAGTCATTAATTAACACGGTGGATGTCTCGTTTTGTTCACACTGGTAGTCCAGCAGCCGGCAGCCTCACGGAAGGATGTCAATGACACGTCAGCGAAACGACAGTTACGTGTCAACTCAACAGTTATGACGGATCCTTTTCGCATTTATGTTCTGGAAGTTCAAGAAAAAATGCAAACATCAATTAAAATATTGCTAACTTATGAGCGAGTGCGGAAGAGTTGACAAAATGTAGATCATCATGTATGGTTGAAAGTAAAAAGTAAAGTTCTTATATAGCGCCAGGACTGCTCAAAACGCTTTATTCGTTGCTCCCTGGTAGACCTGTTCAATCGAACACCATCTCCTCTTCTCTGGGAACCATTCAGCCATACTTCAATTAATGCTATTATATAGCCAGGTACTCGTTTATACAGTTGAGTGAACTGAGGCAACCCAAGGTTTGAAACAAAAGAAAGTTATCCACACTTTCGCAGGTCACATGATCTAACAGTCAATGTGAACAACCTTACAACTGAAGAAAAAAGAACGAGAATGTTAATCACGTTGTCAGCTTCTTAAACCACTCATCTGTTCCTTTCATCTGTCTTTCAGGGCCATCTCCACACTCATTCCTATTTTAGGATCATCTTTGCACTCACACCTATTTTAGGGCCATCTCAGTATTCACCCCTATTTTAGGGCCATCTCCACACTCACACCTATTTTAGGGCCATCCCCCACTCACCTCTATTTTAGGGCCATCTCCACACTCACACCTATTTTAGGGCTGTCTGCACTCATCCATATTTTAGGGTCATCTCCACAATCATCCCTATTTTAGGGCCATCTCTGCACTCACCATTATTTAAGGCCATCTCTGCACTGGCACCTATTTTAGGGACATCTCTGCATTCACCCCTATTTTAGGGCCATCTCTGCACTCATCCCTATTTTAAGGCCATCTCTGCACTCACCCATATTTTAAGGCCATCTCTGCATTCATGCCTATTTTAGGGTCACCTCCGAAATCACCGCTATTTTAGGACCATCTCTGCACTCACCCCTATCTTAGGGCCATCTCTGTATTCATCCCTATTTTAAGGCCATCTCTACACTGACCCATATTTTAGGGCATCTCTGCACTCACCCCTATTTTCGTGTCATATCTGCACTCACACCTATTTTAGGGCCATCTCTGCACTCATCCCTATTTTAGGGCCATCTCTGCATTCACTCCTATTTTAGGGCCATCTCCACACTCACACCTATTTTAGTGCCACATCTGCACTCACCCCTATTTCAGGGCCATCTCTGCACTCACCCCTATTTGGCAGCAGCACCTTCTGCCTGTTGCTGTATTTACAAACGTGAAGTTGTCGTCGAAATTCGTAAGTGACGGACAACTCCTTCTCCTCTCCCAGACAAGGGTCGTAGAAACCAGGCAGCTCACTCTGCAATGCAAGGCAACATCCCAAAGTGCACCCTCAGAATACACAGTTGTTTATTACTCTGATATCTTCAATGACTGCAGCTTCATTTTTAACATAATTAATTACTTTTTCACATCATTCTATTTTAGGGCTGTCTGCACTCATCCATATTTTAGGGTCATCTCCACAATCATCCCTATTTTAGGGCCATCTCTGCACTCACCATTATTTAAGGCCATCTCTGCACTGGCACCTATTTTAGGGACATCTCTGCATTCACCCCTATTTTAGGGCCATCTCTGCACTCATCCCTATTTTAAGGCCATCTCTGCACTCACCCATATTTTAAGGCCATCTCTGCATTCATGCCTATTTTAGGGTCACCTCCGAAATCACCGCTATTTTAGGACCATCTCTGCACTCACCCCTATCTTAGGGCCATCTCTGTATTCATCCCTATTTTAAGGCCATCTCTACACTGACCCATATTTTAGGGCATCTCTGCACTCACCCCTATTTTCGTGTCATATCTGCACTCACACCTATTTTAGGGCCATCTCTGCACTCATCCCTATTTTAGGGCCATCTCTGCATTCACTCCTATTTTAGGGCCATCTCCACACTCACACCTATTTTAGTGCCACATCTGCACTCACCCCTATTTCAGGGCCATCTCTGCACTCACCCCTATTTGGCAGCAGCACCTTCTGCCTGTTGCTGTATTTACAAACGTGAAGTTGTCGTCGAAATTCGTAAGTGACGGACAACTCCTTCTCCTCTCCCAGACAAGGGTCGTAGAAACCAGGCAGCTCACTCTGCAATGCAAGGCAACATCCCAAAGTGCACCCTCAGAATACACAGTTGTTTATTACTCTGATATCTTCAATGACTGCAGCTTCATTTTTAACATAATTAATTACTTTTTCACATCATTCTATTTTAGGGCTGTCTGCACTCATCCATATTTTAGGGTCATCTCCACAATCATCCCTATTTTAGGGCCATCTCTGCACTCACCATTATTTAAGGCCATCTCTGCACTGGCACCTATTTTAGGGACATCTCTGCATTCACCCCTATTTTAGGGCCATCTCTGCACTCATCCCTATTTTAAGGCCATCTCTGCACTCACCCATATTTTAAGGCCATCTCTGCATTCATGCCTATTTTAGGGTCACCTCCGAAATCACCGCTATTTTAGGACCATCTCTGCACTCACCCCTATCTTAGGGCCATCTCTGTATTCATCCCTATTTTAAGGCCATCTCTACACTGACCCATATTTTAGGGCATCTCTGCACTCACCCCTATTTTCGTGTCATATCTGCACTCACACCTATTTTAGGGCCATCTCTGCACTCATCCCTATTTTAGGGCCATCTCTGCATTCACTCCTATTTTAGGGCCATCTCCACACTCACACCTATTTTAGTGCCACATCTGCACTCACCCCTATTTCAGGGCCATCTCTGCACTCACCCCTATTTGGCAGCAGCACCTTCTGCCTGTTGCTGTATTTACAAACGTGAAGTTGTCGTCGAAATTCGTAAGTGACGGACAACTCCTTCTCCTCTCCCAGACAAGGGTCGTAGAAACCAGGCAGCTCACTCTGCAATGCAAGGCAACATCCCAAAGTGCACCCTCAGAATACACAGTTGTTTATTACTCTGATATCTTCAATGACTGCAGCTTCATTTTTAACATAATTAATTACTTTTTCACATCATTCTTAATTTATTTTTAAACAAATTTAAGCAAATCATACTGAGAGGTAGACTGATTAATAACAATAAAATATATAAACAATTTAAATTGTTTATATAGTCTACCTCTCATTATGATATTTCTGTGGGTGCTGCCACCTACCATGTCTGTATTCTCCGCTATGAACACTTTCGAGTCGTGTACAACGGCTTGCAAGGGTCGGGTGACATTGATTGACTCAGACTCTCTACAACACCACAAAAGATCATTCCTGCAACTTTATCTCTGAATTTTAATTCTTATCGTCCATTGCACAATGATGTCAAACAAACAATTCCCAGTTACATGTCCACAAAACAATATTAATTTAGGTAAAATTGTAGAAAATATGTTTCCTGTAAATTACAAAATATAATAAAAACTAGTCAGTGGTTTCTTTGTAAAATACAAATGTAACAAAGCTACAACTGAAGAGTGAAAATCGTGTTGGCAAATTTATTTTAAAATGAATTACATTTACAATTCGCGTTGTACAATTGTACTAATTGTACGATTGTAGTTAATTAATAGTCTTACAAAACATGGTTTAGACTTTAGACTATAAAGTAAACTATGTGTACCTGATCTGCTCTCCTTCAAGTTTTCCATATAGCGCCTTCTTAATCACAAGTCCTCCTTTTCTGTCTTCTACTTCGTAACTTCGATCTACAGTTGCCTTCATCAGTTCTACCTGATAGTGGAAAGAGGAACAATGTATTATAATATATTTAATAAAAAATTGACACTAAATACAGAAAGCCGGTCACAGCAAACCTGTCAACAATGGAAAAGTATCTTGGGAACTCATCTGTATTAGTTAATGACTCATGAGTACAAATGCATCTTTTTGGCTCTATGCATCTAAAAGAGTGTGAGGCATATCTCAATATGTCAGCCCTTGGGAACTGTGGTTTCACTAGAACCTCCCATTTTGAAAATAAATTCTGTGTAAACCACTGGCGTGATATTGTTGATTCTAGTTGCAAATGGTTGGATTGTATTAACTCTGTTAGATGCATAGGCCCATACATAGGCCCATACATAGGCCCGTACATAGGCCCATTCATAGGCCCATACATAGGCCGGTACATAGGCTCACACATAGGTAAAGGTAAAGGTAAGTTCTTATATAGCGCAGTATCCAGTCCTCAGGACTGCTCAAAGCACTTTACACTTGACTCCCTAGCAGACCTGTTCACTCGAACACCATCTCGACTTCTCTGGGAAGCATCCAGCCACGCTGCAATTAATGCGCGAAGACTGTTCATACACAAATATGCACCGCTGTCTATAGCCAGGTACTCATTCATACAGCTGAGTGAACTGGAGCAACGTATAGTGAAAGAACTTGCCCAAGGTTCGACACCGCCGCACAGGATTCGAACCTGGGTTCTCTCGATTGAGAGTCCAAAGCTCTAGCCACTGCACCACGGCGCTACACATAGGCCCACACATAGGCCGGTACATAGGCCCGTACATAGGCTGGTACATAGGCTGGTACATAGGCCCACACATAGGCCGGTACATAGGCCGGTACATAGGCCGGTACATAGGCCCGCACATAGGCCGGTACATAGGCCGGTACATAGGCCCGTACACAGGCCCATACATTAGCGTGGTTAAACATTACACTAAGTAACAAAATAGTATCAATCCCTAGCAGAGACTGGACTGAAACAAGCCTTTTTAAAGCTATGCATGATACACAGGCGAGTAAATAAAGATGACAAACAATGTCAACATTAACGATCTTCTAAAGCATAAAACCCCAACAGTAATGCAACTTTTAGATGATACATTAAACTACAGGAATCTCCACATTATAATTCTACTATAAAACAGTTTATTCAATAAAAAAATAGCAAATTACCTGCAGGAGCTTAGTGCTTATGGCAATAACTCTGTACAATAAGGTTACATTTGTCTAGTCCTGAGGGTGACCTTATTAATGAGGTTCACACTACTTACGGCCGTTTCTGCAAGTCTCTTCTTCTCTGCCAACCTCTGTTGATTCGCCTCTCTCTTCTTCTGCAGTTCTCTACCAAACCAAATGTTTATTCTCAATAAATCAATGTAAGTTCTTCTATAATGCAGCATCCAGTCCTTAGGACTGCTTAAAGCATGTTACACTTTACTCCCTGGCAGACCTGTTCAATCGAACACCATCTCGATTTCACTGGGAAGGATTCAGCCATGCTGCAGTTAATGCGCAAAGACTATTCATACATAAGCAGCATACAAACACTGAACGGAAAGGATCAGGAATGACAGCGATATGAGGATTACACTGACCTTTCTTGCTGTCCCTTTAAGAAAGGATTCACAAGTAGTATTTTGACGGCAAAGTAGACACCTATTGGAACGACCGTGCCGTAGAAGACAGCACTGGGCACAATCGTCTCTGACAAGTGGATGGGAAATACGTACGTCTGAGTGCCTCGGTTCAATCTACAAGAGATAAAGCACATACATCTCAGTTTAAAGACCAAGTGAAATGAGATTTTAAATTTCTTTGAAACTTCATATAAGTAATTTAATACCATTGTTAAGTAATCTACCAAATAGAAGCCTGTTCATTGCGAACTCATGTCACTAAGCCCACTCAAACATGGTCATTTGCGTGTCACGAAGCAACCAGCCCATCAGATGTTGCTGACGTCACCACAGGCAATGCCGCCAACGGCGCCCTATCCTTTAGCACTGTGAGTGGCGGTGCGGCCTGTAGTTTCAGACTGTACATGAAATTGCCATCGCGGAATTTAAATATTTTTTATATCACTGTAAAGATAATAATCTTATCTACAAGTTTGTCACTGGGTGTACACAGGAATTGTGTTAACTATTTGAGTTACTGCCGTTTGAACATCGAGAATGCCCCCACCTTGCATTATATCTGCTGAGCATATGCGATGTTCAAATGGCAATAACCAAAAAAGCTAAAAATAAACCATGGGTACATCCAGCAGCATATTTGTAGATACGATTATTATCTTTACAGTGATATAAAAAATATTAAATCCCATTGTAAGTTTTGAGTATTCGCAATGTTAAATGGCAATAACTCAAAAAGTTAACAAAATTCCTTAGTGCATCCAGCAACACATTTACAGGTAAGATTATTATCTTTATGGTGATATCAAAATAATATAAAATTCCGTGACTGCAATTTTAAGTACGGCCTGAAACACCAACTCGCATAGATGCGTGCCATGCTAAATCCTGGCGGTGCTACCTGCGGCGACGTCACCTCGACCACTAGGTGTCGCAACAAACTGTGCAGGAAAGTGCGACCAAAGGGGGCCTTGAACAGGGTGACGGAGGGAGGTTAAAATATGTGTTGATTATAAGAACACAAGAAATTAGTCTCACTAATACAGTCACCTCACTATTCAGGTCACTTTTGAACAGTCCTGAGGGTGATGTTAATATTGAGGTTGTACTGTATAGGAAATATGTATCAACATGAGAGATGGGTGATTGTTGGAAAACGATTAGCAGAATGGTCATTTTCACATTTACACTCTATGTAGACACTTCCATTACTACATCGAAGGGAAACACCTATATACATCAGGTGCTGGACCATTCACCAGTTAAACTATACATTTTTATTAAATAAATGGGAGATTTATTAGCATGCAATTCAACTTGGGTAACTCTGATAATGAGCCAATTAAAAAAAAAAAAACGAACATTGTTACAACCATACTCTGTTTGACTTCTACAGGTACATCGCAGAGCTTTCAACAGGCAGAACATTTCCTGGTGAAACCTACCTGATCTTGAGAGAGACACCAATAGGTGTCCCAACAGTCATCGTTGCCCCAAGGACACTAAATTGTGACACTTTCTTCTCACAGCCGTATTCAAGCACCACTCCAAATGTACCGAACCTGGTCGTGGAAAGAAACACACCCAATACATGTGTTAAATATTCGTTACGACATTTTAGAAAGAATGAAAACTACTATGTTTGTTCCATAACCCGGAAACAAATCAAATTTATTTTGACTCCACATCTCTACAAAAATAGATTCAGGGGTGTATATGAACTAAAACATGAAGTACCCACATACACTACATGATCATACTATTACAATACATGTGTTAGATAAGATAACACAATACTAACTACACATCTGGATTATACATGTAGGCCATATACAATATTAAAAAATATTTAAAAAGAAAAGAAATTACGAAAAATCCTGATTAAAGGGAAAGGTTTTCAGGTCCCTCCTTTAATGACCGGTCATGTTGGGTTCTTAGCTCTAGTGGAAGAGAGTTCCAGAGGGTGGGACATGCACATGAAAATGTGCAAATCACTCTCTTAAGCCAGGAGTAGTATAAACAGGAAGTTCACTTAATCAGTGGTACTTCGTCCCACTTGCAGTCCTCATTGTGGGAACCTGGCTAAAGTGCCAAAGATCAAAGCGCAATTCCAGAAAATTGCAGTTAACTGCACTTATTTCTACAATACTGCAAACAGTGGCCATGATGTGAATACTTTGTTTACAGTTTAATCGTTTCATTGATGCAGCATTCCAACTGCGAACAATGTTTTGGCTTTTTGGTGGGCAATATACCTTGAACTTCTTTATTCTAGTGTTAAGAACATAACATTAAAAATGAAGAACAGACCAGGTCAATGATATTAATTTACATATAACAGTATAAAAGTGTATAAAAGTGTAAATCTTGATTTTTACATCATTCTGGTTGTGCACAGAGTATTGTGTAGACCAAATAATGTGAGATATTTAGTAATTTACAGAAATTTTCACATTCAGCCATTCAGAAACAATGTCCATTTGTACAAACCTATATTATAATTTATATTTTGAACTTCCCTTCTCAGTTTGAAAACACATTTTGCATAAAACATTAGAGTGAGAGGTACTTGCTATTGAACGAATTGCACACATCAACTCCTGGACAGAACTAGGTGAACTCCTGAACTAACCTGAGTGAACTCCCGAACTAACCTGAATTATCTCCTGAACTAATCTGAGTGAACTCCTGAACTAACCTGAGTGAACTCCCGAACTAACCTGAGTGAACTCCTGAACTGACCTGAGTGAAGTCCTGAATTAACCTGAGTGAACTCCTGAACTGACCTGAATGAACTCCTGAACTGACCTGAGTGAACTCCTGAACTGACCTGAGTGAAGTCCTGAACTAACCTGAGTGAACTCCTGAACTGACCTGAGTGAACTCCTGAACTAACCTGAGTGAACTCCTGAACTAACCTGAGTGAACTCCTGAACTGACCTGAGTGAAGTCCTGAATTAACCTGAGTGAACTCCTGCACTGACCTGAGTGAACTCCTGAACTTGGCATCATCCTCCACGAACTTGCGTGTGTAGTTGATCATCATGAATGTGTTGCTGAAACCTAACTGGAATGGAAAAGAAATTGCATTTAAAAACACAAACTCCAATTTTACAACTTGGTCTACTTACAACAGTATCATATGTCAACATTTCTTGTGAGGTAAATCTAACATTAATCGATCTACTGTGTGTGTGTGTGTGATGTGTGTGTGTGCGTGCGTGCGATGTGTGCGTGCGTGTGATGTGTGTGTGTGTGTGCGTGATGTGTGTGTGCGTGTGATGTGTGTGTGTGTGCCTGCGTGCATGCGTGATGTGTGTGTGTGCGTGCGATGTGTGTGTGTGCGTGCGTGATGTGTGTGTGTGTGGGTGTGTCTGTGTGCGCGTGCGTGCGTCTGTGTGTGAGTGTGTGTGTGTGTGTGCGTGCGCGCGTGCGTGTGCGCATACATGTATGTATATAAAACATTTCCTCCTAGGTGCCTTGCATTTTGGGGGTTCATCTCAGAAGTAACATTTTACGTTTTTCTAAAATTCTCATGTAGTATAAGGGTCCTTACCGGTGTTAGGGTTCACACCAGACGTTAAATGATTGTTCACAGCATTATGCATATATGTATGATTATTCAAAATTATGTAGTAAATCGCCCACTGATCAGTTGGGAAGTTTTATGTAACTTGCAAGTCCTTTAAAAAAACATGTGCTTTGTTAATAAATGTTATGTAAATTTGAACTTTTTGGCAATGATGCGCATGTTTTTTTTTACAAGATTTGCAAGTTATGCAGAACATCTCCAACTGATCGGTGGGCAGTTTATTGAACAATTGTACATACATGCATAATTGTGCGAACAATCATTTAATGTTTAGTGTGACCTGGTGGGCACTGTTGCTTGTAATATACAACAAAACGAGCGACGAAACAAGAACTTCCATTCACACAAGAACAACAAACCGTTGCTGTACCTGAATCGCCCAGGTGAGATGGTGTTTCTCTGTGTTCCAGATTGCCATCGTGTTGACACTGGACTGGAAGCCAGTGTTCCACATGAGACGGCCTTGTAAGTTCTTGTCTAGTTGAGTCGCCACGGCTACAGATAACACACCACACACCCTCGCTGAAACTCTGCCTAAACTAATGCAGATAATAATGTGATCTTTCTTAGTGCCTATATCTGCCTCACTTTATAGAGGAGTCTCCCTTCTCCATCATTTATTATATACATACTGTTTACTACCGTAATAACAGTATGTACGTGAACAAAATATGTTTCCGAACAAAAAAAATGACAACATTTATTATTTTGTGTAACTTATGTTTTTGGACACCTATACAAAATAATTTTGTTGGTCAAGATGATTGGCTGCGTGACTTAACAACCGGGTTTTCCATTTCCCTGCATGGGATCTTTTACTTTCCCATATTCCCATGGCATGTAGAAAGAACCAGCAGCTTTCATCATCTCTTCCAGAAGTCATAAGCAATGTGACGTGAATTAAATTGTCCTTGTCTCTAAATATATTGAAGCACTCACCCCTTGATAACCAATCGACAGCGTGATGACATCTCCCCACAAATAATGTCTAAATCACCCAACAACAACTCAACAACAACGATAGGAAAATGACAAAGTGAGAAAGTATGTTGTGGTTACTTGAAACTGTATGTTTGGCACAGTTGGCTACTATAACTGGTAACTACTCCATATGACTGAGTCAGTCTATGAATAATTTTGTGTTCATACAGAAACTTTTTAACCAGCTTAACTTCAAACCAGTTAATGATGACCAATCGTTCGCAGTGCACTGGAGCGGTGGTTGACCGCACTGTCGGTTGAGGGGATCGGGGATGAAATCCCATTACCAGCAAAAATGTCTAAACTTGGGCAATTTTGTTCATTCCACAATGCCCGTGTCTTTTGGAAGAGACACCATACGCTGTTGGTCCAGTCACCTGGTGTCTAAGCCAGGGAAGTAAGACACAGGGTAAATATGTAACCTTTAGTGGAATCACTAACCCTGGAGATAGAAAACACTGAAAATAAACCTGAACCTCAATGGAAATAAATACTCACACTTTTTTGTGTAATTCCCATAATATAGAAAAAGGTGTCCTTTCTACAATTGTTCCAAGCTACATAATTACTGTCATGACTTGTGTAGTAGTGCTGGTCTACCTACTGATTGTAACTCTGTGTGAGACTACAATTGTTCCAAGCTACATAATTACTGTCATGACTTGTGTAGTAGTGCTGGTCTACCTACTGATTGTAACTCTGTGTGAGACTACAATTGTTCCAAGCTACATAATTACTGTCATGACTTGTGTAGTAGTGCTGGTCGACCTACTGATTGTAACTCTGTGTGAGACTACAATTGTTCCAAGCTACATAATTACTGTCATGACTTGTGTAGTAGTGCTGGTCTACCTACTGATTGTAACTCTGTGTGAGACTACAATTGTTCCAAGCTACATAATTACTGTCATGACTTGTGTAGTAGTGCTGGTCTACCTACTGATTGTAACTCTGTGTGAGACTACAATTGTTCCAAGCTACATAATTACTGTCATGACTTGTGTAGTAGTGCTGGTCTACCTACTGATTGTAACTCTGTGTGAGACTACAATTGTTCCAAGCTACATAATTACTGTCATGACTTGTGTAGTAGTGCTGGTCTACCTACTGATTGTAACTCTGTGTGAGACTACAATTGTTCCAAGCTACATAATTACTGTCATGACTTGTGTAGTAGTGCTGGTCTACCTACTGATTGTAACTCTGTGTGAGACTACAATTGTTCCAAGCTACATAATTACTGTCATGACTTGTGTAGTAGTGCTAGTCTACCTACTGATTGTAACTCTGTGTGAGATTGAGTTGGTTTGTTGTTTTGATGATTTGATCGTAGAACAATGATTTGATTAAATCGGATGTCCACAGTTACTCACTTGCAGAAAATCCTGGTCGAATTCCGTGAGGTGTGAACTGAAAGATGCCCGCCAGTGTGCTAAATCTGAAGGAGAAACAACAATTTATGAATACCTATATTATACGCACCTATGCAATATGCACTACTCCAAAGCAGAGTATTGTGTAGACCAAATAATGTGAGATATTTAGTAATTTATAGAAATTTTCATGATTGAATGGGCATGGAATTACAACAGAACTATCTTTCATGTGACCTGTTGCCTGTTAAACCATTGATAAATTCGTTCAAACATTCTAACACATAATCTGTTGAAATTCTGGCCACCAAAGTTTTCCTTTATGACAAAAATATTGACAACTTTACGCAGGGACGGGTGATTTATGAGATGTCGTGCTGTAATTCACAAATATAACTGTCACAACCATTGTTTGTAAAATTTGATGGAAGTCACACGCAAAAGTCTGGTTGTGACTTACACAAAGCGTGACGTAGTGGATCAGTCAGTTTTATTGCCTACACTGTTGGTTGTGACTTACACAAAGCGTGACGTAGTGGATCAGTCAGTTTTATTGCCTACACTGTTGGTTGTGACTTACACAAAGCGTGACATAGTGGATCAGTCAGTTTTATTGCCTACACTGTTGGTTGTGACTTACACAAAGCGTGACGTAGTGGATCAGTCAGTTTTATTGCCTACACTGTTGGTAATTTGACACAACTGGCTGATACAAACCCACCAAACTACAAACACAACGGGGACAACAAACATGTATCAATCCAAGAAATCATCATGATATCTCTCACCCTCTTCGCCAGAGCGTCCGGAAGCCACGGATCTGTAACGCCGTCCCATTCCCCACTGTCAGCTCCGCCTGCGAAATAAATATTCTGTCTAAAAATAATGGCAATATTTACACATTACTTGTAAATGCAGTCAAAGTGAACAGTTTCACTAATGTTCTTGTCAGCTCATTTAAGCCTGATTTTGGGTTGAAATTTTTTTTTCACTCCTTAGCAATGACTGTGTAAACTGAACACTGTGACGCGCCACTAGACATAATTTTGCCAGTGTGTCATGGAAATAGTGTCTTCAGAGATAACGATTATCTTATTGAAAGGTCCCCTGTACTTATAGGCATCATAACGATTATCTTATTGAAATGGTCCCCTGTACTTATAGGCATCATAACGATTACCTTATTGAAATGGTCCCCTGTACTCATAGGCATCATAACGATTCAGATTTGACACTTATTCCGAGTCGGCCGCACACTTATTTCAACTTTAAAAGGAGGCAGACTGTTCCTAGTTTTTCATTTATTAATTAATATAATGTTCTTTTGAGACTATGATATCTGTGTTGAAGGTATACTACCCGCCAAATTGTGTTTAGTAAGCCGCCCATAACAACGGTCGCAATTTGGAAGGTACGAATGCGGAGCATGTTGAATAGTACACAAAACATCCAGTTTCAAAACAAGCTTTATTGGCAATACGGCCGAGTCGGGCCAAGTTAACTGCAGTATCACTTGATGTTCAACAATTTTCCTTTCCTCACGTTGTACTGTTACAAATTACTACACTGGCTTATTTCGGGTAGAGGAACAGACCCGCTTCCTTTAAACGAAACTTGTTTTTACTTCAAAAATTTTAATTTTGACACAGCCTTGCTGTGGTTTATATAAGGTGCCTTGCTGTGGTTTATATAAGGTGCCTTGCTGTGGTTTATATAAGGTGCCTTGCGGTGGTTTATATAAGGTGCCCAGAAAGTAGCTGTTCTTGTTTCTTCGTGTAAGAAAATTGTACTCCAAAATTATTTATATATATATAATTTTTGATATATATATATATATTTCATCTACATACTTTATATACAAATATTTAAGTAACAATTACAATACACTTAGAATGGGCAAACATTGGAATGAGTATCGATGTTTACAAGAATTGTTTAGTGTTTACCTCGGCCCATGACTTTTGCGAGATGATCCGTCGGAACGTTCCGGAAATGTTGCCATGGCCGCTGCCATTGTGTGTAGAGAGGGCGCCACTAAGGGTAGCTGTGTCGTTCGTCGTAAGTGGACACTCGATCGTTTGGTTGATGGACATCTGGTTGATCTCAAAGTGTGGGATTTGACTCCTGCAACACCACCAATCTCTGGCTACTACTGCAGTCACAATTATAGGTGTATAAAGTTCTATAACATTATTTGAGCTAGTGTGTGCACGCGCGTATGCGTGGGAGGGTGTGTGTGCACGCGCGTATGCGTGAGAGAGTGTGTGCACGCGCGTATGCGTGATATGGTGTGTGTGCACGCGCGTATGCGTGAGAGGGTGTGTGCACGCGCGTATGCGTGAGAGGGTGTGTGTGCACGCGCGTATGCGTGAGAGGGTGTGTGTGCACGCGCGTATGCGTGGGAGGGTGTGTGTGCACGCGCGTATGCGTGAGAGGGTGTGTGTGCACGCGCGTATGCGTGAGAGGGTGTGTGCACGCGCGTATGCGTGGGAGGGTGTGTGTGCACGCGCGTATGCGTGGGAGGGTGTGTGCACGCGCGTATGCGTGAGAGGGTGTGTGTGCACGCGCGTATGCGTGGGAGGGTGTGTGCACGCGCGTATGCGTGGGAGGGTGTGTGTGCACGCGCGTATGCGTGGGAGGGTGTGTGCACGCACGTATGCGTGGGAGGGTGTGTGTGCACGCGCGTATGCGTGAGAGGGTGTGTGTGCATGCGCGTATGCGTGGGAGGGTGTGTGCACGCGCATATGCGTGGGAGGGTGTATGTGCACGCACGTATGCGTGGGAGGGTGTGTGTGCACGCACATATGTGTGAGAGGGTGTGTGTGCGTTTTATATATCATATGGTTTGTAGCTTCGGTGTTAAACTTTCAGGGATTCATTTACGCCAACTTGAACGAAATGTAGCATCTTTATTATGCGAAAGTCCCTGCTGGTTAAGTAAGGGTTATTGCCAGTTTTAGAGTTAATATCAGGTGACACACGGATGTAAACTGATTGTTCCAAGGTGCAGCAATCAGTAGAGGACAACTTAACTGTTAACATTTATGTCACAACAAACACCACATGAACAAATACTTCGGGAAACCGTCTACTGTATGATGTTTGACAGTGACCAATAACCAATTAAATAGTGTTCCTCAAATCAACACAAAAGTTCCATGAAGAAGGCCCTTGCTAGCCAGAGGAGCAAATTATATATTGGACACACATTAAATAATTGCTCATACTTTTAATTGACATTTAAAAAGGAAATCTGAATGTGTGAATTTAATTATTAAGATCTTACATAAAGCAGAACAATCGCGGCGGGTGAATCGCCACTATGCAAGTATGACATGGTTAGCAATTAGAGAACAGATTTCTAACAAAAAACTTTGTTTGTTTATACATTACTCCCTGAACTACCTGTAGCAGAAACACTGTCTCAACACAACTTAGATTATGCAAACTTTAATATGCAATGATTTGTATGTCTGACCAGATGATTGAGGTAGTCATACCTGTATTGTCTGGCATCATCCGGCATGTAGCTGTCAAATAGATCCGTGGCATCAACTCCCACCGTCACTGTGCCCTGTCAACAGCACCACAGAGTCGTCTAATGGCCATTACATCACTATAAAACAAGTTAGCGAATGTTTGCATGTATATTAATATGTTCCTCCTGGGCGGCTTTCACCTCGGGCACCAAACTTCATCTATGACCCATTAGAAGAAATATAATACCTTTAATTTTTTTGAAATTCTCCATTTGTTAAAGTTTTTAAAAATGGTTTTAGGATTCATACTTAACATTAAATGGATGTAAATTGATTGGTTATACACAAGTTGATTGCTCATAATGTAACGCAAGGAGCACCGATCAGTTAACGGGATATTATGTAAGTTGTGTTGAAGCAAACATCTATTTCAAATTTAGATTGTGAAAACTGTCGTTTACAAATGCTCAGGGAAACCATCTTCTCTTGTGTATGTAACAGTAAACACCATCCAAATTATGGACATTTTTTGTTATCAATTGGTGGAATCACCACAGAATAACATGGCCAAAGGACATGTACATATTAGGACAAATTTACAGTTTTTTTGGTTTTGTTAAATGCAAGTCTTGTATTATGTGGCAGACTTTAGTAACATCTACTCAAATATTCCTGACTTTAAGATGGATACCTATAGGCCCGGACATGGCAATAAATCACATTCCATCGTTTGTGGCGAAGACAATGAAGCGCTTCGTCTCAAGACAACTGCAACGCTTCCTGAACGAGAATGGCAAACGTCTACCAGAGTGCCTACCGACCACGCCACAGTGCGGAGACAGCACTCTTACGCATTCACAGTGATGTGGCGCAAGCGATTGATGCTCGTCGTGGAGTACTTCTTGTGCTTCACGATTTAACAGCAGCCTTCGACACAATAAATCACGATATCTTACTACGGAGACTATTTGGCTATGGCATATGCGGCGAAGCGCATGCGTGGTTGGCGTCATACCTATACGGTCGTACCTCAGCCGTGCGTGTCGGGAAAGAAGTGTCTGGGTGTACCGTGATGAGATCCGGAGTACCACAGGGGTCGGTTCTTGGGCCGGTGCTCTTCAACGCCTACATTGCGCCTCTAACGAATGTACTCAACCGACACGACGTACAACACCATCTGTACGCCGATGATACGCAGTTATACGTCGATTTTCCACCGTTTGAGCATACAAATGCTCTCATCAGAATGGAGGCTTGCATCAGTGAAGTTAAAACGTGGCTCTATGACAACGGACTGGTTCTCAACGAGAGCAAAACGGAAGCAATTGTTATACGTTCATCGAGCTTGCGCAGACCAATACTCATTGATCATGTCGACATATGCGGTCAATATGTAGCGACATCGACCGTGACCTTGGTGTTGCAATCAATGCTGATTTATCGATGGCGACGCAGGTTGCAAATGTATGTCGAAGTGCTTACTACCATCTCTCGAGAATTGCTCGTGTACGAGGGGCAATGACGACCAGTGTCTGCAAATGTCTTGTCCATGCACTTGTGACATCCAGAATTGATTATGGAAATGCGATGCTGTTTGGTATACCTGACCGTCTGCTGCACCGTCTAGAGAGAGTCCAACGGTCAACCGCTCATGTTGTGATGCAACTTTGACGAGGTGACCGGTGATCTATCACTGCGGTCCTACAACAGCTACACTGGCTCCCAGTGAGAAAGTGCATCGAGTACAAGTTACTCATGGTTGTACACATGGCACTGTATGCAGGCACGCCAGTGTATATCGCGTCACTGCTACATCGTTACGCACCACGCAGGACCCTACGCTCTGGCGGTGGTCTGCTTTTGAATGTTCCACGCGTAACCCTAGAACGTTATGGTCGCCGGGCATTTGCATGTGATGGGCCGACATTGTGGAACTCTCTGCCTCTGGAATTACGCGCCATTGAGAACACTAGACAGTTTGGAAAATTATTGAAGACATTTCTGTTCTCAAACTAATATGGCCAGACATAATTTAACCTTTGCTTTATTCATGCATATAGTTTTAATACATTTTTAGTCTTATTTATCTCAGGGTCACATTTTAGTATCTAATCAAATTATTTAATGTAAATTAGGCTTTTATTTTATTTATTTTGTATTTATTTATATATATATTTTTATTATATATATATTTTTTCCAGTAGGTTAAGCTGTTCAGCACTTTTGCTAATCGTTTATTTTATCATTGCATTTACCCGTAATTTTACTGTACTTAGGCTTATATATATATGCACTATATACTAGGATATTGTTTGCTAATTTAATTTATTTTCTTATTTGTTCTCTTAAAAGTGTTTTTATGCTTCTTATATGATTGGCAATTTGTAAACACCCGTGAACGGGGGTCATTAGTCCCGGATTTGATGGTGTATAAATAAAGTTTATTATTATTATTAACAATTAAAGAATAAAGCAACATTGGACAATTATCTCACAACAACGTTTTGTTCCTCAATCTGAGCTTATTTTTCTGTTGTTGCATTTGAAATGAGCTCCCTATTACTTTAAAACCATCCTGAAATAACACCATAAAAACTCGACACATATATGTTTGAAATTACATGTCCAACCCAACATTTGAACATAACTAATGATGAGTTTGGCGCATCCCTGATTACGATATGACTGTATGTGCCTCTGAACTCAGGTTCCTGGCACTAAAGACGTGCGTTACTGGGAACAGATGATAGTTTACCCTGGGGTTGGTACATTACTGAGAACACATGATAGTTTACCCTGGGGTAGGTATATTACTGAGAACATGATAGTTTACCCTGGGGTTGGTACGTTACTGAGAACACATGATAGTTTACCCTGGGGTTGGTATGTTACTGAGAACATGATAGTTTACCCTGAGGTTGGTATGTTACTGAGAACATGATAGTTTACCCTGGGGTTGGTACATTACTGAGAACACATGATAGTTTACCCTGGGGTTGGTACGTTACTGAGAACACATGATAGTTTACCCTGGGGTTAGTACGTTACTAAGAACACATAATAGTTTACCCTGAGGGTAGTATGTTACTGAGAACACATGATAGTTTACCCTGGGGTTGGTACGTGAGTGAGAACACATGATAGTTTACCCTGGGGTTGGTACGTTACTGAGAACACGTGATAGTTTACCCTGGGATTGGTACGTTACTGAGAACATGATAGTTTACCCTGGGGTTGGTACGTTACTGAGAACACGTGATAGTTTACCCTGGGATTGGTACGTTACTGAGAACATGATAGTTTACCCTGGGGTTGGTATGTTACTGAGAACACATGATAGTTTACCCTGGGGTTTAACAAGATTGCCACCCAGAGAATTAACTCTAGGTGGCAGGTGGACAAGGAAGCCCTTTGGCTTATCGAGAGTCCAACCCTTTTTTCTATGTGTATCCCGCCCTTCTGAAGTATGTGTCGATTTTATTTTTAACCATATTCACGCCACTAGCACCAACACAATCAGGAGATAATCTGTTCCATTCATTTACAGTCCTTTGTGAAAATGAGAACTTTCTTATATCTAATCTACACTGCTCCTTTGCTAATGTAACTTCATTATTTTAAACACTTCTGTCTGATCTCCTCTCAATCTCCTGGTCTCTAGTGTTGTTAAACCACATTCTTTTAGGTGAATTTCATAACTAAGATCCCTCAGTTTTGGTATCATATTGCCTCCACTGCTCTGAAACCTTCATATCAGCACTAATGGTTAACCCTAAGTCCTTTTCTTTTACAGTACTACTTAGTACAGTACCCCCCATTGTATATTCTACCTCTTCATTCCAATGTCCTGTGTGGAGGCATTTACATTTCCCAAAATTGAACAGCATTTGCCACTTTTCAGACCATTTGATCAACTTGTCAAGATCATCTTGTAAATGTTGTCTCTCTCCATCACGTTTTATCCTTCTAAACACTTTTGTATCATCCGCAAATTTCAACACCTTGCTTGTTATTTCATCATCCAAATCGTTGATATATATATTAAGAATAATATAGGTCCTAGTAGTGATCCTTGTGGTACCCACTCAATACTTTCCAGTTTGAAGCCTCCCCATCAACTACTACACATTGTCTTCTGTCAATCAGCCATTTTTCTATCCAGTTTATTATACCATTTCCTATGCCATGGGCCTTTAGTTTAAGCAGTAATCTTTGATGTGGCACTTTGTCAAAAGCTTTTTTAACCCCATTTCCGGGGTTACAATTAATTGTCCTAAGTAGTCTGAATCTGCCCCCTTGAACTTATCCTCTGGTACTGGCAGCGAACTAATATCTTCCCTGGTAAACACTGCTGAACTAAAATACTCATTCAGGTCTTCTGCCATTAAGAATCCCTCTGATATTATATTTCCAGCACTATCTTCTAGAGGACCGACCTTATCTTGAACTTTCTGTTTGCTTTGAACATACGCATAAAAACTCTTGCTGTCATGTTTTATATTACTAGCTAATTGTTGTTCATAGCTTCTCTTTGAATTTCTAATTTAAGCTGTAGCTTGGTTAAGTGCTTCTTTATAACTGTTATATTTCCAGTACATCTATATGACTTCCACATCATTTGTTTATACTTAATTTTTCTAATGGCTTCTTTCGATAAGTGTTTCTTTTTGGACCGTTTCCCTTGTTTTTTAAGGGTACAAATTTATCGACTATGCACTTAATTTAACATTTTAATATATTCCAGCATTCTGTTGCTGTCTTATTTTTCAGTGTGTTATTCCAATGTATCTTTGCTAAATATTTCCTCATGTCCTTATACCTTCCTTTGTGGAAATTTCTCCTATACTGCTTTTACTATTCCTTTCTGATTTTACTTTGATGGTAAAATGTATCTGATTGTGATCGCTACTCCCCAGTGGCTCACATATCTTGACATTGTCAACTAATTCATTCTGTGAGGACAAAACTATGTCTAACACATTCTCACCCCTGGTTGGTTCTAGCACATGTTGAGAAAGGAAAGTATCTTGAACTAAAACTAAAAACTTGTGGTCCTCACTCCCCATACTCTGTAGAGATTTCCATTGTATATGCCCGTGGTTAAAATCCCCCATAATAATACAGTCCCGTTTGCTTACTTCCCTTATAGTGTTTTTTATTCTCTTCTATGCTTATGTTTGTTAACGTTAAGTTTCCTGTAACTATGTTACATCAAACAGCTTCTTCGCAATCTGCTTCTCTTTCTAATTTTATTTCATAATCCTGGATAGATTTTGTAATATATAAAATGACTCCACCTCCCTTTCTACCTATTCGATCTTTCCTAAACATTACTTATCCTGTTAGTCCCAATTCAGCATCTGATATATCGGTGGTGGTCCAGGATTCGGTTATATCTATTATGTGAGGGTCAATATCTTCTACCATAATGTTTAGTTCATTTCTTTTGTTTTCTTTTACTCCTTGCATTTAAACAAACACATTTATATCCAGCTTCAGAAGACTGTTCTTTGCTGATTTATTTGTGCTGTCTTTATCTATGTCTCCAGTTTCAGGCTTTTCTGAGTCCCCCCTGCGAATCTAGTTTAAATAGATGCAACCTGTCCCACTGTCAACAGATCACAGCAGGTTCTCTGAGAAAACTGATGCCCCCTTTCCACTAAGATGGAGGCCATCTCTCATGTACATATCTTTCCGCCCAACAAAGTATCCCCATAAATCTGTGAATCCCCCCCTTCTTCGCACATCTGCTCAACTAGTGCGTTGATCGCCATCCTCTTGCAGTTTCTATACGTTGCCCCCCTTCCTCCCATTAATGGCAAAAATTACTGACTGAATAATCTGTTCAACTCTTGTGTTCTTTAGCTTCCAAAGGGTTGGTATGTTACTGGGAACAGATGATAGCTTACCCTGGGGTTGGTACGTTGCTGCAGCCTCCGTTCTTCTCTTTCCTTCGACAATCGCTCATATTCCTCAAGAATCTCCTGCGGCGTCTTTGTCCTTGTGACAAGCTGTAGACAAATTAATTTAGTGTGGCATTTGCTACCAATGTAAGCAAGACTTAGGACAGAACAAATTAATGACGAATGGGCGATTAACAAAATTCTATAAATAATAATAACATTATTTGTATATAATAACTAGTGCAGTTTCTTGACTCGATGTACAGTACTATATAGTATTATGTAATTAATGGTTACACATTCAAAGGTTATACTCAACATACATAGCTGAACACAATTATCACAGGGTATATATTTATATTTAATGTTATCTGTCAACACTGTATTGGTTATTAAATTCACAATACTGGAACCAGGATTTTTTCTGATGGTGCACCGTCTCTTTGAATTTGTCCCTTCTTAGCGTTAGATCAGTAGAAAATATTACACAATTCCACCGTCATTTAAAAACTAACCTTTATCACCTTGCATATCCACCTCAGCTCCCTGGCGGATGCATCCATCAGTTGGCAACTTTAACATTGCCCATCGATTTTGAGATTGACTAACCCTTTTGATTTAATGCACTTCTGAGCTTGGTTTCAGAGGATTTCGGCACAAAACAAGTTACCTTATTATTAGAAAACATGACACATTTGAAAAATAGCTACACGGTGTACTACAATTTACTAAATACATTTTCTGTGTATACGATCTGTTCAATCTGTGCTCGTATAGAGTACTGACCTCCCAACCCTCCGTCTCCAGCCCTTTGATGCCTGTTGTATCATAGATGGCTCGCTTGTGTTCATCAGACAACACTACAAGATAAACCCATGTGAGACTTCTTTTTGTAGTTTGCACCAATGATGGGAGGCCATGTAGTTACTTTTTACACAATCAGTAATCTTTGTACCATGTTCCAAAGATGACTGTGCAAGTACCTTTTCATAATATCATGCTTAACGAATCTGTGGATTAATACAAGGTGCCATTCATAAGTAAATTGGCGAGCAATTATGTACATTGGAACTGTTTGTTTACGTTATAAAGTGGTCATTGCGTACAAAACGGAAGAGTCATTGGTTATGTTTTAACATGATAGTAATACTGTGACTCATCTTTCTCAGATCATATATATATATATATATACTATTAAACAAGGCTTTTTAGGAGTGTTTGTCTACAAAAAGTGAAGTAAAAACTAATGTTTTGAATCAATTGGTTATGGTTTGAACAGATGTGCAATTAGGTTTGCAAAGAGTAAAGCACACCTACCTTCATATGCCTGCTTGATGCGGGTGAAAAGGACCCCCGCCTTCTCTGTTAACTCGGGGTTACCGGCATGTTTGTCTGGATGATACATCCGACTCAGCCGCCGGAACGCATTGTTAATTTCATCCTTTGATGCCTGGCAAGACAATGCATCAACCATTCAACTGCTGTTACATCTGCTGTTACTTGAGTTATGGTCAGGGGCCTAGCCAGAGCCTGCCCTTCTTCAAAACTGGCAGATGAGTGATCAAGCTGGGTAATTACAATTGATAAGACAGGTGGAATTTTGAGGGGGCCAGCTGGCTACTAGATTAACTAATAGTTCCAAGTGTACGGGCCCGCATTAATGACTAGATCATTGCTACAACTGATAGTGAAAGAAATCAAATGGATTAGTATTAATTAAATAAACTGACACTGGTTTGTAACTGAAACAATTAAACATTAAACAATAATGGCTGCGATTGACGTGAATGGCTTCCTCGGAAGCTGTTCGCATGCTAAAAGGCAATCACTGTAGTAGGAATGAAAGACAAACAGCTATTGTAACAGCAAGGTAAACATGTAAAGGTAGGTTATGTATCAGGAAGTGACAGGCTGGTCCTAAATATTGGTGGAGGTGGACTCTAAAAAATTAGGAGTGGCCTTCAAAAGAAAAGAGCGGTGGTACATTGAGAACCATGTTATACCCCTTTCACTATATATATATATATTTGTACGACATCATATTAAGGTAAATTCAGTTATTTACTAAACTTCTACTTTTGAAAGATAAAATAGACTCTACTTCTAGGGACTACGCATAATTTGATTAGGGCCTATGTCTGACTATGTCAATGTATGACTTTTGGTTATGACGGAGTGGCATAACATGGTTTCAGCATCCCAGGGCCTTGGCAAGGGCTGATCGAGTTTAGTAAAAGATTGCCCGGATTACCGCATGATTGTTGGTGGTACTGACAGCACTGCCCCCTATTTTCGCTCAAACGTGTCCAAAATGTTCGAATGAAAGACTCGCTATATACTATTTGTCAGTCAAAGGTAGAGCATTGACTGGAAGATACACATACCTATAGATAAATGTCAATAACATGTCGACATCCGACAATTTGATTGCCGGTGGCACCTAGATGTTCCGTGTATCATTGATAATCAAAATCGTTGAAGCAAAAGTAGCCAGGACAGGTCATGTCTTGCATCATTCGGAGAGTTTTTATGCTTTAAAAATACTCCAATTTAAATTTTTTGATTGATTCAACGCTTACGCAATGCGGCATTTATTGTTCTATCACTCATAATGATTACGCCACTTACATCTTTGCTGAGCCCCAGCCAGGCGTAATAATCATCGGACTCGATCAAATTATCGTCGCCCTCCATGGAGGCCGCCATGTTGCATTAAACCGAAGTTGTCCTACAACATATTTTGGTGAGCATCTCCAGTGGGGCGCGGTGGTCGCATGCCGGCGCGGTAGAGAGCGATTACAATGCTAGACGGTCGATCGGAGGAACAGGGGTTGAAATCCAGGTGCCGGCCGGCCGGTCGGTGGTTCAGTACTGGTATTGACCACCTTATCGAAACTTAGGCAATTTAGTTGACCCTACGTTTAGAGACACTATGTACGCCGTTGGTCCCTCACATCTGATCTGGTGTCTATGCCAGGGCTACCACATTATCCGGAAGAAGATCTCATTTCCTAAACTCCCAGTACGTGCCAACAGTGATCTTCAAAATGTCTAAGTTAGTTGGTCAATTTGAAGAAGAACAAGAACAAAAAAAGAAGAACAAGAATAAGAACAAGAAGAAAAAGAAGAGGAGGAAAAAAATTGTTGCATTCTTTTGAAAATGTGGCCATTAACTATATTAGTAGACGAGCCAATATGTGATTTTATACATTTAACGGCATTTTTTTAATAGCAGGAATTCATCCTAGGTACATCACTCAATGGATAAGAAAACAGGCGTGGGTGGATGCCATCCTGGGGGGGGGCTGCTTATACTAGCAATACTGTGGATGTGCCGACTTCAAGGGTCGTTTTTTTTATCGAAGCTCCCTAGATAAAGGGTCTGTTTTTTACACGTTCTCCGTAGAACAAGGGCCAACATTATACAGAAGTTCCTTAGACAAGGGTATCATTCGAGGAACTCTCCTTAGGACAAGGCTAGGTTTTTATCGCAGCATTCATTTAATTTATAATTGTGCCTTTCTTAAATGTTTCCTTAGATCAATGGTATACTTTTTGATATTGGATGTCATAATCAAGGGTAGATATATGTGACCTTCGGCTGCACACACCTACCCACATGTAAGGATAGTGCCCCTACTGGGGATGCCACACTCGATTTTGAATTTGAAGGTAATTCTAAAGGTCACAGACTGAAACTTAGGTGAACATTAATTTTATTTAAAAAAATTATTATTTGATATCTGCATGAGCACATATGTTATAATTTGCAGATGCATTGACTGTGTAAACAGGTGTTGAACTTTGAATTTAACCATAAACGTATGGGATAATATAACATAAAACATGATTTTCTCGAAATGTATTTATAGCGTATACCAAATTATTTACACACCCAATAATTCTATGTAAGCATGTTTTCAGAATCCTATTGATATAATATACATTACTTAGTTACTTATCCTCTTCGTGCCGTGTGGCACATAAGGCTTGCACAAGATCTCGCCAGACTCACTCTTAGGCGAGCGGCAAATCCCCCAAAAGTGCTCAACTTTAGGAATTCAAATGCCCCCATACACACAACCAAATGTACATCATTTGAAAGCTCTACATCTCCCCGCCACAAAGAGGCCTGCCGTAGAACTGCCAAATGGTGTAGTAAGCGTAAATCTGAGGTCAAACAAGGTAACCATCAAATGATGAATTTTCGAAATTGTGCGCTTCCGCAATCGTCTTAACATTACAATAGTCGCATAGCTACTTTACCTAGTTACAAGATGGCCAAATCCTATATGTTTGGAAATGTTTTTCTCTCCCTGTCAAACTGAGATACGATATGGAGGTATTACCTGAATTGGTACGCGTGGAGTTAAGGTCAAACAAGGTCACCGTGAAATGATGAATATTCGATTTTTTGGCAATGCCGCGAAAGTCATGTTACAATGACCTCACATCTCTCAAACGTGTCGCTGCTGTTTTGATCATATTCGTGATCTTCGCCGTATTCGCCGGTATATGTAATTTTCTGTTGCTAAAATTATTGCAACAGCGTTTGTTAGCAGCAGACTTGACTATTGCAATTCCCTCCTTTAGAATAGCGCTAGTAAAAATACTACAAAACTTCAACGTATCAAAAATTTTCTGGCAAGAGTAGATACAAGATCTCCTTTTTCTCGCTCTGTACTACTTTGCATTGGCTTCCTGCATGTACGTTATCATATAATATTTAAGATCTGTACCATTACATACCAGGCACTGCCCAGTAAGCAACCATCTTATTTGCTTTCACTGTTTACTCCTGTAAGAAAACCTATCCAGCTTCGATCATCTAGTTCTGACCTATTTTTTGTTTCTAGAGTCAACACTAACATTGGAACTAGGGCTTTTTCTGTTGCTGCATCAACTCTTTGGAATATGCTCCCTCTTAGTGTTAGATCAGTTGAAAATATTACAAAATTCCGTCGTAATTTAAAAGCTTTTCTTTACAACCTTGCTTATCCATCATAGCTCTTTAGCATCTTGACCCATCTGTTGACAACTGGAATACTGCTTATGGATTTTGAGATTGGCTAATCCTTTTGCCTTGATGCTTGGTTTCCAAGGATTTAGGCGAGATAGAAGTTATCCTCATGGAGACAGTTTCTAGCCTACACCACGGGACGGCGGGGTTGAATTGTGTGGACACGGTTCATCAGCAGGCAACTGCTGATGAACTGCCTGCTTTTCACCTCTTCGTCCCTATTAGATACTAAAATCTGATGTTAAGATAAATAAAACTAAAAGTTAATTAAAACTGTATGTATGAATAATACAAATGTTAAGCGAGATCTGACTATATTAGTTTAAGAACATAACTGTCTTTTGGATTTTCCAAACAGCCTAGTATTGTCGATTGTGCGTAGTTCCAGTGGCAGAGAGTTCAACAATGTCGGCCCAGCACAAGCAAACGCACGGCGACCATAACGTTCTAGGTTCACACGTGGAACATCCGGAAGCAGACCACCACCAGAGCGTAGGGACCATCGTGGCGAGTGACGATGAAGCAGTGAGGTGAGATACACGGCCATTCCTTTATACAGTGCCGTGTGTTCAAGCACAAGTAATTTGCAGAATTGACCAGTGTCTTGATGGCTGCATTTCACGCACCCTTGGAACTTCCAGACGTAAAATCTGACTTCTATACACAACCTGCGATCGAGGTATAACCTGTTCAGCTTCCATGCACTAACAACTTTTGATACGGCATCAGCATATAGTGGTCATTCGAAGAAGTTGTGTTTAGAAATGTTCCAGAACCAACCACTCCTTGTCACGGGAATTGGGTACAAGTGGAGCTAAGGTCAAACAAGGTCACCGTGAAATTATGAATATTCGATTTTGTGTAATGACGCGAAAGTTTCAATGCCCATGCAACTGCTTTATGTATATGCACGTATCACGCATAGTTTGAAAGAAACATTTCTCCCCGTCAAAATAAGATATGACACGGAGCTGTCAGTTGATGAAGTAGGTGAGAAGCGAGGATCAAACAGAGTCACCGCCAAATGTTCGAAATTGTGTCATTTCGCAAACGTCATGCAATATAAATGGTTGCGTATATCTACGTTACCTATCTATCCATGGCAATGTCGTATACCGTTGGAAAGCCAACTGTCTCCCCGTAAATATGGGATACGACAGGGAGCTATCAAGTGGTGCAGTAGGTGTGGGGTGAAGGTTAAACAAGGTCACCATCAAACGACGAATGTTCAAAACTATGCCACTCCGCAAACATTCTACACTTACAATGGTTGTGTAGCTATTTTTCTACATTCACTAGGCCATGTTGCATACCGTTTGAAAGTATATTGTGTCCCCGCCAAAATAAATTATGTCGTAGAGTTATAAAAAGGTGCTTTATTTGTGGAGTGAAGGTTAAAGAAGGTGACCGTCAAAAGATGAATTTTCGAAATTATGCCTTTCCGCAGATAGTAGGTTAGTTAACATGTGATGTTATACTTTTAACTGCATTTTTGTTAATAACAGGAATTCATGCTATATCCGTCACGCAAGGGATAAGAAAATAGGTGTATGTGGATGCTACCCTCGATTTTGAAGGTTATTTGAAGGTCACAAACTCAAACTTGTGTATCAAAATAGTTTTTTTTAATTAATTGAAATCGTCTTGTACACACCGTTGCATAAAACCAAATATATCATGACTCGTACATGTATTGTCTGTGTTATCAGGTGTTGAACTTTTAATTTTCTCCTAAATATGTGGGATATTCAAATATAAAAACGTGATTTTCTCAAATGTTGTTCGCATACACCAAAGTTGTTTACACACCCAATTATTCTTCGCAAGCCTGTTTGTATATATTCCTGTTGATATAATATGCATATTATTTATTACTACACATGCATTTGGTCATTAACATGATATGGAATTCAAAGAATTTGCCCAAAATGTTGTTAGGATGTTGAAGAAGAGAGGTGGCAATTGCAGATTAGGACTCTACTCGCAACGCAGTCGACCAACTGTCAGATGTTTTGAGGAACGAGATAATTCAATATCTCATGGAAGAATCCAAGTGTCAGGATCTGATTATTGACATACGTGGAAACTATGGAGATCATGCTGGACATCATCAGGGCAGAGCATATTGGCAACTATATATAGAACCTTGTGCTGCATTTATACATTGGCTAACCATTTATGATCATACAAGCTGTGCCCTTCCGGTGGAGAACAGTCTCTCTGGAAGATGTGAAACATCCAGAAAAGACAGCACCAGAGGTTTGTGCAATATTCATTATAGGATACTTTGTTGTGAAGAAAACCAAAAAGCTTTCCGACCAAGTGCCTGCTGATCAGGCAACTGAGCCAATTACTAGCACATGCAGGATGCATAATGGTATACCATCGGCATTACAAACACGATCAAGCCGGTTCGCTGAGCCGCCCTGTATTTTGAGTGGCATCCACGTACATCTACAATAGAGGATAGCCGCGTTCACACCGACATTCTGATACCTTCTTCCTCGTATATGTGTCGATATGAGATGATATAGCTATTTACTCACAATAATCCTGTAACCAAATCTTTGCTTGGTGATTAGCGTGTGCAATATGAAGTTGTAGGGTGGAGGGTGGAGGGTGGAGGGTGGAGGGTGGAGGGTGGGGTAGTATCGTCAGACCCAAAGAGGTGGACCCTGACAGGATCGATGGTTTGCTAGTGTAGTGTTCTGCAGTTTGCGGTAACCGCTACTAATTGATAGTTTATGGTAATCGCCGGGGATAATAATAGGGACCGGGACCTGGACCTTGGAGAAGGCTACAAGCATGGCTGGCCAGTTGATTGTAGTTGATTGTATACTAAGCTGATTACAAGTTGTGGACTGAATCCAATGTGTCGTGTTTGTCACAACATTACAATGGCGACGAGGATGGGATCCGAAAGTAATCACATCTGACTATTAGTACTGAATTAGGATACGCTGCATCCACCGAGTCGGTACGTGTGATATGTGTAGGTCATCACATCATCGCTCACAGACAGCCTGATGTTGCGTTTTCACGAACAATACTGAACACTTGATGACCATTGCATTGACAAGGTGAACTGTACATTGGTATCACTGTCGTCAGTTGTACGCACATAAGCTGTCTGTGTGTCATTGTTCGTACCAGCCTGAAATGTCTGACAACAACGAAGCTGTCGCCGCGGCGCCACCGGTACCGCCTGTACATGGGATACGATCGCCGGCACCAGTGAATCTCATGTCAGACACTGCAGAAAACTGGAAGCTCTTCAAACAAAAATGGAAGAACTATGCCACAATCACGCAACTCGGGAAGCAGCCTGTCGATTATCAGGTTGCCTTGTTACTCCACACGATTGGCGATGACGCTCTAAGAATTTACAATGGATTTACGTTCGACACGGACGACAACACCCGATCGGTGGATGAAATCCTAGCGAAATTTGACAGTTTTGCAGTCGGAGAGGCCAACGAATGTTATGAGAGATTTATCTTCAATAACCGAAACCAACAAGCAGGCGAGACATTCGAGCAGTTCTTAACAGCAATACGGGTGCTCATTAAATCCTGCAATTTCTGCGATGACTGCAGAAACTCCATACTACGCGACAGAATCATTCTGGGTATTCAAGATCGTGATATCCAGGAAGCACTACTGAAGGAACGCAACATAACATTGAAAGCAACAATTGACACCTGGAGAGCAGCAGAAAACGCAAGTTTGCAGAGTAAGGCCATTCACCCGGAAACTGTCAACAGGATCAATAAATCAAAACATGGTCGCGAAACAAGACCGGCAAGTTTGAGAAACCGCACGTGGGATGTTGTGAAAGGACGCCAAAACAAACAAGGGCTGTCGGGCCTGGCGAGCCATAAGCCACCACCAGAGAGTGGGATAATGTGTCAACAGTGCGGGTTCACGTACCATATTGACGGAGTGTGTCCTGCGGAAGGAGAAATCTGCAACTTCTGTAAGAAGCTTAAACACTTTGAGAAAGTATGCAGAAAGAAGAAACAAAAACGAAAACGGGTTCGACGAGTTCAACCAGAGACAAATATACAGCAAACGACTGATACCTCGAGCGAAGAGGACTACGCTTGGACAATCAACAGTCTGCCGACGAACAAACAACATAAACGAAAATCACCTATGATCACAATTGATGTGAATGATATCAGCATAAGAATGATGATTGACACAGGTGCATCAGTGAACGTGATGGATGAACGATCCTATGAGAGGATACAGAAACCAGTGTTGCGGAAACACAGAGGACCTAAAATCCTACCCTACGGCGGAAACAAACCTCTTGACATTCTGGGAGTGTGTGATGTGACACTCGAATCAAAATCCGCCATTCAGTGTCATCAGTTCCATGTCGTGAAAGGAGCACATGGATCCCTCATTGGTTTCACCACGGCTCAGGAGTTAGGACTGGTGGATATTCCTGTCAACAACATCAAATGTGAGTGGGAAGAAAGATACCCCGGCATCACAAACGGGATCGGAAAAATGAAAAATATACAGGTGAAACTGCACATTGATGAATCCGTGCGACCAGTCGCAATCACAAACCGGAAGATCCCATTTCACCTCAGATCAAAGATTGACGAAGAGGAACAGCGACTTCTTAACGAAGACATAATAGAGCGAGTACCAGTTGGTGAACCCACGCCGTGGGTATCTCCGATTGTAACTCCTCTGAAGAAGGACGGCTCTATCAGATTGTGCATCGACATGCGTGAGCCAAACAAGGCGATCATACGAGAACGCCATAACATGCCGACGTTAGATGAACTCATACATGACCTCAACGGAGCAACCGTCTTCAGTAAACTTGATCTGTGCAATGGATACCACCAGCTGGAGCTTCATCCGTCATCCAGGCACATCACGACGTTCAGAACTCACAATGGCCTGTACAGATACAAGAGACTGAACTTTGGAATATCGTCAGCGAGTGAAATATTCCAGGAACACATCAGAAATGTGATCAGTCACATCAAATCAACGAAGAACATTAGTGATGACATCATCGTATATGGAAAGGGAGAAAACGCACAATTGATGCACGACAATGCACTGGCCGAGACTCTTAAGGCACTACACGAAAACGGTCTGACCCTCAGACCAGATAAATGTGAAACAAATCTATCCTCGATCCAATACTACGGGATGGTTTTCAGCAAATATGGCGTGTCACCTGACACTACGAAAGTGCAGGCTATCAAGGAACTGCCATCGCCGTCAAATGTTGCAAAACTTAGAAGTTTCCTGGGCATGATGAACTACCTGTCAAGGTTCATCAAAGACTTCTCCATGATCAGCGAACCCCTCAGACGTCTCACCAAGAAAGACGCCGATTGGGTGTGGACAAGCGAACATGAAGCCACATTCAACTCCCTGAAAGACCTACTTGTGGAAGATGCGTGTGCCGCTTACTTCGATATGAAGAAAGAAACGACAATAATCGTTGATGCAAGTCCCACAGGGTTAGGCAGCATACTAACGCAAGAGGGTAGGGCAGTTGCGTACGCGAGTCGTTCCTTGTCAGACGTCGAAGGCCGCTACAGCCAAACTGAACGCGAAGCTCTGGGTATAGTGTGGAGTTGTGAACACTTTAACCAGTACCTCCAAGGAGATCCTCACTTCACAATCATCACTGATCATGAACCACTGCTAAACATATGGAAGAAACCTAAACCGCCATTACGCATTGAACGATGGGGTTTGCGACTTCAGCCATATAGCTTCACTCTGAAATATATGGCGGGAAGCAAAAACCCAACCGACTATATGTCCAGAAATCCGATAATCACGGCTGGGGCTCTCCGTCACAAAAAAATGGCCGAGCAGTATGTGAACTTTATCGGTCATCCAGTATTCCCAATGCCATGAACATTGAGGATGTCAAACTTGCTACTAAAACAGATGGCATGATGCAAACGATCATCACTCTGTGCAGAAACGGACGATGGTTCGAGATCTGTAAATCGGATGACCCCACGTTGCGAGAGTTCTACAAAGTTAGAGAAGACTTGACGGTCACAGACGACGACATACTACTGCGGGGCTCAAAGGTAGTCATCCCAACATCCTTAAGAGACCAAGCTGTGTCTCTTGCACATGAAGGTCATCAAGGAATGGCCAAAACAAAGGAACTCATCAGATCGAAGGTGTGGTTTCCGAAAATGAACGACAAAGTCGAGACGGCTGTACGGCAGTGTTTTGCCTGCCAATGCACATACAACGGACATCCACACCTTGAACCCATGCAGATGTCAAATATGCCAGTAGGGCCATGGAGAAAGTTAAGTGTTGACTTTCTTGGACCTCTACCATCAGGCGAAGAACTCATGGTCCTGTTAGATGAATACTCAAGGTATCCTGTAGTAGAGATTGTGCGCTCAGTGTCGGCAAACAATGTCATCCCGGTGCTTGACAAAGTATTGACAACGTTTGGTTATCCAGAGGTAATCAAATCTGACAACGGACCTCCATTCAACTCGGAAGCGTTCAGTTCATTTGCAAAACACAGTGGGTTTCGCCACAGAAGAGTCACGGAATGTTGGCCAAGGGGAAATGCACAAGCGGAAGGTTTCAACAAACCCCTGATGAAGGCTATTCGATCAGCTGTGTTAGAACAGAAGAATTGGAAACAGGCAATGTACCAATTCTTACGGCAATACCGGGCCACTCCACACACATCAACAAAGTTTTCCCCTCATCACCTTCTGTTTGGTAGAGAACCTGCAACAAAATTGCCGTACATTACAGTGAATGATGACCATGACCACAACGAGATCCACGCTGCAGCGCGAAGGAACGACGAACAGGCAAAACAGACACAAAAGACATATGCTGATCACAGAAACAGGGCCACCCACAATGACCTGCAAGTGGGGGACACTGTGCTCATGCGTAATGACAAGAAATCGAACAAACTGTCCACTCCGTTCTCTCCCAAACCCATGGTGATCACCAACATCAAAGGTACAGCTGTTACCGCAGCGAATGACAAGCACACCATTCGTCGCAATGTATCCCGGTTCAAGAAGATGTTTAAGCCACTTCCTGTCTGGAACAAAAAGGTGGAAATAGAAAAGGTCCCAGATACTGTGGACATTCCTAAGATGACGACAGTGACACCAGTGACACACCGAGAGAAAAGTCAGCCCGACGTTCTGTATACTAGAACCCCCACGTCACGAGATGTCAACTCAGCGTCGAGAACTTCCATGTCCCCCAACGAGACGCCAAAGCGACAACGACCACAACGACGACGTTACGCCCCTCGACGTCTGGATGACTATGCACTCTAATAGAAGCGCATGTACAATGAAGACATTAACACAAATGTGACATGTGGACATTTGGTATAGTCAAATACATTTAATGTTACACATATCTTAGCAATCAACATAAGAATGGACATGATGATAGTTGTTAAGGGTAGAATAGAATTAATGATAGTTGTTAGCTAATAGTGAAAAGGGGAGGAATGTAGTGTTCTGCAGTTTGCGGTAACCGCTACTAATTGATAGTTTATGGTAATCGCCGGGGATAATAATAGGGACCGGGACCTGGACCTTGGAGAAGGCTACAAGCATGGCTGGCCAGTTGATTGTAGTTGATTGTATACTAAGCTGATTACAAGTTGTGGACTGAATCCAATGTGTCGTGTTTGTCACAACATTACAGCTAGTAACGAGGGAGTGCCATAACTTAGGTGAGACACAACATATCCAGCCCGTGCAAGTTCCCCATCGTGACCAACTCCCCTGACAAGGAGCTGGTCGGTTCTGGACATTTTGCAAGCTCTATGTCTTCACATGACCACAAAAGGCTGATGTTTAATTCCTGTTAGTGCATGGGAGCTGAGCAGGTTATCATTCACAGGTTGTGTAAGTCTTTCAGATTGTTTGTGGACGTTCCAAGTGTGTACGAAGTCCAGCCGTACCAAGACACTGGGCGGCTAGGACTCGTACCCATCGGACGCGGGTTGTGTTGATCGATCAGTAGGGAAGATACCTGCAAGATTGGATGAAGAAGTGTGAAGGTAGTTATACCTTCTGATGATAGGGGCGCCTTAGTCATACGTGTCGTTTTTATTTGGAAATGGGTTTCACAAGTTTTTTAGTTCTCAATTTTTCCAACAGCGGCGCTTCTTTTTCAGGAATCGAGGCTACTTCTTCCAGACTCATGGCTTAAATTCTACTCTGGCTGATATACGCCCGTATATTACTCGTGTGTGTGCGTGTGCGTGTGCGTGTGTGTGTGTGTGTGGGGTGGGTGGGGGTGGGGGGGGGTATGTGTGTGTGTGTGAGTGCGTGCGT